>CM060332.1:32447252-32452252 GCA_030674155.1 Stramonita haemastoma
TATAAGGGATTCTTATCTATATTCAAGCAAAGATTGATTGATTGTCACAGTCAAAATTGGCACGCACATATTAAAAGAAAGCAGTAAGTTTGCAGTTTATCAGAATTTTAAATCCTCTATATCACTGGAATCGTATTTTACTGTTATCACTAACAAACATATCAGAGATGTGCTCATCCGATTTAGAATTGGTGCAACTGATATACGGACACATAAAATGTGATATGCTACTTTTAATCCCGGTGATCTTAAATGTCCGCTGGGTAATTCCTGTCTTGAAGATGAAGTACACACTTTACTTGACTGTAAATTTCTGACTAATTTGCGACAAAAGTACATCCCATCTCGTTATAGCTGATACCCTTCAGAAAAAAAAGAAACTTATGAGGCAAGATGACAAAAGCCTTCATGACTTAGGACGATTCATATATCATTCCAACAAAAGGCGTTCTGCTTTAGAATGATGGCTGTATCAAAGTGATTAACGTATTTCTCAAATTGTTTCAGTGTCCTATGCTACTCTGTGCACATTTTCTACCCTAATTATCAATTTTCTAATCAATTTTATTTATTCATTTATTTATTTATTAAATTCATATTTAGTCTCAAATGCTCCAAACATTCCAATCAGATGTATGCTAATACCACGAGTGAATGTTATAATGGTTGTGCTTGAAGTGTTTTCAGGTGCATTCTTGGAAAGGATTGAGAACGAAATTAATGTGAAGGGGGGACAGGGGGTAGCAAGTGTGTGAAATTGTAATGGGTCCCGAGGCCTTCTACAATAAAATTGTTCAGAGTTCAGAGTTCTCTATCTCTAGCAGAATTTCTGTATTATGTTCAGGGTGTATCTCTGGATGGTATGGGGACAAGTGTTCCACTCGCTGCGCTGAGGGATGTCTGAATAACCAGTGTCAACAACAGTCAGGAAAATGTTCTCCATGCAAAGATGGCTGGTATGGGGACAAGTGTTCCACTCGCTGCGCTGAGGGATGTCTGAATAACCAGTGTCAACAACAGTCAGGAAACTGCTCTCCGTGTAAAGAGGGATTCTACAAGGACAAGTGCTCCACGCCCTGCCCCACAGGATGTCTCAATGCCTGTGATCAACAGTCAGGAAAATGTTCCCCATGTAAAGAGGGATGGTACGGGGACCAGTGCTCCCTTTCCTGCCCTACAGGTTGTCTGAATACCTGTGATCAACTGTCGGGAAAATGTTCCTCATGTAAAACTGGTCATTTAGGAGACAGATGTACAGGTAATTATTCGTAGTTAATGATTTCTTTCTTAGCTTTGACAAAACAAGCAGAGAACACTAGTGTTGCCTGTGTCACATGTAGTTTAAAATTCGCATGGGCTCTTTTTCAGTGTCTAGGGATACAACTGCAGTTTTAGCTGTATCTCTTCTCAGTGTAAATCTCAGTTCTGTTCTTAGGGTGTGTGGAAAAGACTACAATAATAGCTGTATGTGCTTTCACCAATGTCAGTGTGTATTCTTAGGACAGTCTTGTTTTCAGTGTTACAAGACATTATACTACAGTAACAAAATTTCTTAGTCTCATTGATAACATTGGCTCTATTTTTAGTGTGCTTGCATATGACCTGTTTTTACAAAAGGATTCTTAAGGGGGGCGGGATCGCCTAGTGGTCGGATCATTGCGCTCGCAATTTGACGATCTGGGTTCGATTCCTGTTCGAGGAGATTTTTCTCCTGGAGTTAACAGCAATGCTGACTCCACTCTCCCCAAAAGTCCCTCGGATGAGACTATAAACCGAGGCCCCATGTGTGAATGCACGCAGAACATCTTGCACACACGTTAAATCCTGTTCCGCTTTTCGTAAGAATAGGCTATCGCGTGCCGGTGGGAACACATGACATTTACAAAACTGCATACACACGGGTACTGGATGTAAAAAAGCACAAGAGTGCTTATTTTATAATCCTTGATATAAAAGAACATAAAAGAATTTTAGAAAATAGAATAAAGGGTAAATTAGAGTTGTTATATTTTCTGAAATGTAAAGACAATTACATCTCTTTTGACGTATGATTCATTGTCATACCTCTAAAACTGACAGTTATGGGTGTTTGAAATGGGTGACACAGCCATTACACAATCTGAGAAAATTGGGTTTAAAGTTTTCAAAAGCTAACACTTTAGCAGGTCGAAGAAAAGCACTTTTAAACTTTTAAAAAATTCTAATCTAATCTCCTAAATACATAATTAGGAAATTTAATGCCTACAGATTCCACTTTTTTTGAAAATTCAAAATTGACAAAGTGTTCCATACCTCCACGTTTTGGGGCCTCTCATTTTTCCATGCCTGCGAGTTACAGACTGATGATGTAAAAAGCGGGTCACAGAGGAATACTACAGCAGCAATGTTTGTCTGCTTTTGATTTGGATCTTCAATGTCAGGGCAAATACTTTGTGCAGCAACAGCACTATATGCTTTCAATGCTGACCTCGGTTCTCTTTTCAGAAACAGGGGATGAACAGTTCAGCAGCAGTACTATGTGCTACCAGTTTTCATTTCAATTCTATTTTTCAGTGTCACCTGACTTCTTAACATTAGCAACCCCTGACCTCAACAAAGATGGTTTTTCTGTTTAGAAACTGTCAGGGTGACTTCTTAACATTGCATCTTTGTTCTGTTTTAGAGTGTTGGGGGTGAATGCTACAGTAATGTTTTGCTCTTTCAAATGAGATTTTTATCTAGTTTTCAGAGTCAAGATGGATACTACAAGAACAACAGTCTGTGTTCTCTATGCTTACTTTTGTTTTCTTTTTCAGTATTAGGCCGGCAACTGCAGCGATAGCAGTCTGTGCTCCTATTAAAGATCTTGGTTCTGTTTTCAGAGTTTCAGAATGAAGGCAACTAACAGTGGTGCCTGGTATCAGCATAGATCTGTCATTCTCTTTTCAAAGCTTCAGGACAACAACAGCAGTACAGTGTGTACTCTTACTTTATTAGCAGTATGTGTTCACAGCGTCAAAAAAGTGTTTCTTTTTCTCTCTCTTTCTCCATCTTAATCTTTTCTCACAGCATATCACCACATGTTTAGCTTACTGTTGTATAATAAAAATCGTGAGGTTGATGGTTATTTTAAACAGACGAAATGTGTAGGCATGGGAGTATATCATAGACCCTTAATACATGGAAAATAGCTACGAAATTCAGTAATTCTGAATTTCTTGATCAGGCTCACTGCTGCTTATTCATTTATTTGTTTTTATCCCTTTGTTCTATTCCACGTGTTACTTTCTGCTGCTGTTCATGACACATGTTTTGAATTCTGCAGAATGTGAAGCAGGAAGATACGGGCAAAACTGCACACAACCTTGCGGTCATTGCCTCGACAGTCATCTCTATGGCCACTGTAATCCGGTGACAGGGGTTTGCCCCTACACATGTCAGAAGGGTTGGAAAATGCCACTCTGCAAACACGGTATCTGCCTTTTGTACAGTCCCTGAAAGGGCTAATGCTGGTGAGATAGCTAAATAAATATGCTACCAGAGTCTTCCCCAATCAGTGAAAGGAATGAAACAATGGGACTTATTAAATACAAAATGTGACGCTCCACCACATAATGAGACGGAGTGCACCAGAGGTCAATTTTTAGTTATTGACATGTTATTAATGTGCAATAAAGTGGCTATCAAATGCAAAAAACAGATTGAAAATCGGACAATTCTGTGCAATATTATTACAAATTGAAATGATAGACTGCAAGATGGGACAAAATGAGAAACGGGCAAGTTTATTTTAGTAACAGGTTGTCAGAATGAGTGCTTTGGTATTTTCAAAACACATTTAAAAGCAAAAGGAATAAAAATGATGCCTTGATATTTCATTATAAGGTAAATAAACAGATCTAGTTTAATAATCAATCAAAATCTCAAAATTGACAACTTGACCCCCACCTGCCTTTAAAGGCTCCTAGCGCAAAATTAGGTAATGTGCTGAGCGACTCATTTCGTGGTGGAGCGCCACAAATAGCTTAGACATCCAGATCATTTGTAGGAGAATAATAAGCTCTTAACTGAACCGATGCACAGAAAGGCCAATGACTTCATTCACAAATTTTAAACAATTCATTCAAGATCTTTTACGTATTTGAAACCATTTAATCTATGAATACTTTGCTGTTTCTAACAAAACAAAATACGTAAAGAAAACTGTAGAAAAGAAAATGGGAGAGATCTGATTCACTTTGTGCTGGGCATGAAGACACATGCAAATGAGTACATCATAGGCATATTTCCATGGGAAAAGAAGCGCTGACACAATGGTATAAGAAAAATGGAGACTGATAAATGTATTTGTATAGCAGACGAAGTAAAGCCCCGAACATTGTTGTCTTATCGTCATCATGGTTTTAAACCTGGTCGCTTATTTACCCGGGGTATTATCTCATGTAAGCACAAATACAAAACCAAATTTTAGTTGAAATCAATAAATAAAGAAGGATGCAAACAGATAAAACGCTAATGACTTCTTTGATGCACTGATTTTTATTATTTCCATCGATAAGCAAACATGATGTACATAGCTTCATCATAGCAACTATTCAATCATTTAAAAGATTTTTCAAAAGAATCCGTTTGCGTGCAAAATGGTGTCCGTACAACAGAGAGTGTGTGTGAATGAGAGAGAGAGAGAGAGAGAGAGAGGAGAGAGAGAGAGAGAGAGAGAGAGAGAGAGAGAGAGAGAGAGAGAGAGAGAGAGAGAGAGAGAGAGAAGAATCACATTCCAAAATCAGTAAAACTCTACTGTCTGTGTATATATTGTTTTCATCTATCCATCCTTTTCATCTCTCTGCTGTGTAATGTGTACAGAAGGCAGTGATGATGACGACAAGGAAACGGTCAACACATACGCCGTGGTAGGCTCTGTGATTGCAGGAGCGGTCATCATTGGAACTTGTATCCTACTGGGCATTCTACTGAAAAGACGACGGTATGTGATAAGTGTTATTGGTAGACTGCATAGTGAT
>CM060332.1:32457252-32461564 GCA_030674155.1 Stramonita haemastoma
CTAAGTCATCCACACCACGAGAGCTGGATTGTTTCAATAAACACAATTCTCTATAAACCTCACTAACACTAAGAAACTTAAAGTCAAGCTTAGTCTGTATTCCTTTAGAACAACAGTAGTCTTTTAGTGAATGCAAGTCATTATTTACTGAATTATTAGTATTGATTAGTCTTTCTGTTACAGTGCAGAAGTGTTTGTTCATGCATTCAGCAGATAAATTTATAGCTGAAGAAGGACATATTTTGGAAGTTTTACCTGATAACTGATTTATAGCTTTCCATATCAATTTAGGGTCTTTTTTATGAGCGATAAGTTCTGAAAAATACTTGTTTCTAGCTGCTCTTTTCATAGATGTCACTTTATTACGTTGCTGTTTGAACTGGTCATTTTTTCCTGTTGACTTCAGTAATTTATCACGAATAGCTATGGCTTTATTGATTTCATCAGATAGCCACGGTGGCTTATCTTTTGGCTTAACACGTTTAGTCTGAATAGGCGCATGCTTGTCAACAATAGAAGAAAAGATACGATACCAAGTAAACAGAGCTTTGTCAGGATCAGTATACTGATAAACATCAGTGAAGCTTGCTGCACGTAAATCAGACATAAAATTAACAGGATTAAATGATTGGTAGCTTCGAAAAGATATACATCTGTGGCTACATTTAGGAATTTTAATACCTTTTTTTGACCAAGTCAGGCAAATTGGAAAATGATCGCTAATACCAACAACTGGTACAGACATTTCTACTATATTAGCTGGGTTGGTGGTATAAATATGATCAATTAGTGTTTCTGAATGGAATGTTTTTCTGGTTGGAGTGTCAACCATTTGGGATTGATTATATAACTCAAATGTAAGTTTCCATTTGTCATGTGGCTTAATTAGGTCGATGTTAAAATCGCCAAGCAGAATTATCTCAGTTGCGTAATCTGATGCCTCGTCCATCATGAGACAAAAACGATCAAACCAGTTGACCCGTTCGCTAGGATTTCTGTACAGAAATCCAAACAGAATAGGTTTATTTCCCTTTAATTGAACCTTCAACCAAACACATTCGATATTATATTTATCAGAAAAATTAACCTGGGTGTAGTTAACAGACCTATGTACATATATTACCAAACCTGTTTCAAGTTTCGTTTTAGCATCTTTTCTAATAATGTTGTATTCAGGAATTGATATTACACTGTCAGCAATTTTATCAGATAAACGAGACTCTGAAAAGCCAAAAACATGGAAGTGGTCATTTGAATTAGACAGAATAGAAGAAATATCAGATACTTTATTTAACAGATGACATATATTTAGGTAGCCTATTCTTAATCCAAATTTGCTCAACCATTTATCAGTACTGACATTGTTAGTCATAGTTGTTAGAGATGGAAAATATCAGCACAACCTCAAGGACCCTGTATTTTGGGTATGTAAAGGATTCTTGAACTAGCAATTATAAGACAATAGAATTTAGATCAAATACAAAGCAGGCACGAACAGTCAATGCTTACCAGTAATATTCAAAACATCCAACTGTACATATATGCGCAAAGTGTAGTGCACACAAAAGATATGTATATAATTAGCAGAGAGCAAACAGAGATGTTAATAAGGGAAGAAGAAAAACAAAATTCACCCAAACTCCAACAACAAGCAAAAAACAAAATTCTGAACTGGAGAAAAGAACAAAAAAGACCCCAAAACAATCACGCTTCAGTAACCTGCAGACTCAAGGCAGTATGTAATGTTCAAAATACAAAAGCTTTCTCCTGCGATAAAGACGTTCCTTTCCTTTGATCTCTTCTCAGATTTGCAACAATCTCTTCAGTGTCCCCAGTCCATGATTCCGCTGGCACAATTGATCCACCAGGTGAGAATCATCATAAATTTAATACTGTACAAAAAGGCAAGGAAAATACCAAGAGCCTCAGGAGAAAACAAACAAACTAAGACACTAATAAATTTAAGTAACTAGAAAGTTTTCCTTGATATTATTAACAACATGCATAAACAGTAATCAAATGTCTCCTGCTATGATTTCAACACTTAATTAGACATGAGACAACCACATTGATAAGGAATTCAATGAGAGTATTTAAAATTAAAATAACCGCCATGTCCCCAACCCACCCTTTTTTTTTATCCATCAGCGTTTTACTTAAAACCTAGCATCACATTAAGACACCAGTTGCGATGCTAAGTTAATCAGTTGCTGTGCATACACAAGAGAGAGAGAGAGAGAGAAGAGAGAGAGAGAGAGAGAGAGAGAGAGAGAGAGAGAGAGAGAGAGAGAGAGAGAGAGAGCAAGGCAAGGCAAGGCAAGGCAAGGCAAGGCAAGGCAAAATTCTTTTATTCGAGGATAATAGATAAGCACTCGTGTGCTTTTTTACATCCAGTCCCCGCCCTTTTCAGGGATAAACTGTTACAAATGTCTCCACAATACTGCACCCTCCTACCTCTGTGAATGTCTTCACTTGTACACACCTTCTCGCTCCCTCCGCTCGTCGGCAGATACTTTGTCCCTAAGAACACCCAGATTCAACCTATCAACCGTTGGCCGCCGCTCTTTCTCTGTTTCCGGTCCATCGATGTGGAACGACCTTCCTCTCTCCCTCCGACAAAAGCCTACTTATGACACTTTTAAATCCAACCTCAAGACACACTTATTTCAAACCTAAGTTTTTCTCCTTCCGCTTCCATCTCTTACCTGTCCCTGCCTTCAACATCCACCTGCCAAAGTGCATAACGTTTGTAGGTGTGTGTGCGTGCGCGTGCGTGTGTGTGTGTGTGTGTGTGTGTGTGTGTGTGTGTGTGTGTGTGTGTGTGTGTGTGTGTGTGTGTGTGTGTGTGTGTGTGTGTACATTCGAATTTGTTAAAACTGTAAATAGTTGCTGATTGTGCGTCGTGTAGGTTGAATGCAAGCGCTTTGATTTGTTTTTGCAAGATATAGCGCTATACACATTCCATGTATTATTATTATTATTATTATTATTATTATTATTATTATTATTATTATTATTATTATTATTATTATAACATCAAGATAAAAAGATAGCCTCACTAAACAACAATTATAGTGATTCAAATACCAGACGTGTTAAGAGAGAGAGAGAGAGAGAGAGAGAGAGAGAGAGAGAGAGAGAGAGAGAGAGAGAGAGAGAGAGAGAGAGAGAGAGAGAGAGAGAGAGAGAGAGAAGAAGAGAGAGAGAGAGATTCTTTTGTTGTTTTTTTCTTCAACATTTTGCACAGTATCCTTCAGGACTTCAGCCAACAATGGGCATCTAGATATTATTTATAATGAATAAATCTTTGATTTCAATAATCTTTGTTTAAAAAAATTACATTCTGATGATGCATTCTGATCTGAAACAGGAAAAAGCATAAACAAATAAAAAGAGACGGGAGAAGACAAAGGAAAGTCGGAACTGGGGTGTAAGCTCCAATAAAGTATTATTGTAATACATAATATTGTATTTTAGGATATTGTATTCTATCATATACCATTTACAGTCCCTTTCCCACAATGCCTTAAAGGATGCAAGAATCTCTGACTAAAGATAAAGAAATATAGAAAACAGCAACACTTTCAAGTGTGTGTGTGTGTGTGTGTGTGTGTGTGTGTGTGTGTGTGTGTGTGTGTGTGTGTGTGTGTGTGTGTGTGTGTGTGTGTGTGTGTCTGGTTTTCTCTTAATACAGATCTTAACACGTCTCCCACACCATCCGGAAAGGTAGCCCAAGCAAAAAGAGAAAAGGAAATGGCAGACTCTAAGGCGGTTCAGGAGCAAGAGCAGCCCTATGAAATAGCAGAGGACATAAGAGCGGGCTGGAGCAGTGGTCACCCTCCACCCTCCACCTCTTCTGACATTCAGCATTGCCAGTCTGAGGCAGACAGCGCTAACCCTTATGATGAGCTGACAGTCCAGTACACTAACACAGGAAACGTCCAGCTCTATGATCGCTGGTATGGACAAAGTTTAACTCAGCAAGATGCCAACACTACTACAGCAACTGACCATGGTAAGCAGAAGAAAGGACTTAAGAAGAAAACACCCAAACTGTCAAAATAGATTTCACTGCAAGACATCATCACACTGGTGTACACCTTTGTCATAAACTGCCATCCTAATTACAGTGATGAAGTTTAAACCTTTGAGAATATTTTAGTCCTTGATCCACGATAGGAACAATTAGCATTTAGCACTATCTTCATTGTAGCTGCTTTGAAACTGCCATTACCAGTGTTGATACCATGCATTAACAACTCTTACTATTAAATTTCCTAGCTGCAAATTAAAAGTGCCATCACTAGTGTTT
>CM060332.1:32461664-32476664 GCA_030674155.1 Stramonita haemastoma
CCCTTCAGAAGATCGACACCGTCAATGTACAAAAATCGTCTCAAATGAACAAAAGTACCTTAGTTTCTTCATATCCTTAATGCCCAAGCAAACCCAGGGCCATCGCTGAAGATTCCAGCCATCGCCTTGGTCTGTCATCCCCATGATACCCAACAAAAGTGGTACAAGAAAAGCATTATATAACATTACAAGCATATAAAGATTATATATAAGAAAGAGGTGCCAATTGGGCCTAAAACGACAACAGCTAAAGGAACATCTTTGCCCTCCTAGTGTTTACAAAAATTACACAACCTTGTTACCAGAACAAAACAGTACAAGCAAAAGATTGTAGAACATCTGAAAAGGAAATAGTTGTAAGATTTACTTTCAAAAGCTAAGAGAAATATAATGGGAAGGCAGAAAGTTAACGGGAGAGATGACAGAAAAGTATGGAAAACGACAGAAACAAAAAGTGATAGGAGTCTAGTCTAGTCTAGTCTAGACCAGTCTGGTCTACGCCTAGTTTAGTCTAGTCTAGTGTGCAATTCTAATAAGTTTACTAAATCTTCTTTTCCCTTTTAAAACAAGCCAAACGGTCCCCATTTCTTAAAACTTGCTCGTAAATATTCGCTTGTCCTGTTCTTCAAATTGTTGCTTTTGTTGAAAACTGGTTTTTTTTGGTTGTTGTTTCATTTTCTTTATTTTCATTATGGGGACGGGACAGCTCAGTGGTCAGAGCATTCGCTTTCCCCAGGCTAAGGTTTGAGCTTCAGCACTGAGCGTGCGTACCATGGGTGACCGTTTGCGCGCTTTGGCTTCAGTAAAATCCCCCAGTTCACCCAGCTGTAAATTGGTACCTGCCCTCTTTAGGGTCAGGGAAGGTAAAGCAGCGATGGAGAGGAGATGGGCGCTGACCTCTCTATATCCTGGCCCCCAAGAGAAGCTGTGGTCTCTGATCCTTTGCTCCCCCTACGACCACTTTGGTTATGGGACACCTTTACCCATGTCTTTTTTATTTTCATTGCTGCAGATCCTGTTGCAAATGTTAATAACTTTGACTTGGCTTGACTTGCATAATATTCTCATGAATTGGCACTGAAACAGAAAATGTAGCTCTTCTTTAAAGAGAAAAAAAGGCGGGGTAAAACCTAAAGTGTGTGTGTACGTGCGTGCGTGCGTGCGTGTGTGTGTGTGTGTGCGTGCGTGCGTGCGTGCGTGTGTGTGTGCGTGCGTGCTGTGTGCGTGTGTGTGCGTGGTCGCTTGCGCGCCTGTGACTGTTGTCTGTCTGTTGCAGTCAATGTGGCTCCAAACAAGAGCTACAGTCAGAGCACCACATACCCGACCCAAGGCCCCTCCAGCAGGGGGGCCAACGGAAATACAAGCCAGTTTTTTTCAGGCAACTGCATTCATACCTTAGATTACTATAACAACCCTGGTGGCAGGTGGATCTGGGCAGAACTTTCCCCGTGCAGAGAATCGACGTCTGGTCACGGTTTAACTGTGAGTTTTGTACCTCAGTAAAGCCCATTCCATCTACTATACTCTCATTCTTTCCACTTTTCTTTCCACTTTCCTCATTTTTGTATTGCTTCCTTTTTTTTTTTAGAAAAGCGTAGAGTTTGTGATGTCATATGCCTCTGCCTCTGTTTATCTTTGTGTGTGTGTGTGTGTGTGTGTGTGTGTGTGTGTGTGTGTGTGTGTGTGTGTGTGTGTGTGTGTGTGTGTGTGTGTGTGTGTGTGTTCGTGCGTGTGCTCGTGTGTGTGTAACGACAAGTCAAGTAAAGCCAAATTCAAAAAAAACTTTAATCATCTCATAGAGCGGACAGTAATTACAATACTCATGCACATTGATAGGAATCATAATCCCAGAAAGACACAAGAACGCTACAATATTTATGTTAGTTTAAACATTCCAAGATAACATCAAATGAAAATATTACACACACACACACACCAATGTAGGAATACAGTGTATATGTGTGTGTTTGTGTGTGTTTGGTGTGTGTGTGTGTGTGTGTGTGTGTGTGTGTGTGTGTGTGTGTGTGTGTGTGTGTTCGTTTGTGTGCACCCACATGCGTGCGTTTATCGGCGAGTGTCACACTCACACACACACACACACACACACACACACACACACACACACACACACACACACACACACACACACACACACACATACACAGACAGAGAGAGACAGAGAGAGGGGGGGGGAGATAGGGAGAGAGAAGTAGAGAGAGAAAGAGAAGAGAGAGAGGGAGAGAGAGAGGGGGGAGGGATGGGGAGAGAGAAGTAGAGAGACAGAGAAAGGATTAGAGAGCGAGAGACAGACAGACAGACAGACAGACAGACAGACAGACAGACAGACAGACAGACAGACAGACAGACAGAGGAAAGGATAGACAGAGAAACAGACAGACAGACAGAGAAAAAGAGAGCGAGAGCGAAGAAAATAGACAGAGAGAGAGACAGAGACAGAGAGAGAGAAATAGAGAAAGAGAGAGAGAACGAGAGCAAGAAAGAGAGAGAAAGAGAGAGAGAGAGAGAGTTGATTTGATTTGATTTATTCTTTTATATCGAGGATAATGGAATAAGCACTCTGGTGCTTTTTTTCATCCAGTCCCCGTGTGTATGCAGTTGTGTAAATGTCATCTGTTCCCACCGGCACACGATGGCCTACTCTTGCGAAAAGCGGAACAGGATTTAACGTGTGCGCAAGATGTTCTGCGTGCGTTCGCACACGGGGCCTCTGTTCAAAGTCTCATCCGAAGGACTTTTGGGGAGAGTGGAGTCAGCACTGATGTTAACTCCAGGAGAAAAATCTCCTCGACCGGGAATCGAACCCGGGTCGTCAAATTGCGAGCGCAATGTTCTGACTACTAGGCTATCCTAGAGAGAGAGAGAGAGAGAGAGAGAGAGAGAGAGAGAGAGAGAGAGAGAGAGAGAGAGAGAGAGAGAGAGAGAGAGAGAGAGAGAGAGAGAGAGAGAGAGAGCTGCACAGAGTGCTGAATGTTCCATGCACAGTACAATGCAGTTTTGATCAAAAGGCACTCAACATGTGGTTTATCAACCGCATAACCCAATATGTTTGTGTGGTGCAGAATGCATTACGCAGTTTTCTCTTCAGTCCATAGCACTGGCCAAAGTTGGCTCGCTCTCCCACAAAAAATCGTTGGGACCATAGTTTTATGCCCTGGCGCAATGGTTAGCATGTTGTATTCCTGACCAGAGAGTCACAATTTTGAAACCCTTAAGAGCGATAGGTCTTTTTGGCGCTAGGCACGGCTCTTTACCTAGAGTGACTTTTATTGGTCTGTACTCGTTAGGAAGTCTGAGACCACACAAAATTTATTCCTAGCTCAAACTGCTTGACCAAGACGGCAGGTGTCTGTGTTTTTCTGGCCTTGCTGATGTCAGGATAATTATATTATGATAGGAAAAATGTAGTCGTCTCTGCCAGGTAGTCTCAAAGTCAGTACATCTCTACAGCTTCAACATCGTTTCATCCTCACTGAATATTATGCAGCTTAAGAAAGTTGTCTATTTTGGTGGCCCCTGTTGCTGTGGTCTCGTGGTGACCTCAATTTTGGCTTCCCATACCCTTTCATGCCTGTGGTGAGTTTGTGGCAACGTCTTGGGGATCACAGGGTCATGGGATGATGTCATTAGAAGGAAGTTATCGTGATCGCCACTCCAGGTGGGTGTCTCACTCAGCTTTAGCTCCGTTGCTAAGATCATTGGCGTCAGTGTAAAGCTGGTGTTCTGAGTATGTTGGCTCATAGCAGTCATTACTGGACCACACCAAACTGAAGTGACCCAGCAGCAGCGCAGGGCTCTTCTGGTTCATGGCCTCATAGCAGCCAAACATGGACCAGCTCTTTGTGGACTTCTGCCCCTGGGGATGCGACATGGTAGTGCTCAGCTTAGCTGGGGAGGGTAAGATCGGAGTGAGTGGCATAAGAACAGTAGGACTGACTCCCTTTCCAAAAATAATCACACAGTAACAACAACAAAACAACTATAGATGGACGGGGTTTTAAAATGCGCCAAAAGACCGTGTTCAGAAATATTTCAGAAGATGTATATCAACTCAGTTATCTCATTGATTCAAGTCAGTATGTGTGTGTGTGTGTGGAGGGGGGCATCATTTCAGTAAAACCTTCACAGGAATTAACCATTCTCTACAGCTCTTTTGATTGAGAAAAAATGCCTATGTCTTGTGGGCATATGCATGAACATCTTATACACGCAAACTTTATAAAACTAAACATTTTTCGTGGTTATATGCAGAAACACCACTGCCATGCTGGACTATGTAGTTGGCGAAAGAGATTCTTGGCTGATCTGATCTGGAGTTTTAAAAATTTCTGTGCACGGTCTTTAGGAAAACTAAAGGCTAACATATCTGAAATCGTGTGTGCAAGTGTGCAGGAATGTGATGAATTCATGTCATATATTTTTGTTGCAGTCAAGAACCGGCTGTACCCATCCACTATCACTGTGAATAACCAGACGTGTGCATCAATAACTGACTACCCGACAGACAGCAGACAGAAAGAAGTAACATGTTCTACAGTCATGTATGGACAGAAAGTCCGTATCACCAGGCAAGGCAATGACGAGCCTCTCAATATGTGTGAAATGCAGATCTGGGGTGAGTATCATGATTGATCTTTTCATCAACCATCTAGCACACTTCATAACTTAACTCACATGAAAACATCAGAAATGTAAGTGCACACACATATACACACACGCGCGCGTGCGTGCACACACACGCGTACGCGCGAGCACTCATAGAGCAATCACCTCCCATGATATTATATATACTTTAAGTAAGATCGCACATACAATATATTCTTAAGTAAGTAAAATTGAACACTTTGGTACGGCTTGTTTGTTTTTAGTTCGTGTATACAAAGAGAAACTTGTCCCAATTCCTTAATGAATTGCTCTCTCTCTCTCTCTCTCTCTCTCTCTCTCTCTCTCTCTCTCTCTCTCTCTCTCTCTCTCTCTCTCTCTCTCTCTCTCTCTCTCTCTCTCTCTCTCTTTCATTACCTTATTATATATGGTGTCCTTATTCCTTTATGTTGTTTGGTACTGCGTATAGTTTTACTGTTTAGTATCTTTTTATCTTGATGTTATCCCTGAAAAGGGCGGGGACTGGATGTAAAAAAGCACATGAGTGCTTATCTATTATCCTCAAATAAAAGACTTTGCCTTGCCTTGCCTTGCCTTGCCTTGCCTTGCCTTGCCTTGCCCCCTCTCTCTCTCTCTCTCTCTCTCTCTCTCTCTCTCTCTCTCTCTCTCTCTCTCTCTCTCTCTCTCTCTCTCTCTCTTTCTCTCTCTCATCATTGTGAGTAAAAACAAATTTTAAAAAATAAGTGGTTTATCTATTTCTGTTTAATGTTGTGTTCAATAAAGATGATGCAGACAACGTCTTCTCTTTGTCCACTGTTTTTCATTTTACATCTCATCAGCAAATGGGACTCTACACTTAACATTGCATGAAGTGTATCTGGGTAGGCTATGTCAAGTGTGGCAGAGCCCATCTCTACCAAGATGGCAGTTACCATGCTTAGTATGTTCCTGTCATCCGTATCACTGATGACAGTCAGCTTCCTCTTTCTCCTAGATGGAGTTTTATCACGTGCGCAACATGTGCTTGCATGCATGTACACGCAAGACCTCCGTTTGAAGTCTCATTCGACTGTACAGACTACTTGAAAGTACTTGAAATCATTTTTGTCATTTTTGTGGTTTCGATTGTTCGGTAAATCATACATAGCATCAATAGCCCACCCAGTGTTTTGTACATCAAATGTGAGAAGATCTTGATGGCTTCATGAATGTTAGTGTTACCTTTGTTTTCTAGCACTTACCTTACATTGTCTTTCGTGTTTGATGTGGATAAAGTTCATATTTGCTAAGTATGATGTGTGCAGTGCCCAGTGAAGTCAGTGAGTGTGAAGTGGGCAAGTATGGGCCAGGCTGTTCCAGTGACTGTAGTTCCCACTGTGGGAAAGGACAGGGCAAAAACTTCTGCTACAAGAGTACTGGATATTGTTATGACGGTAAGTGCACACTTAATCCAAATCAGCTGCACAACCTGCTGCTCTGTTTGGTTATTTCTAAACCTACGGCAAGTCCTACGACTTTAACAAAGAGCACAGCAACTACCACTCCTACTTTCACTACTGTTGTTGTTGCTGCTGTTGCTACTACTACTACTATTAATATTACTACGGCTGCTGCTGCTGCTGCTGTTTCTGCTGCTGCTGCTGCTGCTGCTGCTGCTGCTGCTGCTGCTGCTGCTGCTGCTGCTGCTACTACTACTACTACTACTACTACTACTTCTCGTAATATTACTACGGAGGCGGCTGCTGCTGCTGCTATTGCTGTTGCTGCTGCTGCTGCTACTACTTCTACAACTACTACTACCACTGCTACTCAATTACTATTTCTACGACTACCTCTATGGTACTACTGCTCTTTTTGCTACTACTACTGCCTCCTGCTAATTACGCGAAAGCTTAGTAGCAACTTATGCATAAAAGAAACATTAATATGCTTACGTAGCGTCCCCCCCCCCCTCCAAACAAACAAAAAAACCACAAAAAACCCCAACAACAAAATAGCATACGTCCCAGTGCTCACTTTGTTCGAGTGCGCTCTCTCGCTCTCTCGCTCGCTCTCTTCTCTCTCTCTCTCTCTCTCTCTCTCTCTCTCTCTCTCTCTCTCTCTCTCTCTCTCTCTCTCTCTCTCTCTCTCTCTCGGGGGAAGTGAACGGTTGCATCAGTGGAAAGACGTGTGCTGTTGCCTCTCTTGCATGTATGCAGATTACTGAAGACTGGAGTGATGTTACTTTTTGATATCTGGCATGGTGACAGTGCATTGGTCATGTCTTCTAGTGCAGCTGAAATCAGTACAGTATGTGGCCGCTTTTTGTCTGTAAACATTGGTTTCATGTCTGAAAGGGCCAAAAGTAAGTTAGCTGCTGGTATGGCCATTTTCAAACTTACCTGCTCAGTGGCCGGTGTTCTGTTTGGTTTTCTGCTCCCCTATCTGTTCTGGGGTAGCGATTTATTAAAATGTGGAGATATTGAATCGAACCCAGGTCCCAACCCTCCACCAGCCAAAGACAACATGAGGCAGACTCGATTCTCGAGTACCAGCTCTTCCCGAAGATTGAGTTTTGAGAAGCCTGCCAAACCTCAGGCTTTTGCTTCCTCTTCGCCACCAGAGCCCTCCATCACTGATGTCATGGCCTCTATTGAAGCTCTGAGGAATGATATGACCGCTCAATTCACCGATGTGAAGAAACAATTAAGTGATCTACGGGAGGACTACGCTGCACTGAAGAATGAGGTGAAGGAGCTGAAGGGAGAAGTTGAAGAGCTGAAGACAGAAAAGCAGAACCTACAACAAGAAAACAGTGACCTGAGTGAAAGAATGACAGTCTATGAAACCACACTTGATGAACTTGAAGGAAGGTCAAAACAGAATAACCTTATTTTCTACGGCATACCAAGGGAAGACAGTGAGACGAACAGTGACTGTGAGGGACTGCTGCAGGATCTGTGCTCAGAGAAGCTGGACCTGGAGGAGAAGGTGGAATTCGATCGAGTTCATCGCCTCAACCGCAAGCCTAACTCACCTGTACTGGCCCGATGTGTGTTTTTATACGCAAAAAAGGAAAATTTTGAGTCTAAAAAAGAAATTGAAGGGTACAAATATTTTTGTTGGGGAGGATTTTTCTAGACGTGTCAGAGATATCAGAAAGAGGTTAACTCCACACCTGAAAAAGGCCAGACAAGATGGCAAGAGAGCCACTATGGTATTTGATTATCTACTGATGGACAGTAAAAGGTTCACAGTAAACGATGTTGACCAGCTCATAGAGATGGGGTAGACAGAAAGAGAAGTAGGGAGAGAGGGAGGGGGAGAGGTAGAGACAGCCTAGTAGTCCATTAATTAAAAAAATTATCTGGGGTTATTTTTTCAAGGGGTTGTGAATTTGAATGCCTCATCAGTTATTTTGCTTTCTAAAACTGACAGTGTTGCTACACGTGAAATGTGTGTGACAGAGAGGGCATGTTATATGTTTTATGTAAAGAGATTTTCGTGTGAATGAGGGCGTGACGGGAGTGTGTCTAAAGATAGATTGTTAGATTATGATGATATTGTAAATGCTGTTGTTGGTTAGTAAATGGTAAACCATCTTTTTGTCTTGGGATGTCCATGGAGAATGTTTAATGTTATCAGGTACAGGCTTGTTTGTCTTATAAGCTCCGGAGATGTTTTGTGTTTATTTCCAAACTTTTATTGAAGATTTCATTCCTGATCTCTTTTCTGACTATGCCAGTGTATGTCTTGTTATGAAATTACCACGCAAGGGAGATAATTGAGTTGCTTTGTGTGTCTGATTAAAAGAAATTTACGTTACACTTGAGAGAGGTACACAGTAGGCTATTTCGTAAAATTGTTGTGTGCTTATAATTTAAAAACGTATTATTTGATACTGTGACAGATACATTATACATTGTATTTTGTTGTGCTCCTCCAGAGGGTTCTCAGCTTTATTTATGTCCTGATTGTTTGGATTGAACTACATTTGAGTTAAGAATATTTGGCTGATTACTTGTTGACACAGGGTGATGTGTTTGTATTGTTATGTGATGATTTAAGCACAAGGAATGCGAATGTTTCACAATGTTTCAGAGAGCAATAGCGACAATATTGTACAGTGTCAATATACCAGACATCTAGCAAGTTCGGTAGATGCTGCGCTTTTGTGATATTTCTTTGAAAAGTTTGATGAATTTTTCCGAAACACTTGTACTGTTTTGGATTGTGCATTTAAAATGGAGTGTGTTATGGCGATCGTCACGATTGCTACACATTTACATCTGATGTGGAAACGGTGCAGTGTGAATGATTATTTCTTGTCTTGTTTTGAGTTCTGTTGCCATTGGGTTTTTTGATTGTTTGCTTTGTTTGTTGAGAGAGAGAGAGAGAGGGAGGGGGGAGGGAGAGAGAGAGGGAGAGAGAGAGAGAGAGAGAGAGAGAGAGAGAGAGAGAGAGGGGGGGGGGGAGGGAGAGAGAGAGAGTGATGGATGGTAACAGAACTATGTGAGCCATTTGAATAAGACCCTTACATCTCTGTTAAACAGTGTGGAAGATTTACATGTTAATGTTTTTGATGCAGAAAGAATATATGGTTGAAAATTGCTTGGAATGAAAGTGAAGCTCATGTCCATCGTGAGACGGAATTTAAAGAAATTGCGAGTTCTGCAATCAATCTGAATAATGTTGAAATAGTTGAAAAACATATAAAAAGTGTATGGGGCTTTCCAGGTTGGATCTATGACTTGAGCATAGTTGTTTTGTTTCTTGTGGTTATCAGCTGACTTTTCTTTTCTTTATGTGGAGAGGAGGAACATGAAATTATTGACTGTCATATGTATGAATTGTTTGTTCACATCACCCCCTTCATGAGGGGCCAATGCCTATTATGAATAAACTATTCGTATTCGTAAACTATTCGTATTCTCTCTCTCTCTCTCTCTCTCTCTCTCTCTCTCTCTCTCTCTCTCTCTCTCTCTCTCTCTCTCTCTCTCTCTCTTGGTTGTACTTGCTGTTGGTTTGCTGTTTCTTTTTTTTCTTTTCTTTTTTTTCTATATTTTCTAAAATCTTTTTTATTTTTTTATTTTTTTTTAGCTTCTCTGTTTTTTGTTTAAGTGGTTGTTTTGTGTTGTTGTTGTTGTTTTTTGGGGGGGTTGGGGGAGGGATTTTTTTTTAATTCATCTTTTAAATTTTTTTGTTTGTTACTTTATTTGATTTTTGTATCTTTTGGTTTTGTTTTGTTTATTTTTGTTGTTTGTTTGGTTGGTTAGTTTTAGGGTTTTTTGTATGTTTGTTTTAGATAGATAGATGGCTTGATGAAAAAAAGCAACTTTATTGCTTACTCAATGTACCATCTGGAAATTTTTATTTGATTTGATTTGCTCGCTCTCTCTCTCTCTCTCCTCTCTCTCTCTCTCTCTCTCTCTCTCTCTCTCTCTCTCTCTCTTCTCTCTCTCTCTCTCTCTCTCTCTTCTCTCTCTCTCTCAGCAGTTTTTGTTAACATTAATTTTTTTAATTGTATACAACTTTTTTGGGGTATAACTATTCTCTAGTGGAAAAGTTCTTTCTGTGCTCTGGATGTTATGTTAGTGTATCATGTGAAAGGGATGGGATAGCTCAGTGGTCAAAGCACTCGCTTTCTCCAAGCCAAGGTTAAGCAGCTTCGAGCGTGGTTACCAATTGGATGGGTGACAGTTTGTGCACCTTTGTTTCAGTATAGTCCCCCAGTTCACCCAACTGTAAATTGGTACCTGCCCTCTTTAGGGTCAGGGAAGGTAAAGCAGCGAAGGAGAGAAGATGGGCGCCGCCCTCAAAATGCTGGCCCCTAGAGAAGCTAAGGTCTCTGATGCCTCGTTCCCCTACGACCACATAGGTTATGGGACACCTTTCGCTTTACTATTATGTATAAGCAGGTATATTTTTTATCTTATTTTTTAAAAACATTAAAAGTCGCGTGGTGTGGTAGTGTGTGCAGTTTCTGTTAATATTACGGTTAGAAGTGGATGCAGGTTTCTTTAGTATTACTTTTCTGTAGAATTTTGTGTCGATTACTAGCTATCGCAACACTGTTATTAGTGTACTACTACAGCTTAACAGTTTTATGTTAATTTTAATCTTAAGACATATGTATATCGTCTTCCAGACCGTTATGAAAATGGCTTAAACTGAAAATATTTTGGAGAAACGGAACAGATATTAATTATATAAAGAACTTGGAGTGAACAGAGGCAAGCCATTATCAGCAACAATAATGAATAAAACAACCCAGTCATAGCCTATATGGGCTCAATTCATTGATCAGATGGATGACAACTTTAAATCAGGAGTTGGTGGCAGAACGTACAGCAAGGGTTAATCACAGGTCTATGTTGCCGATGCTAGTTTCTTTTGAATATGTCTTGATCTGTAAGTCATTGTGGTTTCAATGTTCAGTTCCAACTATCCTACTCCTGAGTTTTGATTATAGTAGTAGTAGTAGTAGTAGTAGTAGTAGTAGTAGTAGTAGTAGTAGGAGGAGGAGGAGGAGGAGGAGGAGGAGGAGGAGGAGGAGGAGGAGGATAGGAGTAGTAGTAGTGGGAGTAGTCGTCGTCGTCGTCGTCGTCGTAGTAGTAGTAGCAGCAGCAGCAGCAGCAGCAGCAGCAGCAGCAGCAGCAGCAGCAGCAGCAGCAGCAGCAGCAGCAGCAGCAGCAGCAGCAGCAGTAGTAGTAGTAGTAGTAGTAGTAGTAGTAGCAGCAGCAGCAGCAGCAGCAGCAGCAGTAGCAGCAGCAGCAGCAGCAGCAGCAGCAGCAGCAGCAGCAGCAGCAGTAGTAGTAGTAGTAGTAGTAGTAGTAGTAGTAGTAGTAGTGGTGGTGGTGGTGGTGGTGGTGGTGGTGGTGGTGGTGGTGGTGGTACTACAGCCACTACTACCACCACTTCTTCCTACACTGCTGCTAGCTACTTTCCTACAGTACTACTTAAATAATAACGATAGCAATGATAACGGTAATGTATTGTTTTACTTGCAGTAAACTCCACAAGTGATTTAACCGTACAGACGTCTAGTAACATGTGCATAAAAACATTATACAACTTCAAACATGAAGCATCGATTTATTGCATTCTGCCGCAAGACTGTTAAGCCATAAGTTTAGCATGAAATGTAATCTTCAGAACAGCTCTGAACGTGTAAAAGGTTCCAATATTTCTGACGGAAGACTGGAAGAAGTTTCACATAACAGAGGCTTGTCGTGAACTGATATTTTTTGTTCTTTTGACTTACGGCCTTATTAAGAAGCAATATAGCATTTAAAACTTTGTCAGCCTAACTTTGATATTTTTGTGTTCATGTCCTTTTATCCGTAATTATTCCGATCAACCT
Source organism: Stramonita haemastoma (assembly GCA_030674155.1). NCBI lineage: Eukaryota > Metazoa > Mollusca > Gastropoda > Neogastropoda > Muricidae > Stramonita > Stramonita haemastoma. The sequence goes on from CM060332.1 coordinate 32,473,627, forward strand.
TTCAGCAGTCTCACTGTGTGTTCAGGGTGCGTTGACGGATGGTACGGAGACCAGTGTTCCAGTCGCTGTTCGCCAGGATGTCAGAGTACCGCGTGTGGCCGACAGTCCGGGCAGTGTTCCTGTAAAACGGGCTATGAAGGAAGCTCATGTACAGGTGATTATTGCCACCTTTAGAAAAGGGGACACTAGCCTTTGGTGAAAACAAAGACCTACTGATTTTTTTTTATGTTTCATAGAAACCGAAACACTTTACGCTGGCATCAAGAGTACAAGAACTTAGTCCCTTTCTGCTAAATCAAAAAGACCCTTTTCCAGAATGCCAGATGTTTATTCAAGGGACACATTCAATTGATCTGCCTGGTTTAGAGCATATAACTCTTCACTATTCGCAAATTAAAAAAAGAAACCAACTAATATCCTTGATCAAGCGCAGTCTGGTTTTTTTTTTTTTTAAAGAAAATCTACCTACCTTACTAGCTATAAGCCGCCGCTGTAGTCTAGTGGTTAGGGCGTTGGACTCGTAATCTAAAGGTTGCGGGTTCGATCCCAGCTTTCGGCTATGGCGTTGTGCCCTTGGAAAAGGCACTTTACGGCTATTTTCTCACCCCACCCAGGTGTAAAAGGGGTACCAACTTTGTGTTGGGGGTTAACCCTGCGATAGACTGGCGTCCTATCCAGGGGGGAGTCTATGACTCTCAGTCGCTTAACGCCACAGAAACCGGGATAAGCACCGGCCTGATGAGCCTTAGGCTCGGGACAGTCTTTAACTTTTAACTTTACTAGCTATAAGAGGTTTGGGGTTTTAATGACTCAGAAACTATGAAATTGGGAAGCAAACTGATTTTGAAAACGTAAAAGTAGGTGCATTTTCATAATCATTTGACATCTCTTTCTGGTTTTTCATCTTTACAAATGTATGCAAAATAGTCACACTTTGGCGCTTTTAGTCTTGATTTGTGTGTCTTATGCTTGACTTTAAGATGTCTCTGAATCTTGATAACATCAACATTCAAATGATAATGACAATGTGTACTGTATCTATGTTGTTTACTGTTGTGCCACATGCCTTCGTGTTGATGATATCTTGCTTGTTTCTGTCAGATTATTGGTTTGGATACTACATATCGAACGAAGTATGTGCAAAAATATTTCATTAGTAATACACTGCTGGTTTCCATAACCTGAACCGCGGAGTGGAAGCTCCAAAATCAATAGCGGCACGTACCCTGAATGCTGCATGAAGTGGTGACAACATTTTGTTTTCAAGGCTTTGTAAAAGACACCAACAAACTTCTTCAGTAACATGTGTATAGTGCTTGTTTTCAGAATGTCAGCATGGATACTACAAAACTCCAAATGGAACATGTCAGAGGTGCAGCGCAAACTGTCAGTCACAGAACTGTGATAAAAGCTCAGGCAAATGCAATGGTCAGTTGGTGTTTTATCCTTTACTGCCTAGTTTTTACAGTTTTTGTCTACTATTGCAGCAACCATTACCAATACAACTACTGTTACTACTCCTGCCGCAGCTGTTACTGCTGCTGCTGCTGCTGCTGCTGCCACCGTCACAGCAGCTGCTGCAGCTGTATTACTACTAGGGTTGCTTATAGTAAGTGGATCGGTGGTCTAGAGGTAACGCACCTGTCTAGAAAGCGAAAAGTCCGGGTCGAAGTGTGTGGTGGTTCGAGTCCCGTTTGGGCCCCAAATTCGGATGAGACGATAAACCGAGGTCCCGTGTGTTACACATCATTATTTAGCACACGTAAAAGAACCTACGGCAACTAGAGAGTTGTCTCTGGCAAAATTTTGTAGAAAAAGACACTCTGATAGGGAAACAAATACAGATGCAGACAGGAAAAGAAAAAAAATCATTGTTGGCTCTGCTCTTGTGGCGACGCGCTCTCTCCAGTGAGAGCAGCCTGAATTTCATGCAGAGAAATCTGCTGTGACTTAAAGGTGGTGTAAACTGTAAATATAGTGCTTGTGCTGGTGCTGCACTACTGCTTTTTCTGCCACTATAATTATTGTCCTTATGCTTATTATTGAAATTATCAATATTAGTGATTTATTATCACCATCAGTAGTAGTAGTAGTAGTAGTAGTAGTAGTAGTAGTAGTAGTAGTAGTAGTAGTAGTAGTAGTAGTAGTAGAAGCAGCAGCAGCAGCAGCAGCAGCAGCAGCAGCAGCAGCAGCAGCAGCAGCAGCAGCAGCAGTAGTAGTAGTAGTAGTAGTAGTAGTAGTAGTAGTAGTAGTGGCAGCGGCGGCGGCGGCGGCGGCGGCGGCGGCGGCGGCGGTGGTGGTGGTGGTGGTGGTGGTGGTACTACAGCCACTACTACCACCACTTCTCCCTACACTGCTGCTAGCTACTTTCCTACAGTACTACTTAAATAATAATAACGATAGCAATGATAACGGTTATGTATTGTTTATCTTGCAGTAAACTCCACAAGTGATTTAATCGTACAGACGTCTAGTAACATGTGCATAAAAACATTATACAACTTCAAACATAAAGCATCGATTTATTGCATTCTGCCGCAAGACTGTTAAGCCATAAGTTTAACATGAAATGTAATCTTCAGAACAGCTCTGAGCGTGTAAAAGGTTCCAATGTTTCTGACGGAAGACTAGAAGGAATTTCACATAACAGAGGCTTGTCGTGAACTGATATTTGTTCTTTTGACTTACGGCCTTATTAAGAAGCAATATAGCATTTAAAACTTTGTCAGCCTAACTTTGATATTTTTGTGTTCATGTCCTTTTATCCGTAATTATTCCGATCAACCTTTCAGCAGTCTCACTGTGTGTTCAGGGTGCGTTGACGGATGGTACGGAGACCAGTGTTCCAGTCGCTGTTCGCCAGGATATCAGAGTACCGCGTGTGGCCGACAGTCCGGGCAGTGTTCCTGTAAAACGGGCTATGAAGGAAGCTCATGTACAGGTGATTACTGCCACCTTTAGAAAAGGGAACACTAGCCTTTGGTGAAAACAAAGACCTGATTTTTTTTATATTTGATAGAAACCCAAACACTTTACGC
>CM060332.1:32481664-32486664 GCA_030674155.1 Stramonita haemastoma
TAGTATAACATCTATTAAAGGGTTGGGATAGTAAAACATCTATCAAAGGGTTGGGATAGTATAATGTCTATCAAAGGGTTGGGATAGTATAACGTCTATCAAAGGGTTGGGATAGTATAACATCTATCACAGGGTTGGGATAGTATAACATCTATCAAAATGTAGAGATAAAATATCTGTCAAGGGGCCGAGATAACATGTATTAAAGGGTTTGGATAACATGTATCAAGGGTTGGGATAGCCTAGCCCTTCATTTACTCACTCACTCACTCACTCAGTCCCATGTCCCAAAGGACGTAGGGGGGACATGAGAGAAGACGCAACGGAGATCTTTTTCCATGCTTCACGATCCTGTGTGGCTAGTAGGAGGCGTTGCAGGGGTTGGGCAGTCCAGTCTTTGATGTTGTCAACCCATAATTTCTTTTGGCGGCCTCTTCTTCTCTTGCCCTCGACTGTTCCTTGCAAGATGGTTTTTGCTAGGGTGTTGTGTCTTGTGGTGTGACCAAACCACATTAGCTTTCTCCTCTTTATGGTGGAGAGCAAAGGCTCTTGGGGGCCCACACGCTTTTTGATTTCTTCTTTCACATAGTTATTGGTCTTGTGTTCTTTGTATGATATTTTGAGGAGTCTTCTGTGGCACTTGTTCTCGAATGCTTGGATTCTTCTCTCTAACTCTGCTGTCAGAGTCCATGATTCACAGCCATATAGGAGGACAGATATCACGAGGGATTTGTAGAGGTGGTATTTGGTCAACAGACTGAAAAACCAAGCAGAAAAACTCCTGGCAGAAGAACAAGCGGGCTTTAGACCAAAACGCAGCACAATGGAACAAATTTTCAACCTGAGAATTCTGATAGAGAAGCATCTCCAACACCAAAAAGACTTGTACCACAATTTTATAGACTTCAAAAAGGCCTTTGACAGGGTATGGCATGACGGCGTCTGGCAAGTACTCAGGCACTTCAACATTGACAACTGCCTAATTGAAGTCATCAAGGCTCTGTATGAGAATGCAAGAAGTGCAGTTTCCATGAACAATCACGTGGGCGAGTTCTTCAAGACCACGGTTGGAGTCCGCCAGGGCTGCCTTCTCTCACCTGTACTCTTCAACCTCTTCCTCGAAAACATCATGACAGAGACACTGCAAAACCACCACACTTCCATCTCCATTGGTGGAAGACCCCTTTGCAACCTCAGATTTGCAGATGACATTGACCTCATGGGCAGCAGCAAACAAGAACTGCAAATCCTCACAGACAGTCTAACAGATCGAGCGAGCGCATACGGCATGGAGGTCAGTACAGAGAAATCGAAGATCATGGTCAACAGCGCGAGTAATGACAGCACGGAAATAAAGATGAATGGAGAAATATTGGAAGAGGTGAGCCAATTCAAATACTTAGGCTCCATCCTCACAAAAGATGGCACATCAAGCAATGAGGTGAAAGCTCGCATTGCAACAGCAACATCTGCTCTAGTCAGACTCCAGAGGATCATCAGAAGCAACAACATCAGCTTCTGCACCAAATACCACCTCTACAAATCCTTCATTTACACAGGCATACATTTATCACAGGGGAACGATAGCCTAATCCTTTATTTACACAGCCAGATATCTATCAAATAGGTAGGATAACTTAGTCCTTTATTTACACTGCCATACATCTATCAAAGGTGGTGGGATAACATCCGTCAAACTGACTGATAAAACCTGGGCATTTCTTTACACAGCCATATGTTGTTTTTTATCAAAGGGAGTAGGATAACCTCAAACGGAAAAGGATAACATCTATCAAAAGGGCTTAGATAACCTAGGCCTTTATTGTCAAAGCAATATATCTATCAAAGAGAATGGATTTTTTAAAAAAGATATGTCAGCAGATTTCTCTGCTTGAAATTCGGGCTGCTCTCCCCAGGGGGAGTGCGTCGCTACAATTACAGCGCCAACCTTTTTTTTTTCTTGTTCCTACCTGCAACTGTATTTCTTTCCCTATCAGATTGGCTTTTTTCTACACAATTTTTGCCAAGAACAACCCTCTTGTCGCCGTGGGTTCTTTTACGTGCGCTAAATAATTGTGTAACACTTGGGACCTCGGTTATTGTCTCATCCGAAAGACTGGCATCCAGACCACCACTCATTTCTAATGGATGGGGGGAAAGGTTTGGGCCCAAACAGGATGCAAACCACCGTACACTTCCATCCCGGATTTTTCGTTTTCAAGGCTGGCGCGTTACCTCTACACCACCGATTCACCTTGTCCTATATTTACACAGCTATCCATCTGTCAAAAGGGTCGAATAATACAACCCTTTACCTACACAGCCATACGCCTATGAAAAATGTGGGAAAACCTAGCTCTTTATTTACACAGCCATCCATCTATCAAAGGTATGGGAAAAGCTAGCTGTTCATTTAGACAAACATCCATATATTAAGGGTCTGGGAAAACCTAGCTCTATTTTTACATAGCCATCCATCTATCAAAGGTGTGGTATAACACGACCTTTTATTCACACAGCTATACATCTATCATAAGGCTGGGATAACCCGGTGGTTATAGCGCTAAGCTCGCGATCTTTCTGTAAATGGAAGGGCAGGCTGTGTCTCCACCAAGGTGTTTATTTAAGGGGATATTTCTCCTGCAGCTGGCACATGTATTCACTTCATTTCTCTATTGTTACTATAAATGCAAGCAAAAAATATATGTACAAATTAAAGGAGAATCCAGTCAAGTCAATTCAAAGACATTGAGAAAAAAGCTATGGTTGTAATTTTGATTTTACTATCAAAACCACTGATTTTTTATTATTATTTATTCTTTTATATCAAGGATTTATTTATTTTATTCTTTCATATCGAGGATAATGGGATAAGTACTCATGTGCTTTTTTTACATCCAGTCCCAGTGTGTGCAGTTTTGTAAATGTCATCTGCTCCCGCCGACACACGATGGCCTACTCTTACGAAAAGCGGAACAAGATTTCAAGTGTGTGCAAGATGTTCTGTGTGCGTTCACACACGGGGCCTCGGTTTACAGTCTCATCCGAAGGACTTTTGGGGAGAGTGGAGTCAGCACTGATGTTAACTCCAGGAGAAAAATCTCCTCAAACGGGAATCGAACCCGGGTCATCAAATTGCCAGTGCTATGTTCTGACCACTAGGCTATCCCGTCCCTTTAGGATAATGGAATAAGCACTCATGAACTTTTTACATCCAGTCCCCGTGTGTATGCAATTCTGTAAATCTTCTCATCTGTTATCTGCCTACTCTTACAAAAAGCGGAACAGGATTTAATGTGTGCGCAAGATGTTCTGTGTGCGTTTGCACACAGGGCCTCGGTTTATAGTCTCTTCCAAAGGAATTTTGGGGAGGGTGGAGTCAGCACTGATGATAACTCCAGGGGAAAAATCCCCTCGAATGGGAATCGAACCCGGGTCGTCACATTACCAGCGCAATGTTGTAACCACTAGGCTATCCCGTCCCCCTGATTGGTAATTGAATACTGTGGTTCATTATGTTTAGCTAAAACAGCTAGTAAAATGACCCTAAACTAAGAAGTACACATCTTAAAGTGTGTGTATATATATATATATATATATATATATATATATATATATATATATATATATATATAATATATATATATATATATATATATATACACGTTCATGGAAAAAAACACCACTTCCATGCTTTTCAAACATCTCTAGTATTTTTACTCAGCAATCAACCACTTATCTAGTTTTGACGGTGGAAGTGTTATCAGGAAACAAAGAAAGTTGCATATTATGCTCAAGAGTAATGAGTGCTCAGAAAAGCACCTCTACCTATGCTAAAAAAAGTATAGTTGGTTAGGGATTGATATTGGAAATGATGGAGGACAGCTTCAAAGGAAATGATATGTTTGTTAAAGTTAAACCAAAGAAAAGATGATTTAAAAAGGCTGCACAGTTCTGACGTTTTAGTGAAGTGGTAACTGCTCTATACCTTAGTGATCTTTAAAACCTCAGTTAATAGGCATAGCCTTTGACCTTGAAGCAGAACATAGAAATTGGGATACGAATTCTGTGACTCGTCTGTTGCACGGAGTGTATTGACACAGAAATCAACAGACATTACAACGAAAGTGGTGAAAGATTGCGTACGTATACTCCTATTTCCTTTGTAAGAACACAATACGCAAAGCATTGTGCGTGCCTTTGGCCTGCAACTTATTGTATTACAATTTTAAAATGATAAAACCGGCTAAGCACATAAATATGAATGTTTTATAAACAATGCTACCGTCATTTCCCCTACACCTCTCACTAAAATGATACTCTTTATTTCAGAATGTCAGGATGGCTCTTATGGAGAGAATTGTTCTCACAGCTGTGGTCACTGTAAGGGAGGAGCTGCTTGTAACAAAACAGATGGGCACTGTTCTGGGTGTGAGGCTGGATGGAATTTACCAAAGTGCAACACTGGTGAGTAATCAAACATGTTTTAAAAGACACAAACCGTGTATTTTAAAAGGCACCTTAAAATTTTCTTTTGTGCATCTTTAATAGTTTCAACCATTAGAAGCATATCATGTTGTTGTCCTGGGCAGTTTGTGGGGATGCAGTGTGTTGGCTAGTGTGAGCTTGTAGATTCTGGCAAACTCCAGAAGGCGTGGCCCTCAGAGATTTACTTCTCCAACGCTAAACATCCTCTACTGGTGCAGGTAGGGAGTCAAATGCCTGAAGCGGAGCAAGAAATGACGTATGAAGAAGCACAGACAATAGTGAAAGAAAACCAGGATAGAAGATGGCTTCAGCAACACCTAATGTCAACAGTAAGGATGACTACTACCTCCTCCCCAGATAGGACCAAGTAACAATTGTGAGGCTGAGGACTGGACACTGCAAACTCAGACATCCCATGTGGTGATTCTGAGGCATGGCCCTGTGGCACTTCTCCCATGACAGTGGAACACGCCCTCCAGACTCGGCCAACACACCAAAACCTGAGGGCCAAT
>CM060332.1:32494164-32504164 GCA_030674155.1 Stramonita haemastoma
GCATGCTGTTATACAGACTGCTTGTATGGCTAAAGACAATCTCAACAGAACACTATCAAGCAAATCAACACTCTTTAAAAGGCCTCAACACATATCTTCCATCAGTTCTGACACTGCTTTTGGCCTGGGCTGATCCATTGGAGAATAATACAGGCTAAGTCTTGATTAGCACGAAAAAAGCTTTGGTGATTCGGCTAATCAACCATTGGTTTTGTCACAGAATGTCCAGAGGGATATTACGGTGAGGACTGCAATCAGACGTGTGGCAACTGTCAGAATAGTACTGAATGTCGTCATGACACTGGGGTGTGCACTGGACACTGCTCTGATGGCTTCACTGGACTCTACTGTGCACAAGGTTGATGAGAGTTTTAGTTCTGTACTGTGCAAAAGGTTGATAAAAACTTTAGTTCTCTACTGTGCAAAGGGTTGATGGGAGCTTTAATTCTCTACTGTGCAAAAGGTTGATAAAACTTAAGTTCTCTACTGTGCAAAAGGTTGATAGAAGTTTTAATTCTCTATTGTGCAAAAGGTTGATGGGAGATTTAGTTCTGTACTGTACAAAGGTTGATGGGAATTTTGGCTCTTAACTGTGCAAAAGGTTGATGGGAGTTTTAGTTCTCTAATGTGCAAAAGGTTGATGGGAGTTTTAGTTCTCTAATGTGCAAACGGTTGATGGGAGTTTTAGTTCTCTAATGTGCAAACGGTTGATGGGAGTTTTAGTTCTCTAATGTGCAAAAGGTTGATGGGAGTTTTAGTTCTCTAATGTGCAAAAGGTTGATGGGGAGATTTAGTTATCTATTGTGCAAAAGGTTGATGGGAGATTTAGTTCTCTACTGTGCAAAAGGACAATAGGAGATTTAGTTCACCTACGCAAAAGACATAGATTGACTTCCCTTCTTTGACATTATTATCTGTGCATTGGTGTGTGTGGAAGGGGGGGGGGGCGGCGGGGGCGGGTGCGCGCACGCGTGCGCAAACGCTCGTGTACAAGGTATGTCCATACTCAACCTGTGATGGCTTTATAACCTAAAATGCACACAAGACCTCTATGCACATATTATGTAAGCTAGTATTTGCGTACAGGTAAAGGTGTCTAATAACCTAGGCGGTCTTAGGGGAGTGAGGTGTCAGAGACCTAAGCTTCTCTAAAGACTAGTATATTGAGGGCGGTGCCCATCTCCTCCCCCTCGCTGCTTTACCTTCCCTGATCCTAAAGAGGGCAGGTACCCATTTACAGCTGGGTGAACTGGGAGGATTGTACTGAAGCCAAGGCATGCAAATGGTCACCGATCCAACTAGTAACCACGCTCGACGCTGCTTAACTTGACTGGGGGAAAGCGAGCGCTCTGCCCACTTAGCTATCCTGCCCCCTGTATTTGTGTACTGGTACAAAATTTGATATGAACAGGATGGTTTTTCACTATACAAACGATAGCTGTCACTTGTGTATTTATGCAAAACTGATACTGATATCTTGAGCGTTACGTAAAAGAATGTAAACAGTGTGCGTGAAGACAGTTCTCTGTAGTCAAATCATAACAAAAGCTAATATACTGGTTTACCTTAGGCAAAGCATTCATTCCCTTGGATACTCAAGTTCATTTTGTGTGGCAGGGTCTAAACATGGTCAGTTCAGAACAGAATGATTGTTGGCCTCATCATTTTCAAGTCTTTTTATTGTGGCCTTGGGTGGAAATACTTTAAAGACTTTTTAAATTTTGATTTTATTTATTTCCACTATAATTTCTAAGTTGCAAACAACTATTGTGTATGTTTTTGTTTGTTTGTTTTAAAGACTATGCTCAATATCTTACTAGAATAGAGTACTAATTTAATTGAAACATGTCTTATCATACAAGGTCATAATGATTTAGCTTATATCATAAAAATGTGTGCGAATGTTTCCAATGTGCGTGCGAGCCATGTGTGAGTGTGTGGATGCATGGGCATATTGATGTGCATAAAAGTGTTTGTGATTTTACTTGGGTGAATTTATAACTGGCTGAAGTATTGCTGATTTGTGGTGCTCTTTATATTGTGCTGGGTGCGTGCTGATGTTTGGAAACTGTGTTGGGGTATATATTTATCCGTGATATTATGTTTACATGTTTCCTGTTTAAATGTATGGCTTGTAACCCGCCTAATTTCTGTTTTTGATATAAGAAAGTATTTGAATTAGAAAGGCCTTCTCCTTTTTTGTAATGTTGTTATTACAAGTTTTGATTATTCAGTCTTGTAGTGCTCTTTTGTCATATCAGGTCTGAACTTTGAAAGTGTGAGTAGTTTGTTTTTTTACAACTGTACAACTGACTTCAGACTTGTTTATGGTTTAAAGATATCCATTAACCCAGAAAGTTTTGGTACATACTTTCTCCTGTTGATATATAACACACACATCCATTATCCAACGATGAGCCGTTTTGTGGTGTTGTTGTTGTTATGCGTTCCCCAAATTAACACTCAGGGGGGTGGGGGGCACCAAGATGTGTACACTGACTCACTCATCCCACCTGGGAATCACTGTGAGATTGAAAGTTCACACCAAATGAGAAGTTTGCGTGTATGACTGTTTTTAAGGAACTCGCCCTATAGGCAGCCATACTCCGACTTCAAAAGATTTTTCTCCTTTAAAGAAGAGTGAAGGATGTTATGTTAAGAGCCTGTCATGGCTATGGGCAATCTCAACACATTAATTTTACAACATAAAAAAAAATTTAGTGTTGGCATTTGCGATTAGCTGGCATCAATAACTGACAAAGCTTTTGGCCTGGGCTATTAAGGCCGTTTGATTAGTCTTTAAATGTGTCCTTTTTATTGGATGAGTCATACATACAACCTAAAAAATGCATCTACTCTTACATTATGTTTACAGCTGTAACAGATGACGGTAGTGCCACAGCTACAATTGCTGGTGCAGTGGTTGCTGCTGTCGTTGTCATTGTCATTGTTGTTCTGGTTGTCATCATCGTCATGAGGTTCGTACAAACTGCCGTTTATAATCTTATAATCAGTATAATCATCACACCACTTCTTTTTCATTGAGCTTGTTTCTCCACAACCTGTACAAATCAAGATCTAACTATTATCACTGAAAGTATTCCAGAATCTCTATATAGTGCTAGATGTAAAAAAAAAAAAAATAATAATAAATAAAAAAAAAAGTAAATCTTTAAGTATGATCTTTTTCCTTGGCAATTTTTTTTATTCATGATTGTATCACCATTGCTGATTTGTTTTAATGAAAACCTAAATGTTAAACTATGTCACAATCTTCAGTCAAAAACTCGTTCTAATTTCCAGCTTAATCGCTATTGTGTTTCATTTGCCAGCTTGTGTGCTGGAAAAACTGTTGACCCTTGATCTTTATATTACATGTATTTTATAAGTCATTCAAAACTATTTTTAGCCGAATATTTGATGAACTCTCTCTCTCTCTCTCTCTCTCTCTCTCTCTCTCTCTCTCTCTCTCTCTCTCTCTCTCTCTCTCTCTCTCTCTCTCTTGTGTGTGGTGTGTGTGTGTGTGTGTGTGTGTGTGTGTGTGTGTGTGTGTGTGTGTGTGTGTGTGTGTGTGTGTGTGTGTGTGTGTGTGTTGCTTGCTTGCTTGCCTAGTGTTATTTAAGCTGCTGTTGTAGTTACAGTTTCCATCTGCCCTATCACCCTCTCCACAATTTCCTTCTTGTTCAGCCTTGTGTTCATACCCATAGGTTGGATATTTCTATGTGAAATATAAATCATACGCTGGCATTCATTCCTTTAACTCCCTGCGCGATCTCAGTTTAGGACAATGCGCTATAACTGTCATGCCCTATGCTCGGCAAATCAAATCTATCAACGCCCGGCCTTCTTCATGTCAAAATTGGGACCAGGTTTACTTCTCCTCAAATTACATACTGGGGTGTGTTTGTCATCAAACACAATCTAATTCAGTGCTTTTCTACAAAAAAGATGGCTCCATTTTTAGTGTGTGCGCAAGATGTTGATCAATAGGTGTGTTTACAACAAGACTGCATTGTTCTGTCTCATATAAAGCATGTGAATAAATGGAGTTGGAAATCTCAGGCACACGTCACCCAAACGGACAGCTTAGCGGTGATTCGCGCCCCCCCCCCCCCCCCCCCCCCCCTGACACGTACGCCTCCAGATCACCTCAGGACTGCCACCACATTACAAAAGTAGACATTACCTCCTTCTGGATGGTAATAGGGGCGTGCACGTTCAATAACAAAAGTTTCTGTCTAAGATGTCAACAAATGAAAAACAAATGTAACTACTTCTGACCGGGAGATAGACCAGATTTACGTGATTTTGTAATGATTCGAGTTGTTACATTCTGCATATTCTGAGGCACCTGATTTGAAAGTAAGGATGAGGGCAGAATAGCCTAGTGGTTAGAGCTTTGCGCTAACGATCTGATGGCGCAGATTCAAACCACCACCGAGATACCTGTTCGTGGAGACTTCTCCCCTAACATCAGGACCAATTCCATTCCACTGAAAGTCTTTGGGCGAGACTATAAACCGAGGTCCCATGTCCGAACGCACACAGAACATCTTGCGCACACGTTAAAATCTGTTCCACCCCGTAAGAGTAGTCAATTTTGTTCCGGTAGAACGTATGATATATTTTTAAAGCGCATGCACAATGATGTATTTAGACATCCGTGAGGTTAGTAATCAGCTACCACAATGGTAGGCACATGGTTGCATACTGAAGAAGTGAAAACTAGAATAAAGAATGCCATCGGTCCATATGAAGAGCTCCTAACTACAGTGAAAAACGCAAGATAAAGTGGTACGGGCATGTCACACAATCATCTGGACTGGCCAAGACAGTCTTACATGGAACAGTACGGGGAGGGAGACGAAGAGGCAGACAGAGGAAACGATGGGAAGACAACATCAGAGAGTGGACTGGCCTTGGGTGGAACGGCCTACTACGGAGGGCGAAGGACCGTGGGGAGTGGAGGAAGATGGTTTCAAAATCTTCAGCTGTGTCCCCACGGTCCACTGGACTACGGGACAGGTGAAGGTGAAGGTGAAGGAGCACTTGCCAAGAAACAGGAAAAAAAAAGAGAAGAAATTACAAGACGTCAGGGTTGCTGTCTTTTCCTTCCATTATAGAACAGTAAAGTCAGTGATGTTGATAAGTGCTTAGATCCGATTAGCCTCCTTTCCGTTGCTATCATTTTGTCACTGTTGTAATCAATGTGAAAGGAAAACAACAATACAAAAATGCATGTTCAGTGAATGAAATAGGATCATGTCCTCATTTGAAAAAAATATCACTGATAGACGCATTCCTTGTCATAATCATATGATTAAAGCTTATGTGTTATTCCTCTCTCTACTGCCAGTACGGCATCTCATTGTATCCTTGGGTATGAATTGACAGGAGACGGACACAGTCTGCCAAGTCCAATACTCTGGTGGCTGAATCATCCGAGATGTCCAACAACAGTCAGAATAGGAGAGACCCAGAACGTTCTGGTGCCTCTTCTCTATCGTTTGATTCCATCAACAGCAAACGGGGTGTGTATCATTAATTTATTTTCTATGTGTGCAACTGAGAAATATTGACAGGCTATCTGATGTTTTTGTTGTAGCTATCGTAGTTTTACTTCTTATTTGTGTACTAGCTTGTCACATCTTTCTATGCTTTCTGACACGGAAAGGTAGTTAAACTTCTCGCGTATGTATTTTCTTTATGTGCCTAATATGTCGAGCTTTCTGTGATGTTCGGAGTATGCTATTCATAAGTGACTTAGAAGATACTTTCTTCAATTTTTTAATGATTTTTCCCGCAGATAAGCCCAGTGCCAGGCTTGAAGCCCACGTGAAGCCTGTGGTAAGACCAGCCGACCATGGTGAGGGACATGTTTATGAGAATGTCTCCCTCCCAAAACAGAACTCAGCATCCAAAGATGCACCAACACTGCCAAAGCAGTCGAATAAAAAGAACGGGACGGCCAACACTGGGAAACAAGCAAAACCACGAGAGAAGACAGCCAGATCTGTTCCTGGTACAGACAATGCAGCACCTGCCGCCCAAACATCACTGACTGATGACGAAGAGCTGGAGTCAATGTGGACTGGGGAGGCCATCTACTCAAATGACCCATCCCAAGCCAAGTTTCAGCCCACCCCCATCCGTCTAGATCAGCTGCAGAAGACCATCATGAGTAGTGTAAAGGACGGCACAGTCTCTCAAGAGTTTGGGGTGAGTTGTCTAACCTTTTCTTTCATCTCATTTCCATATATTCTCTCTGTATTTTCTTTCTGATTTCGTTTTCCTTTTTTTTCACCATTCGCCAGTCTATAGACCAAGCTTGAAACAGACATGATTACAAGGAGATGATTTTTGTCTTTATTCTTAATATCTAAATAATATTTATCTTAATAGATGTATTAATTAAAGTGTGTTTATATGAATCTGTACATACAAGCATACACATACGCACAAGACCTTGAAGAAAGGTATCATGACAACTAATTTGAATTATAAACATTCGCTCATGCTCCCTTTTACGTCTGGCAAGAGTCTATAAGATTTCATGTAAAATTATTTTTATTTTACAAAACTTCTACATTTGTTGAACACCCTTAAAAAGTAAAGAGGCATTTAAGTGGTTATTTTTCAGCATTTGGAGGGTCTCAAAGAATACCCAGTGACCCATGGAAAAAGGCAAGAAAACTACTACAAGAATCGCTTCAACAGCATTCTTCCCTGTGAGTATTTTAATCGTGAGTGCTCTCTCTCTCTCTTGCTGTTTGCTTTTGTTTCTTCTTTTTTATATGAAGTATGAATGTAAAAGAAAGGATAATATTGTTACCTGATATGATTGTTTGACTTGTATCATTCTTCTTTTTTCTATGACTAAAATTTTTTTTTTTTAAGAAAACAAAACAAAAAACCTACCACCTCAAGTACATGTGCGCCTGCGGATATGTGCTTATAAATATAAGTGTGAGTGTGTGTGTGTGTGTGTGTGTGTGTGTGTGTGTGTGTGTGTGTGTGTGTGTGTGTGTGATTTGTATGTGCATTTGCCTGCGAGCGTGCATGCGTGAGTGAGTTGCGTATATGTATGTATGTATGTATGTATGTTTGTATGTATGTATGTATGTATGTATGTATGTATGTATGTGTGTGTGTGTGTGTGTGTGTGTGTGTGTGTGTGTGTGTGTGTGTGTGTGTGTGTGTGTGTGTGTGTGTGTGTGTGTGTAACCTACGTGTAGGAGTGAGTTTTACGTGTATTATTATCATACTATTATCACTATTGTTGATATTATTCTTATTGTCGTCATTATAATCATTGTATTATCTTTAGTTCCTTCTGAGTTTATTTTGTTGTTATGAGTTGTAACAATGTTGTAGCTAAGTATTTTTGGGTGGACTTTTCTTGGTTGCTAAGTTGTTTATTTCATTATGTTTCTTTGGTTGCTCTTTATCTATTAACGCTTCTCTTTTTCTTTTATAATCAAAATCATTTTATTGTGGCTTCTGATTTTCGTCTTCAGAAAGTGTGCATTTTTATTATCTTATTATGTATAATGTCCTTATTCCTTTATGTTGTTTGGTACTGCATATAGTTTTACTGTTTAGTATCTTTTTTTTTATCTTGATGTTTTCCCTGAAAATGGCGGGGACTGGATGTAAAAAAGCACATGAGTGCTTATCTATTCTCCTCGATTAAAAGAATTTTGCCTTGCCTTGCCTTGCCTTGCCTTGTCTCTCTCTCTCTCCTCTCTCTCTCTCTCTCTCTCTCTCTCTCTCTCTCTCTCTCTCTCTCTCTCTCTCTTCTGTCTGTCTGTCTGTCTGTCTGTCTGTCTGTCTGTCTGTCTGTCTGTCTGTCTGTCTGTCTGTCTGTCTGTCTGTCTTCCTCTCTCTCTCTCTCTCTCTCTCTCTCTCTCTCTGATGATGATGATGATGATGATGATGATGATGATGATGATGATGATGATGATGATGATGATGATGATGACATGCCGCAATACAGTGTATAATACTGCATTTAAAACATTGTTGATTATGCCGCATGTGAACTGTTTTGCAATGAATATGTAGGATATGGCTGATGTCATTTTCTTGTTTCATAGTTGCTGATACATTATTTCATATGTATTCATTCGCTGATAGTAATATGTTTATAATACTAATGTCACATGCCCACTTCATTTGCCCACCATTCTCTTGTATTGTGGACAAAGGCCGATGTACAGTAGAAGTCTGAACTCTCTCTCTCTCTCTCTCTCTCTCTCTCCTCCTCTCTCTCTCTCTCTCTCTCTACTCTCTCTCTCTCTCTCTCTCTCTCTCTCTCTCTCTCTTTCTCTTTCTCTCTCTAACATCAGTGCTGACTCCACTCTCCCCAAAAGTCCTTCGGATGAGACTTTAAACCGAGGCCCCGTGTGCGAACGCACGCAGAACATCTTGCGCACACGTTAAATCCTGTTCCGCTTTTCGTAAGAGTAGGCCATCGTGTGCCGGTGGGAACAGATGACAATATTTACAAAAACTGCATACACATGGGGACCGGATGAAAAAAAGCACATGTTGCTTATTCTGTTATCCTCGATATAAAAGAATAAATAAAAAAATAAATCTCTCTCTCTCTCTCTCTCTCTCTCTCTCTCTCTCTATATATATATATATATAATATATATATATATCTATATCTATCTATATATATATATATATATATATATATATATATCTTTGAGGGCGTGTGTATGTATCAGTATGACTCTTTTTAAATGATATGTGCGTCCGACCACGTTGATTTTCTTATCGCATAGCTAAGAATTTACGAGAGAGAGAGAGAGAGAGAGAGAGAGAGAGAGAGAGAGAGAGAGAGAGAGAGAGAGAGAGAGAGAGAGAGAGAGAGAGAGAGAGAGAGAGAGTTGTCGGAGCTAGACAGACATACAGAAAAACAAGAAGCTATAAAAAGAAGAAAAAAAACCACACCAACAGTTCATTCCTTTAAGCAAGTAAAATATTACGTTGGTAGTGAAGCTAGAATGCAGCAAAAGTGGCATACAAACATCGTAGTAAAACTGGCGTTAAGACATACTGTATATTCTTGAAGATAAAAGCCACCCCCCTCCCCCCTCCAAAAAAAAAACCCACCCAATTATCGAAAATCACACACCACAAAACGAACGCGTCTCTTTAGACCCATCTTTTATGTAGAATTGATGTACATTTTCTTTAAAAAAATATAAAAAAAAGGAAATGCAAATGTTGTTTAGGGATCTTTGACTCCTCTTACATACACACATTCTGCTATATAAAAAGATATGTTACAAAAAAGGTGAAGCAATTGTGTATGTGAATGACTGGAATGTTCCAGATGACAAGCACCGCGTGGTACTGGATCAAGTGGACGGCGATGATTCTTCAGATTATATCAATGCCAGTTTTATCAAGGTTCCCTTTGTTTATATGCTATCCAATGCTAACATGTGCTGTGCTGTGCTGTGTTATGCTGTGCTATCCAAGAACAAGACTGGACTACAGTAGCCTATATTCGGGTCTAATCTACATGTTACTTCTTTATACACATCTTTTTGGAAATAAGTCTCACTCTTTCTGTAATGTGTTACTGACCAATAGTCTTATAAGTTTGTGTATTTGTGTTGTGACTATAACAATGAACATCTTTTATTGACTGAAAAAGTTATTTCCTCTCTCTCTCTCTCTCTCTCTCTCTCTCTCTCTCTCTCTCTCTCTCTCTCTCTCTCTCTCTCTCTCTCTCTCTCTCTCTCTCTCTCTCTCATCTGAAAACACTGAATAACTTTGTCCATTACCACATATAATAATTAGAAACTTAAATTTTATGATGTAATCATAAGGTTGATATGATATTAGGGTATATATGTCCCAAAATATGTGCCTTACAGGGGATCGATTACTTTTGTATCCTTTATGATTTTACTCAGAATTCAAGGCATATATTTCCCTTAGAATGAAGTTTATTGATGAAATGTGCGAGAACCAGTGAAAA
>CM060332.1:32509164-32514164 GCA_030674155.1 Stramonita haemastoma
CACACACACACACACATACATACACACACACACTACACTTTGATCTTAGCCAAAAGACCGAGAAGCGATATTTGTTATTATGGTGTATGCACACACAAACACGCGCGCGCACGCACTCACACACATACACACACGCACGCATGCACGCACACACACTACTCTCTCTCTCTCTCACTCACCACACACCATGCACGCATGCACACACACGCGCGCGTGCGCGGCACGCACACCCCTACACACACTTTCCCATTTTTCTTTTGATCGTCTGGATCACTATAATGGAAAGACGTTAAAATTGAAGACTACTACCACTAACACACACACACACAACACACAACAGACAACAGACAACACACAACAGACAACAGACAGCACATTACAGCTTGCAAACGAATTATCATTCTACTATATCATCATTGACAATAATATCTGACATGAACAAAAACATCGATACCTTACATAAAAAAACATAATACATCATAATACATCATTTAGATGCATACTCGGTGAAGAATTACTCATTCGTTGTGACTAGTTATTCATCATTGCAAGCAATAATATCTGGGAATGAACAAAAACTCGAAGCCTTTCAATAAAATAGACCAAAATCACACCTCATACAGGCCATTTTAGAATGTCAAGCTCTGGTGGAATGAAGCATTGTGTATGGATTATCCTTTCCACGCTTATTCTACCATGTTGATGCAAGCGTTCAAGTGAAAGACATTTCCCCTCAAATCTAACTGTATCTTGCACAAATCTTGTTTGACTCATCAAAGTGCGCGCACACGCTCAGAGAGAGAGAGAGAGAGAGAGAGAGAGAGGAGAGAGAGAGAGAGGAGGAGAGAGAGAGAGAGAGAGAGAGAGAGAGAGAGAGAGAGAGAGAGAGAGATTTACCATATCAATCAGTCAGCTCTTTAAAGAACCAGTCATAAAGTTTGTTTTTCAACCAATGAAAAAAGTGTCTTTTTTCTGTCTTGCATCAAGACTAAAAAGGATGTTGGCATGCTCCTCTAGAGTAACAGCTGTGACTGCTTGATCATGTTTTAGCCCAAGTGTCACGAGTACTGGCCAGCTGAGGGCAGCTCCCTTAACACAGGCCATGTGCAGGTCACTACAGTAGAGGAGCAGGAAAGAGCCCACTTCGTCGTGCGAACCTTCAGTATCAGAACACTTCAGGTTTGCTTGCTCGCTCTCCTCTCTCTCTCTCTCTCTCTCTCTCTCTCTCTCTCTCTCTCTCTCTCTCTCTCTCTCTCTCTCTCTCTCTCTCTCTCTCTTTCCTCACATTTATATATAACATATGTGTGTAGATAGATAGACAGACAGACAGACAGACAGACAGACAGACAGACAGACAGACAGACAGAAGATAGATAGATAGATAGATAGATAGAGAGATAGAGAGTAGAGAGAGAGAGGGGGGAAAAGAGAGGGGGAAAAGAGAGAGGGGAAAAGAGAGAGAGAGAGACAGACAGACAGACAGACAGACAGACAGACAGACAGACAGATAGACATACAGACAGACAGACAGACAGACAGACAGACAGACAGACAGAGAACAAACAGTAAGAATGATAGAGCAAGAGGGAGGTGCATCAAAAGCAAAGAGTGTAAAGTGCTTTCCAAAAACAAAGCTGTATCTAAAAAGGTTGACTAATTACTTTAGTGAACTGATTCATGGTAACAGAGAGGACAAACAAAAACCATCAAACCCCAACAGCCCAAACATCCAGAAAGAGAGAGTAGAGTAAGCCACTGAAAACAGAAAAGCAGGTAAAAATCCCAGTCGCAGACAAAATCACCCCAGAAACGATCATATGAGCTCTGAATTGATACACACACTGAACTGTTTTATGACCATTGTAACACAGGAGATTTTTTTTTTAAAGAAAAAAACCACAGAACATTTTTCCGAGGACTTTAACATATCAACTTTCGTAATCCTGCCTAAGAAGCCGAAGGCTAAAGAATTTTTAGATTTTAGGACCATAACTTAATGTACCATAATATCTTCAAAACAGTCTTTACATCCATCCTAACAAGAGTGAAACCCAAACTGAAATTTGAATTTAAAATGGGACAAGAAAAATCCAGTTTTGCAGCAAACTCTGGAACCAGAGATGTTATCTTATTTTAACGTCTTAGCATTCTCTATATTCAACGGTATTTGACTAAGTGCAACACGCAGAACAGATACAAGTACTCTGAAACAGCGGGCATCGAGGGAAGATAAAAAAAGATACAAGCATAATTTACATTTGGATTTTGGGGTATTTCCCAAGGCTGGTTTCTGAGAAGAGAAGCTCATGACCCTGCAGATTTTTTTGTTTCTTTGCTGTTATTGTTGTTTTGGGGGTTCGTTGTTTTTATGTAGGCTGTGTGTTGTGTTCACAGAGCAAAGAAAAGCGGCAGGTGAGGCAGTACCATTACATAAAGTGGATGGACCATGAGGTACCCGCCACCACCCCTCTTGTCGATTTCTGGCGTTATGTCAGAGCACGTGCACCTCGCACTCCCACTGCCCCGCCCCTTCTGGTGCACTGCAGGTAAGTACTGTCTACTTATAAACAAGCGGTGCTCAAATTCATGCCTGTTAAACTGTCCCACATTCTTAAAGCGTTCAGTCCTTGATAGAAAGCATTAGAGTAACTATTTTCTTCAGACAGTGCAAAGTATAAAAAAGTGTGTCAGATATTAGATTAATTTCACATTCTGATCTCTCAAAACGCTGCCAAACGCTTCCTCTAGGAACACAAATATTTGTGAATGACAAATGCCAAGTAGATGATGTGGTTGATCTTTTAGGGGTAAGGGGAAAATATGCAATTCTCAATTACCATTCAGAATAGCATCTGAGGGGTTGAATACGTAGAGAAAGTCTTTGTACCATTATTTTCAGAGTAAAATCATGAAAAAAGCACCGTATCTGCCATAGTTCAAAGTGTCGCTACCACCCAAAATAATATAGTTGACATGTCTTCAAAATGTATACACTTTAATCATGAAAAAAAACGGCGTTGTTTCCAGTCACTTTCAAACAAAGGAGCTTTTTATAGCAGAGTCTTTTTTCCAGGCTAGATTATTTTACAGTTTAAACTCTCTCATTTTCTTGAAGAAGAATATGAAGAAAAAAAATTGGCCCCACAAGGGTGGGTCCTTTAGATCTCTTTTTGACACCAAGTTTAGTGGAGAAAAGTATGCACAAAAATAACACTGATGTAACAGCTAACAGTGAGTTGATTCCAGAGTTGTTGTGTTCAGTGCTGGTGTGGGGAGAACCGGAACGTACATTGCCCTGGACATCCTCATTGACCAGAGTCAGCAGCAACAGGAGATCTCCCTCTACAGCACTGTGGACGAGCTGAGGAATTACAGGTGTCACATGGTCCAGAACAAGGTTTGTGTGTGTGCGTGCGTGCGTGCGTGCGTGCGTGCGTGCGTGCGTGCGTGCGTGCGTGCGTGCGAGCGTGCGTGCGTGTGTGTTCTTTTATATCGAGGATAATGGAATAAGCACTGAAGTGCTTTTTTACATCTAGTCCCCGTGTGTATGCAGTTTTGTAAATATTGTCATCTGTTCCCATTGGAACACAATGGCCTACTCTTAAGAAAAGCAGAACAGGATTTAACATGTGCGCAAGATGTTCTGCGTGTCTTCGCACACGGGGCCTCGGTTTATACTCTAATCCGAAGGACTTTAGGGAGAGTGGGTCAGCACTGATGTTAACTAATGTGTGTTGTGTGTGTGTGTGTGTGTGTGTGTGTGTGTGTGTGTGTGTGTGTGTGTGTGTGTGTGTGTGTGTGTGTGAGAGAGAGGAGAGAGGAGAGAGAGAGAGAGAGAGAGAGAGAGAGAGAGAGAGAGAGAGGAGAGAGAGAGAGAGAGAGAGAGAGAGAGAGAGAATCAGAATACTAATCAGAAAATATGTAGTAATTTATTAAGAACATGACATATGCAGCCAACAGCTCCTGAAAGATGTAGATTTAGAAATTCATGCAATTTCTCTATGCTCTTGCTCTTCTAAAGAAAAAAATCACACCTGTTTGATAAAATCTCACAAACAATCCTCCTCATTGAATAACTTACATTTTGGTTGTTGTTCATTGTTTATTATAAACATCAGATCTAAAACTACTTCTGAAATTGTCGTATAGTGTACAAACGCTTATCACTTCTTTTGTATTGTATTACAGCACTTATATTGTGGGGTTTTGTGTGTTTACACACAAATCAAAAAGTTACTCCCCCCAAAAAAAAAAATCCAAAAGGAGATAATGTTAAACTGCAATGCAAATCCAAGTATTAATCTCTTGCAAAATTAGCTTATTTTATGCTGTCATATAGTATAATTATATTTTGTGCGCTCGTGTGTGTCTGGGGGGGGTGTGGTGTGTGCAAAAACCAACAGGGGCAGTACGAATTTCTGCACGAGGCTGTTGTGGAGGCCTACATGAGTGGTGACTCCAGACTGGAGACTTCGGCCTTTGACAACATCTTTTCCCTCACCATCCATCATGACCAGGCTCATCCACGGATTGATGCCGAATACGAGGTGAAATGGTTATTCTGTGTGCTGTAATGTTTTAAGTGTAATTTCTCAACACTGTTATTTTTCAGTGTTTCTCTAGTTCTTGTAAACTATGTCAACTTTGACAATTTTTAAGCACAGGTTGTAATCTGTTTATTGTTATCAACATGATTCCACTATTTTAGTAACTTTCTTTAGTATTCATTTCTTGATATTTCTCTTTATTACACACACACACACACACACACACACACACACACACACACACACACACACCACACACACACACACACACACACACACACACACACACACACACACACACAAAATATAGCTCCCCCCAAAAAAAAACAAATGTAACAGGAAGGTATTTACAGGAACGGACTTAGTGGAGGTACGGGTCTCTACCTCTCTCTCCTCTTTTCCTGCTTAACAAATACATTCTTGCCTATTAACACATAACTATGTCTTAGCATT
>CM060332.1:32521664-32524164 GCA_030674155.1 Stramonita haemastoma
TAACTTTTTCTAGTAACATAGGAAATTTAATGCCTAAAGCTTTCATTTTCTATTAAAAGTATTGACAAAACGGACTCTACCTTCCCTTTTGGGGGCCTCTCTGCTTTTCACTGCCTGGGAGTAAAGACTCATTCTGTAACAACATGTAACATACGAAATAGAATGGAATAGAACATAGAAAAAACTGTCTACCGTGTTCTTGATCTTATAACTGTATTTATATAATTGAACACGTCTGTATCTATGGTTAATATTGCTATCATAACGGATTCTACTATTTCAGGTTTACTTTCTCTTGTTAGTGTTTTAATGTAATCGCAGTTTTATACATATATACATCTTTATGTATGAATTTATATCACTTTTGTGCCTGTTTATACACACACACATATATATAATTTTTATATATATATATTATATATATATATATGTGTGTGTGTGTGTGTGCATGCGTGTGTGTGCGTGTGTGTGTGTGCGTGCGTGCGTGCGTGTGTGTGCGTGCGTGTGTGTGGTGCGTGCGTGCGTGCGTGCGTGCGTGCGTGCGTGCGTGCGTGCGTGCGTGCGTGCGTGCGTGCGTGCGTGCGTGTGTGTGTGTGTGTGTGTGTGTGTGTGAAGGAGAAGAAGAAGAATACTCATTGTCCGATTTTCCTTGTGGTCAACTTTGTGCTGTTGTGTTGTCAGTGACGGGGCGGCCCAAAGTGGAGCGCTGTGTGCGTTGTGGGACGTCATCAGCCGTGTCATGTATGACGATGACATTGACGTCTATCTGGCTGTTCGCCATGTGCACACCGTGCGGCCTGAAGCCATCAACTCAGTGGTCAGTCATTTATGCACGTCTGTACAATCCATAAGCTGTATAGCTTACTTTATCATAAATCTCTTTTTGGTTAAAAGGACTGCATCTTAGACCATAAGCACTAATAATTATGAGCTGAGGACATAAACATAAAAATAAAAATATTCCTAATAAGTACAATAAAATCAAAGCTGCTAATATTTATCTATTTATTCTATTTGTTTATTCTTTTAATTTGAGGATAATGGAATAATCACTCCTGCTACTTTACATCAAATCCCCGTGTGTATGCAGTTTTGTAAATTTTGTCATTTCTTCCCACCAGCACACGATGGCGTACTCTTCCAAAAAGTGGAACAGGCTTTAACGTGTGCGCAGGATGTTCTGCTGGCATTTGCACATGGGATCTTGGTTTATAGTCTCATCCAAAAGACTATTGGGAGAATGGAGTTGGCACTGATATTAACTCCAGGGGACGATATCCCCTTGAACTTAAAGCAGCAGCCTTTGCATCCACCTATTTGTGCTGTACATTTAAATCCGTAGACCGTCATTAATTAATGTCTCATAACTTTCGTTTGTTTAATCAGGTGATTTGTTACTTACATACCCTTTGAACTAAAATCATAGGCATCTGTATGTCACGTCTTTATATTTTGCATTGATTACATAGGCCCATTTGCTGTTTTTTCTGGGGTTTGTTGTTCTTTTTATTGGGGTAAGAGGGGGGAAAGAGACTGTGGAAAGATTGATAACAGAACAAAGTCAATCAAAAAGCTTTAGCACGCTAGTTTTTAATGCATTTACAAATATAACTGAGAAATGATGCACTTGAATTTTCCAATTAAGAAGTACCAAAAAAATCATACAAAGCCTAGCCATCAACAAGCTTAAGCACTTTCACAAGGTGATTTGGTGAACAGAAAGTGTTTGAACAAAACCATATGCAGCTCTATGTCACGTCTTTATATTTTGCATTGATTGTACAGGCGCATTTCCTGGGGCTTTTCTGGAGGGGGTGTGTTTTTTACTGGGGAAAGGGGAGGACTAGAAAAGGATTAATAACAATTAACATAAAGTAAAGCTTTAATACACTGGTTTATAATGTATTTAAAATGTAACAAAGAATAGATGCACTTGAATTTTCCAATTGTAATGTACCCCCAAAATCATATAAGCCTAGCCATCAATAAGCTTAAACATTTTTCACAAATGCAAGCCACAAATAAAATAACAGATCTGTTGCTTTATTTTGTGAGCAAGCACGCCTTCGTGTGCGCGTGTGCGCTGTGTGTGTGTGTGTGTGTGTGTGTGTGTGTGTGTGTGTGTGTGTGTGTGTGTGTGAGTGAGTGAGTGAGTGAGTGAGTGAGTGAGTGAGTGAGTGAGTGTGTGTGTGTGTGTGTGTGTGTGTGTGTGTGTGTGTGTGTGTGTGTGTGTGTGTGTTGTGTGTGTGTGTGTGTGAGTGAGTCAGAGAGACAGACAGCCAGTGAGAGAGAGAGAGAGACAGATAGAGAAAGAGAGAGGGGAGGGAGGGGTCGAAAAAGTCCTATGAGGATTTTCATGAATTTTGTTTTCGTTCCTCCGCTAAAACTCCGATCCGAGGTTTACTGAAGGTTAGATTTTGCGTACACCATTGTTTATACACACCATTAAGGTAGCCACATCCTGACTTCGGGAATGGTGTATAAACACGACACCTTTGTG
>CM060332.1:32531664-32549164 GCA_030674155.1 Stramonita haemastoma
ACTTAACTGGGATTTTTGTGTTTGTGCTTTTTGTTTTGTTTTTTGTTTGGTTTTGTGTGCTTGTTTTTGTTGTTGGTTGGTTGAGGGGGGGGGGGTGGGGTTGGGGGATTGGGGGGGGGGGCTAATTCTATGGGAAAAGGAATGGTGTGGGCCTAGTTGGATTTTTTTCAGCCCCTATGAGTAATTGACTCATGATCCATTATATCCTTAAAAGACGTGAGCAGACCATTAGCCAATGCAGCTTTACATCATACTAACTATGGTTCTTCTGTGGGAGGTGCTGGTTAGTTTAGTTACACACTGACGATTATTACAGATTGATGTAACCGGCCAAAAAGCCTGGAATGTGCAAAAACTACTTTGTTACCTGTGTGTTTGCTTCCTTTTTCCAGGTGCAGTATCGTTTTATCTACGAGGTTATACAAGAGTACAGAAGCTCAAGCAACATCTACGTCAACACATAAACGGAACATCGATGGATCTGAGAGCAGGATGAAGTGTGTGTGTTATTTTTTCTTCATGACAGAGTAGTCTGTGACCGCGCTGCACTGAGTACATTAGATCAAGGCTGAAGTGTCTTGTCCTAGACATCTTAACAGTTTAGGGTGCTGCAGATTGAAAATAATATGTCATGTATTGTTGTGTTTGATATCAACATATTTCTAAACATATCATGGAGTGCTAATTAAGATGTCCTAGACATCTTAACAGTTTGGGGTGCTGCAGATTGAAAATAATATGTCATGTCTTGTTGTGTTTTATATCAACATATTTCTGAAACATATCATGGAGTGCCGATTATTTATATTCTATGTTGTACAACTCTGCAGAATTCTTTGATAATTAACAATAACTACATAGAAGATTGTCTAAAACGCCATTTGATAGTATTGTGTACAACCCTGTCTCAGATATGATCGACGATGATGATGTAACATCTAATGTTTGGTATAACCGCGCACTGCTATGCTTCTTAAGTCAATTGTCGGTGTGTTCAATCACTGCCCCCCAAAATACGGCTGGCAGACAGAGAGTGGAGTTACTTGACTCTGTCCACGTAGCAGTCAGTACAACAAAAAAGCACCTCTCCAAGAGAATGTTCATGGCAGTTTCACAGCTATCATCTCCATCATGAGTCTTTTAAGCCAGGCAGCATTAAGAGGTAGGACAATTTTTCAAATATCTTCAATGATATGGTCATGGATGGTTTTAGCATTTCAACATCTGATTATTCAACTGTTTTCGACCGGGCCAAAAGCTTCGTCCATTTGTGCTGAAAGCAAAGTATCAAATCGTATATTAAACTGTTATTTGGTTTGGAATGTTGAGACTGTCTTCATCCGTGATAAGCTCTTAGCTAAACAACTGGTGCTCTTAGAATAACAAAAGCATCATATATCGGAGTATAGCAACGTTCGCGGCAAAGTACTTGGAAAAAAAAACAAACACAAAAACTTCTCATCCAATGTGCACTTAAGGTCTCACGGTGATTCTCCAGTGTGATGAGTGAAACAGACTGCACATTCTGGGTGACCCCTTGGGCGTTAAACTGAGAAACGCCCAAGAACAACAACATTCAAAACAATGCATTACTTTATAAAGCATTTAGGCCTACCCCCGTGCAAACTGAGATTGCGTAGTTCTAGCGGGATTGAAAGAATCCGTCACTGAGTTGATATCTCAGGAGAATGACTAAAATATTCTACTGCTAAACACTTTTCTAAAATATTCCTTGTTGTTTCAGCTATGATGTATTGATCTGAAACTCGGTATACAATTTTTTCCCAAACTTGATATAAACAAACAAAAGTTTTCTTTTAATTCAAAATATACGTTTGAATGGAGTCAAGTAATGAACTTTATTTTTCGTTTTGTGTTTTACTAGTGGATCGGTAGTCTACAGGAAAGTCGCCTGCGTAGAAAGCGAACAGTCCATGTCAGAAGTGTGCGGTAGTTTGAACTCCGCTTGGGCCTAAAATTTTCCCCCCTATCCATTAGACCGTGAGTGGCTCTCTGGGTGCTAGTCTTTCGAATGAGACGATAAACTGATGCCGTGTGTGTTACACATAATTATCTAGCGCATGTAAAAGAGCCTATGGCAAGAAGAGGGTTGACTCTGGGAAAATTCTGTAGAGAAAAGCCACTCTGATAGGGAAACAAATACAGATGCAGACAGGAAAAGAAAAAACAATAATTATGGGTATCGCTGCTCTTGTGGCGGTGTGCTCTCATTGGGGAGAACAGCCCAAATTTCACACAGAGAAACCTGCTGTGACAAAGTGGTATAAAATAAAGATCGGTAGATAAAAATACTACTACTACTACTACTACTACTACTACTACTACTACTACTACTACTACTACTACTACTACTACTACTACATAGAGGAAGAAAAAATGTTTATTCATAAATCCTGAAGATAAAATAGCGTCATCTCATTTTAATAGGAAGAACTGACCGCACAGGAAGAAAATTAGCAAGACGGCTAATAAGGGAAAAAAGCAGTAACAAATCGAGACTGACATGGGGAAAGATTTCTAGCCCCAAGTCTCCACACAGAGTGTTTGTAACGAAACAGGTCAGGTGGAAAGCAAAGTTGATGCTGTCAACAGGTAAAGGCATTCACCAGAAATGCATGACTGCAGATGACTGTAAAGTAATTGCTGCAGAAAAATTGGGACGGGAAAAATTGGTGGTATACAAACTGAACTGGATTGGATCAGACTATAGACGCACAAAAAAGCGAGCTCTTAATTTCTGGAGCGTTATTTACTATCTATAAGCTGAACTAAACGGACAGCGTAAAAAGTAGGAAGCAGACATATTTCAAACACACAGTCTTTATCTGAGCTTTGACAATTTTGTCAATATAGACTGAGCAGTTCTGATTGAACTTTTTTTTAAAGGATCTTTCGCGACATTACAGCAGCCTTCCCATGTAATCTCATACAGACAACAATACATAAAATCACTATCTAATAGATATTCCGGTATTTTTCTGGTATATAAGTGCGTGTCACACTTGTAAAGAGTACACTGCTCTTTGGTGTGCATTGTGTTTTGCGTTTAACAAGGAAGTACTTGTTTGTTAAAACCCGGTTTCAAAACTGTTGTACAATGAATGCTACATCCTGTTTCTGTAGTGCTCCTCTTTGTAACACGAGCTAAACAGATACAACCCCTTAAAAGCACCAAATGGGAAAATAATATGTATATAGGTTTTCTTTCATACTCTGTACACGTTCTTTCTGTAATTAGTGTAAATCGGCGTTCGCAGCTTTCATTTTCGATTTTTGGGGGGTAAAAATCGGGGTTTTAAAGCAGGTTATTCTCCAATGAAAAATGTATACAACCTTTATCCTATTCTATAGCTTATCGGTTCTGATATAGCTGACAAAGGGTTGTTTTTTTTAGTTTATCTTGTAAGCCTTGAGTACTGAATTATCTAAAGCATTTCAATTTAATCTCGAGGTTTTTGCCTATTTCTCTTGCCCTTTGCTTTAAACTAAATCATTAGGCTAATCTTCATTAAAAGTATTAAGTGTGCAATGTGTAGAACTTTTGTACATGACAGACACAATGCTTTGAAACTGGAAAGGATAAATATTGAAACATTTAGGGTAATGCAATGGTGGAATACAACGTGACGTTACTTCCACTGGTTTAGGAAGAGATAAACTTACATTTGAGGGGAATGAAAATTTTGTATTTTAACAAGTTACAACAAGTAAATGTCAAATAAAAGCACAAAATGATCCGCATGTTTCTCTCAGTCGTCAAATTTGACAGAAAACAGCTTTGTAAATGAAGCTACGAAATTGGCTCCCTCCCTCTCCCCTCAAGTCTCCCATTTGCATTGAATTTTGGCTCAGTGGTCAGAGCACTTGCTTTCCATAAGCCAATGTTAAGCAGCTTGAGCGTGGTTACAAAGTGGATGGGTGACCGTTTGAGACCCTTGCTTCAGTACAGTCCCCCATTTCACTCAGCTGTAATGGGTACCCGCCCTCTTTAGGCCAAGGAAGTTATTAAAGCAGCGACAGAGAGGAGATGGGCGACGCCATCAACATTCTGGCCCCTGGAGAAGTGAGGTCTCTGATGCTTCGCTCCCCTGCGACCACAGAAGCTATGGGACACCTTTACCTTCTCACCTACCTTTCATAGTACAATGTCAGTTGTTAAATAAATGTGCGATATCATTTCTCTCTTCTTCACCTCCTCGCATCTCTTTATTGCACAGGTGAATGGGGCATCAAAGTGCAAATTTTGCCTATTTCCTTCCCAAGTCGCTTGTTTTGTTGTTATAGAATCGCGCAAAATGAACAAAAGAAATACTGTAGTATTAGTTTCTGTCTGAAATTTTGCCTTTATAATTATGTGAGTTTCACTTTATGGCACCATGTAAATGCAGGCTGAAGAGTTGCTGCTGAACATTCTCTGCAGGTACAGCTCCAGGATTACCAAATCATCCACTCTCCTGGAGAAAAAAAAAAGAAACGTAGCAAACATCCGTATGACTCTGAAGGCACAACTCTCTATTGTTTCTTTTTGTGTTTGAACAAGTTCAAGTATTTCTGACTAGATTCTTAAAATGATGAAATATTTTTCACTGAGGCAGGATTTCTATTATCAACAGGTTTTCGGGCGTAAAATTGTTTTCAATACGTAAGCAGAAAATATCCATTATTCATACCATTTTATTCCTACAATAGCCAAGGAAATATGGCACAGGCTTATAGCCTCAATGACCCTGTAATCACAATCTGAGTTCTTGAAGACACTTTTTGGTTTAAAGATGGAGATTTTTATTTTTTTACTATCTCTCAATCAACCTATGGTGGACCTGGCAGAACATTTTTCCTTCTGGTATATACAGGCATAAAAAATATTTAGGGCAAATATTCCCTTGTACGTTGCCTAAAACAAAAAACAAACAAAAAAGGTATACGACCAGTTTACAGCCAAACACTATTGATGCATCGAGTCATGCACTTCGACAAGCGTCGTCTATGAAAATTTTGGTCAGATATTATTTTTCTTTCGAAGTTAATGAACAAGCACTCGTGTCCTTTTGTATATCCAACCCCCGTGGGAGTACGATTTTGTAAATGTTGTCATCCGTTCCCACTGACATACAAAGGACTACTTTTCCTTTCCGTGAGTTGGAACATGTAACGTATGCGCAAGATGTTCTGCCTGCATTTGCACACAGGAAGTCGGTTTAAGGTCACATCCACAGGATTTTTGAGGAGTAGAGTCGGCACCGATGTTAACCTTGGGGGAAAATCCCCTTTAACGGGCGTCTCGATGGGAATATTCCGCACGTCGTGACGCCATCCTAGGAATCAGCTGCAAAAAGTTTATAGTCAGAATGCTTACAAAGTGATTCAGATAGTTTTATTTACATTTGCTGGCGTGTAGTTATTACCGTTGATTTGTGCGCTCCTGTACATATGTCTGATATCCTGTTGTCGTGTTCAATATGGGACTCTCTCTCTCTCTCTCTCTCTCTCTCTCTCTCTCTCTCTCTCTCTCTCTCTCTCTCTCTCTCTCTCTCTCTCTCTCTCTCTTCTCTCTTCTTTCTTTCTTTCTTTCTTTCTTTCCGTATATACAAATATATATATATATATATATATATATATATATATATATATATATATATATATATATATATATATATAATAAACACAACTGTATATATACATAAACACACACACACAACACACACACACACACACACACACACAACACACACACACACACACACACACACACACACACACACACACACACACACACATCTGTATATACATATATACTTTGACTGTGATGAATATGTTTCGTGTTTGTTTTTCCTCAAGCTTTGACTCCTGCATATCTGCTGCTGTTTTGTCAACGTACACAGATCTTTTTGCGTCTAAAACAATAAAAATCTGACATGAAAACTGTCCCAAAACCCTATTAATCAAAAGTAAAAATACAAGTACCTTGCTGGTATATTGATCACAGCTAATGCTAAACGAAGAGCAATGCATGCCTTTTTTGTCCTTCATTCTCTTCATCTGTTCACCCTTTCTCTCTCTCTCTCTCTCTCTCTCTCCTCTCTCTCCTCTCTCTCTCTTCTCTCTCTCTCTCTCTCTCCTCTCTCTCTCTCTCTCTCCTCATGGCCACGAGCAATTATTTGTTGTGGTGTGTTGTGTGTGTGTGTGTGTGTGTGTGTGTGTGTGTGTGTGTGCGTGTGTGTGTGTGTGCGTGCATGAGTGTGTTGGTGTGTGTGTGTGTGCGTGAGAGAGAGAGAGAGGAGGAGAGGAGAGGTGAGTGTGGTGTGTGTGTGTGTGTGTGTGTGTGTGTGTGTGTGTGTGTGTGTGTGTGTTGTGTGTGTGGTAGTGTGGTATAGTGGCGTGGTGTGTGGTGCGTGCATGTGTGTGTGCGTGCGCGCGCGTGCGAGTATGTGTGTGAGTGCGTCTGTTTCTGTATATGTGAGTATGCGAGCATGCGCACGCAAGTGTATATCATCTATTTGTGTGAGTGAATTTGGGAGGGGGGGAATGTAAGTGTGTGTGTTGGCACGCACGTGTGCGTGCGTGCAGCGCGTGCGTGCGTACGTGGCGTGGTGCGTGCGTGCGTGCGTGCGTTGGTGTGTGTGTGTGTGTGTGTGTGTGTGTGTGTGTGTGTGTGTGTGTGTGTGTGTGTGTGTGTGTGTGTGTGTGATGGCAGTTGAGGGGGTGTTCTGCGTACATCCGTCGGATGAAACTTGCGTATTTTATTTGATTGAGAGGAAAGGGGATGAACGATCTTTGTTATCTCATTTTCTCTTTCAATGATATAAAATGTTACGTGACATGAATAAGCACAGAGTAATACACTATTTTTGCATACAACATTGTGTTTACATGCATTAGCCTAGGGCTGACACGGTTGTATTTATGGTGGGCACATTTTTTCTGGTGTGGTGAATGTTTTCAGAATGCAATTGTTTATGAGCATTGTAACTATTTTGAAAATGTAAAAGTTCGTGAATATTAATGATTTCAACTGTCATTGTTTATTGTGTACTTGATGTTTGTATTTTGCATGTGATAAGGTGTTGACCTATCAGGTATAACTCCATCAATAACTTTGTTCACATGCGTATTAATATCTTTTGTGCTATCCTGGGGAGCAGTTTATGTGAACTGAGATTTTACCGCTGTACTTTGCCTGGTTTCTTGGTCTACGTCAGCCTTTACTTAGACATGATTTTGGATTATACATATTCAAGAGTGTACAGTGTTGGGTTCACGCCAAGGTATCATGCCAAAGTCTTAACAAAGTTTTCGAGAATTTCTATTTCATTTTTTTGCATCTTTCTATTTTTGCACCTCAAAGTGTATTGTGGCCTGAGGCAGATGTTTATTATAGGATTTCGGAGTTCAGAGTTCTCTGGCAATAATTTAGATTTGGGGTGTCTAAATTGCTTTTCATAGTCTTCGCCTCGTACAACGCTGTGATGCAGACCTTTGTCCATCATATAAAGGGTCTGTCAAAGACAGAGTTCATTTTGTATTACGTTGCACTTTGTTAAATGATCTTAAAAGTCAGTTGATACCGCAAAAATATGTGAGGTGCCTTTCCATGTTCTGTCTTTGAGTACTTATGTCGTCTGATAACGAATAGATCGATAAGCATCTGGCAATTCATTTGTGTAGGGCTTTTAGAATTATAAAATACTGTTTATAGTTGAGGTGTAAATGTTGTGTTACAAGAAAATGTCCTATGCAATGTTTTTGAACAATGATTATGATTATTCACATCATCCCTACATGAAGGGTCAAGGAATACATTGACTAAAATTCTCTCTCTCTCTCTCTCTCCCCCTCTCTCTCTCTCTCTCTCTCTCTCTCTCCTCTCTCTCTCTCTCCTCTCTCGTGCATTTTTATTACCTTATCATATATAGTGTCCTTATTCTTGTGTGTTGTTTGGTACTGCGTAAAGTTTTATGGTTTAGTATCTTTTCATCTTGATGTATCCCTGAAAAGGGCGGGGACTGGATGTAAAAAAGCACACGAGTGCTTATCCATTATCCTCGAATAAAATACTTTGCCTTGCCTTGCCTTGCCTTGCCTTGCCTTGCCTTGCCTTGCCTTGCCTTGTTGCCTCTCTCTCTCTCGCTCCTATTTGATATTTCTTTTATATAATCTTGCTCTTTTTGTTTGTTGTTTGCTTTTCCCGGGTTTTCTTTTCTTGTTAGGTTTGGCCACATTGTGAGCTTATAGGTTCATTGATGATTTTTTTTTTTTTAGAAGTGTGAGTCTTTTGAAATATTTTATTGACTAGTTTGTTTTGATTACGATCTAATTTGAAGATGCTCTCTCTCTCTCTCTCTCTCTCTCTCTCTCTCTCTCTCTCTCTCTCTCTCTCTCTCTCTCTCTCTCTCTCTCTCTCTCTCTCTCTTCCTTTCCCTTTCCCTTCCAACTTCCACTTCACATATTCTATCCTAGACTTATTATGGAGAGGAGTGTTTTGGTTGTTATGTTGGATTCAAATTGTATTCTTACCATTTGAATATAGAGATGTGTTTTCATGTGGCTTTTTGTGTTTAAAAGGTTTTTATGTTATTTTTTATCTGTTTTTTCCCCTTTTATGCCTACTT
The DNA here is from genome assembly GCA_030674155.1 of Stramonita haemastoma. NCBI lineage: Eukaryota > Metazoa > Mollusca > Gastropoda > Neogastropoda > Muricidae > Stramonita > Stramonita haemastoma. The sequence continues at coordinate 32,540,295 of CM060332.1, forward strand.
TGCTTGTTTTCCCGCTTACACACACACACACACACACACACACACACACACACACACACACACACACACACCACACACACACACACTCACACACACACACACACACACACACACGTTTGTTTAAATAATTATCAGTGTATCCAGTTAGGATGACGCGTTTTGTTGAATGTATCCCGTTTTCTTCTTTTAAAATATTGGTTGAACTGCTGTTGGTGGTGATGCTTGTATGTAGAGGTAGGGAAGGGGGTTTCTTAGCTTTATTCCCTGATCTGGGCAAGGGCCGGATGAAAAAAAGTATGTAATGCTTACTCTGTAACCCTTGAAAAATAAAGATTATTCATTCAGTATTCATTCATTATTCATTCTCTCTCTCTCTCTCTCTCTCTCTCTCTCTCTCTCTCTCTCTCTCTCTCTCTCTCTCTCTCTCTCTCTCCTCTCTCTCTCTCTCTCTCTCTCTCTTTTTTGAAATTTTGCCTTTTTATACTAGTGTTATTTTCATGTGTATGTTGGAGTTTTTGTGTGTGATTGTTGTTTTTTCTATTACATGAATTTAGTGTACAAAAAATGAGAAAACATCTAGTGTGTGATTTTTGTATTGTTTCGTTTTCTTTCGATATTCAGGCAATTCATATAAACTGATGCCCTCAATCTCTCTGCTCAAGCTTCTGATTACTTAACTTTTATGTTGTTGGTTTATGTCTTCTATGATTTGACAATTTTTTTTCAGTATCTGTAATAAATGATAATATTAACGGTATGCAAATTGTACGCCAATTGTCTATCTCGGTCTGTGTGTTGGTCTCTATGTATATACGTCAATCATTTGATTAGTTTGCTGTCATCTTAGACTAATTTAATTCTAGTTTTGCATATATATCCAGATCATTTTTATCCTATCATTATAGTGTGTGTTATTGTAGTTCTAATCACGACCAAAAGCTTGATGGAAAAAAGTATGCAAATGTTCATCTGTAACACTCAACAATAAAGATTATCATCTCCATCATCAATGGTTGTCTCTTTCTTTTTGTGTCTCTGTCTGTCTGTCTGTCTGTCTGTCTGTCTGTCTGTCTGTCTGTCTGTCTGTCTGTCTGTCTGTCTGTCTGTCTGTCTGTCTGTCTGTCTGTCTCTCTCTCTCTCTCTCTCTCTCTCTCTCTCTCTCTCTCCTCTCTCTCCTTCTCTCTCTCTCTCTCTCTCTCTCTGCTCCTCTGTCTCTCTCTGTCTCTCTCGTCTCTTCTCTCTCTCTCTCTCTCTCTCTCTCTCTCTCTCTCTCCTCTCTCCTCTCTCGACGAGTGAGCGATAGAAAGAGACAGACAGACAGACAGAGACAAAGAGAAAATCCGGATTCTCATGAGTTTTTAACACAGCAAATTTTGCCATCTATATAAATGTACTGTGGTCTGTATATCAAGCCATTTGTTTGTTGTCGCCCTGATGATAATTACCTCGATCATCATTATCGATATCACCTACAACGTCTAGAAACACAAACTTAAAAAACACATTCAGATGAATACAATAGTACAAACGAATGATGCACAACTAATTAAAAAAAAAAAGCACATCCATGTATGCACGCATAGCGTGCGTGCGTGCGTGCGTGAGTGGTGCGTGCGTGCGTGCGTGCGTGCGTGCGTGCGTGCGTGCGTGCGTGTGCGTGCGTGCGTGCATGTGTGTGTGTGTGTGTGTGTGTGTGCGTGGTGCGTGGTGTGTGTGTGTGTGTGTGCGTGTTACCAACAAAGAGTAGTGGTAGAAAACTACTGTAAACTGCCAACTTCAACGTCTTCATGAATGAAAGGATTTCGAAATTTGTTTCAGAAAAACAAAAGAAACTCTGTCATTATAAACCGATGGTGATAACATTTGTTTGATCTGAATCACGAGTTTTAACTAGTAAATGAACTATCGTAAAAGACTCTGGCGGTGGTATTCACTAAATTATCCCGGCACCTTAACGAAAACACCTTTCAATACAACCGAGTTGTTATCGATTTCACAAAAGTAAATTAGCAATCTTGTGGTCTACTAAAGCAGACACCAAAACTTGTATATCAGTAACAAAACACACAACAACAACAACAACAACAAACCCAAAGAAAGGGTACTGAAAAAGTGTGCTGTAAAATGAAGAAACATACAAAGAAAGAAAGAAAGAAAGAAAGAAAGAAAGAAAGAAAGAAAGAAAGAAAGAAAGAAAGAAAGAAAGAAAGAAAAGAAAGAAAATAGGTACATCAAACTGGGCTGCCAAACGAGGGACAGATTTTTATTTTCATGTTTTGCTGTTGTCCTTCTTTAAAAACCAGAGGCAGATGACAATGATTACGCCATAAGCCATGCCTTGAGTAATTCTATAGTCCCTGTTCGTCAGACGATTTTTAAAAGTCGCGTAAAATGGGACCAGTGAAGGGGATGATACTGCATTGTGTGCTTTTATTCCAGCATACAGCCTTCAGCACGTATGCAGCAGATCACAGCTAAAAAGAAAAAGGAAAGAAACACGTTCAGTGTCTTCACCTTAACGCTGCGAAACAAATGCTGGTAAAGTTGTAAATTCTGACAATGTTGAAGTAACATCATTTCAAAAAAGAAGGGTTGTGGGTAGCCTAGTGGTTAGAGTGCTGGGCTCGCTATCTGACGACCCGGGTGCAAGTCATCACCACGACACCCATTCGGGGAGATTTTCCCCGTGGAGTTAACATTAGTACTAACACCACTCCCCCAAAGGTCATTCAGATGAGTCTATAAGCCAATGTCCCATGTGCAAACGCACACAAAACATCTTGTGTAAACGTCAAAACCCGTTCTGTCTTTCAGAAGAGTTGGCCATTACGTGCCATTAGGGACTATATTTTTAAAACACGTGCACACTGGTGTCGCTTTGAGATATTTCTCCCGAAATTGAATGCGGCCACGTTAGTGGTGGGCTAAAGATAGTCTCACATGCAAAGATCTCACATTGGTTAACCTCAGAGCTCTTGCTGAAGAACGAGAAAAGAAAAAGACAAACGCTGTTTTAAAAAGTTTTCAAACGACCCAAAACATCCTGTTTCACTGTCTAAAATGGGAAAAGTATGGTATGACTGCTATTTACACGGACCTTGTTGAGCACACAGTCTGCAGCTTTAAAGAAGGGTATTGAAAACAAAAACCAACAACAACAACAACAACAAGGAAAACAACCTTAAGTAACACTTGTCAAACAAGTAAAATTTCCATGAGGAAAAAACTTCCCTCCTTTTTCGGCAAAAAATGCTTTTGCTGCTTACTATTTGCATTCTAGATTTGATTTGCACATGCATGCGCGCGCAACACAGACATACAGACGTGATCGCGCGCGCGTACACACACACGCACACACCACAGCACGCCACGCACACACACACACAGCACACACACACACACACACACACACACACACACACACACACACACACACACACACACACACACACACACACACAGTGTTACCAATCTAATCCAATTCAACTATACTATCAATAGCTCCGTCCACCACAGAGAACTCAAAACAGTGATAGCCGTTACTGCTCAAATTAAGCCTGTGCAACATTCCCGAAGTAAGAATGCGGCTACCTAAGTGGTCAACGAAAACGGATGCGTACGCAAAATCTCACTGTATGTGAACTTCAGACTTCCAGTCGAGGAACGGGGAAAACACTCTGCAATGATATACGGTCTAAAACACCAAGATTAACCCCAACTATTTTGTCATTTCTCGTATCAACACCCCAAACAACTTCCAGCATTACCGCGTTATGGAAGAACCACATAAACAACACTTTAAATGGACTAAAACCAATCCCTGAGACAACAAAAATAACTTAGTTCGTGGACCGACAGCTATGACTTATCCCCAAAACTTTTCCCCCATCCATAAGACCATGAGTGGTGGTCTGCGCGCTAGTCTTTCGGATGAGACGATAAACCGAGGTCCGTTGTGTTTTACGTCATTATTTAGCGCAGGTGAAAAAAAAAACCCACGGCAACAAGAGGGTTGTCCCTGGCAAAACTCTGCAGAAAAAAGCCACTCTGGTAGGGAAACAAATGCAGCTGTAGACAGGAAAAATAAAATAATAAAATAATGGGTAGGCACTGTACTTGAGACGATGCGCTCTCCCTGAGGAGAGCAGCCCGAATTTCACGCAGAGAAATCTGCTGTGGCAAAAAGAGGTATATAAAATAAGAAAATGAAAATGACTTGCTAACCCACACCAGGTAGAAAATTACCAATCTCTCAGGAACTTTAAAGTACTGTTCATTGAAACATTGAAAATCGGGATCATTAATAAGTAGTTAGCAGAAAAATGCTTGTCTGATAATATGTACATATCAACAAACAAGCAGTGGATGGTTAACCAATTGTTGTACGCACAAGTCACACGCCATGGAGTTCCCTCGTCTCTAAGCATACAATATATGGCAAAGAATGACGTGTGTATCGGGGTGAGCTCAGTTTCTTCCCCTCTGTTTTTCGACACACAAAAAAAGATAAACGCCATCAAGATGGTGGCGAATCTGAGAGTTTGTAGTCGGTTTGAGTTTTCCATTCCTCTTGCCAGAGGAACTACACATAACGTTTCCTTTTGAATGTTAGGTCTGTGCTTGGTTAAGTACTGTAAACGTGGATATTTTTCTTGCTGCACTTCAGGCAAGTGAGTGAAGAACTTCATTACCTCAAATGCACGTTTGCACCATCCAAAATCAAGGCAAGAACGTCACCATGCCATACACATCCTAATTAAAAGAGGTGTACAGATCATAAAAATCCAGGTGCTGACAGTGGGTAATGTTTATGCTGGCAAAGACTAAAAACAGAGTGAACCAGTAGGCTCTTGAGCGCAAAACCTGGGCAAGTTATTACCCATGCAGCAGACCCGCCCCCCCCCCCCCCCCCTCTCCACCTCGCTGAAATAGTCCATTGAACAAGCAATCGCGAATGGTTCCAGTGCCGTCGCAGGAGCCGCCAGAACGTTGCCATATACAGCCCCGAACTGCCCTTGGGACTCGCATTCCCCGATTTTTCCTCAGGGATGGTATCTAAACCTAACACCTGTGTACATGCTGGTTTTTATTTTGTTGTCAACCGCTCCTACCGGCACACAATGGCCTGATCTTCCGAAAGCGCAAGATCTTCTGCGTGCGTTTTCACACGGGGCCTCACTTTATAGTTTCATCCAAATGACTACGTGAAATTATACACATAATATGTAAAATATTTCGACATGTGACTTGGTCATATGCAGAAGTAATAGTGCTCTCTCTCTCTCTTCTCTCCTCTTCCTCTCTCTCTTGTCTCTCTCTCTCTCTCTCTCTGTGGTCTGTCTGTCTGTCTGTCGTCTGTATTATTTATTTATTATTATTATTTTTATTTATTATTATTTATTTTAATATCGAGGATAATGGAATAAGCATTCATGTGCTTTTTTACATCCAATCCCCGTATGTATGCGGTTTTGTAAATGTCATCTGTTCCCACCGGCACACGATGGCCTACTCTTACAAAAAGCGGAACAGAATTTAACGTGTGCGCAATATGTACTGCGTGCGTGAACACACGGGGCCTCGGTTTATAGTCTCATTCGATGTGTGTGTGTGTGTGTGTGTGTGTGTGTGTGTGTGTGTGTGTGTGTGTGTGTGTGTGTGTGTTTGTGTGTGTGAGTGTGTGTGTGGTGGTGTGTGTGTGTTCTTGCGTGCGTGCGTGTGTGTGGTTTGTGTGTGTGTATGTGTGTGTGTGTGTGTGTGTGTGTGTGTGTGTGTGTGTGTGTGTGTGTGTGTGTGTGGTGTGTGTTAAATGCATGCAGGTGCCCCCATCTGTCCTTGAACGAGATTCGAACCTGGGTCTTCAGATTGCAAGCGCAATGTTCTAACCACAAGGCTATCCCGTCCCCCTGAGAGAGAGAGAGAGAGAGAGAGAGAGAGAGAGAGAGAGAGAGAGAGAGAGAGAGAGAGAGAGAGAGAGAGAGAGAGAGAAGAGAGAGAGAGAGAAGAAGAGAGACAGACAGACAGACAGACAGACAGACAGACAGACAGAGAGAGTACAAATTTCTATTCACTAGCACATCATCTTTCTACTACAAGTAAAGTATAAAAAATAAGAAATTATATCACGAAAATTATCACACTGGATCGTACATAACTGTAGGCCAAAAGTCATCAACGGAAAACCATTCTGACAGAACTGTAGAAAAACCAACAGCCAAATCAGATACCAAACTGAAAACACCTTTACGATACGTGAGGAAATTACAGGAGACGACCTATACCAAAAGGTAAACATCCGGCTTGGGAAACTGCACGTTAAACAAGGAAGAAAGCAAATTTGAAAAAAAAAGTTTTCTGGGAAACTTTTTTTTTTTTTTTAAATGATCTTGTTACCAAAAGCACGCAGCTGCCATTTTGCTTCCGAAGACAGTTGCAAGTTTTGTCGTTTGGCAAGACTGTGCAAGGTATCATACATGCCGCAGATGCCTACGGAAATAAGAGCTGTGTGTGTTAATGTACCATACGTATATAGTGTGCTCCTACACGCTGTGAAAGCTAACACTGCATAGGGACGTAAACCAAGTCAAGCAGAAACAGGAAGGCTATTACGAAGTAGACTGGTTTAACATGAGAAAGAGACATACACACGCAGACAGAGATGCAGACAGACAGACAGAGTGTGTACGTGTGCGTGCTTGTGTGTGCATTTTGTGTGTTCTCCACTATGAATAAAGCAGCATTTTTTACCTGCTTGTGACTTGCTTTTTTCTCCTACTGCAAATAACTTCTTTACACAGAATTGATCGTAGGTAATGTGCATTAATTAAAACACAATACGCGAATGCAGTCGGGAGTAGGTAGGACTTCACGTGACTAAGCAACAAAACAAAACACATACACACCCAAACGCATGCGCACCTACTCTCTCTCTCTCTCTCTCTCTCTCTCTCTCTCTCTCTCTCTCTCTCTCTCTCTCTCTCTCTCTCTCTCTCTCACTCTCACACACACACACACACACACACACACACACACAGTGAGTGAAAGTGTGGACGCATAGAGTGTGAAAGTTGAAAGGCTGCTTTGAGTGTACTGACTGGAGTGTGTTTCTTAACTCGAGTGAGAATGTTGATAAAGCGACTGATGTTGTGTATGCCTATATTTCGTTATGTGAAAACCTGATAATTAAAACAAAATGTAAAGTTATTCCTCGACAATAAGTCATGGGTAACAAAAACACTAAAATCCTCCCTTAACATAAAGAAAGCAGCACTTCAGAGCGGCAGTAGAATGTTTTGCAAAACTGTTCAAAAGATACTTCAAAAAGAAATAATTCGAGAGACTAAAAGATCCTACAAAGAGAAAGTTGAAGAACAGTTTCAGAATGGTAATTTACAAATGCATGGAAAGGTTTAAAGATACCATCAGGGCAAATAAACTAAACAATGTCATCGCAGTTAATGCCACTAGAGGAACAAAAGGCTTTTTCTGATTAACTAAACGATTTCTATTGCTGCTTGGAGCGTGAAGATTGTAAACATGAGAATAATGTGTTCTTTTAAACTGCAAAATAATGTGGTGATAATGATCAAGATGATGATGAATTTATTGATTCTACAGACGTTAACTCAGTATTTAGGACATTGCATGTGAAGAAGGCTGTTGGTGTGGATGATATTATTTTGTGGGCGGCTTTTACAATCTTGTGCTAAACAGCTGTGTCATGTTTTCAATGATCTGGTTTCTTTGTCTTAAAAGTTTACCATGTTCCTAGACTCTGGAAAAAAATCAAAAATTTGTCCTGTTCCAAAATGTAATCATCCTAAATCGCAAATGATTACAGACCAGTAGCTCTCACCCCAATGGTAATGAATGCTTTGAAAGAATCATGACTGCACTGCTTCTGATCTTATACTGTTAATCAAGTATTCTGATAACTCTGCTCTGGAAGATCTAACTCCCTTGCCATATATTCTAAACAAGTGGAGGAGTTTTCCTCTTGGTGCAAACAGAACCGTCTTCATGTAAACGTTAAAAAGACAAAAGAAATGTTAATTGATTTTCGCAAAAATCCTGAGCCTATACCAAATCTGTACATTGATGGTGAAATGGTTGAGTGCGTGCATAAATCTAAATACCTAAGTACTATTATTGATGATAAACTTCTCTTTAATTCTAATACAAATTTTTTTTATAGAAAATGCCATTTCTCGCACATCTTTTTCCTTCAAAAACTCGGTAGTCTTCAAGTAAATGTTTAAGTTTTACAGATTTTCTACCGAAGCTTTATTGAATCTGTCCTTTCCTTCTCCTTAATATGTTGGTACAAAAGTCTGACCGTCAAAAAACAGAAACATACTGAACAAAATTGTAACAAGATGTGGCAAAATTGTGGGCTGTGAGCAAGAGAAACGGATGAGTTGTATGAATGCCGTATGAGAGCCAAAGCCAGACAGATTGTAAGTGATGATACTCATGTGCTAGCTAAAATATGTCGAACCTCTCCCCTCTCAAAAGCGCTACAGTGTACCGAAGTCTAAAACTCTGCGATATAAAAATAGTTTCATTCCCACCAGAGTTCTGCAGCTTAATAAGTGCATGGCAACAAATCCGATCTGACCCAGAGAGAGAGAGAGAGAGAGAGAGAGAGAGAGAGAGAGAGAGAGAGAGAGAGAGAGAGAGAGAGAGAGAGAGAGAGAGAGAGAGAGAGAGAGAGGAGAGAGAGATGAGAGAGGGAGAGAGAGGGGGAGGAGAGAGAGGAGGAAGGAGAAAGAGAGTGGTGTCAGAAGGGAGAGGAGGGGGGGGGGGGCAAGGAAGATAAAGAGCTCAGGTAGAAAGGGGAATGGGACATTTTGCAGCATAGAAAAGGCTAC
>CM060332.1:32554164-32559164 GCA_030674155.1 Stramonita haemastoma
TAAACTGTACATTTAAAAACATCCATCGTCAAGATGATTCCTCGGCAACTTCAACTACATCATGGTTCACACTAAATTCTCTCTCTCTCTCTCTCTCTCTCCTCTCTCTCTCTCTCTCTTCTCTCTCTCTCTCTCTCTCTCTCTCTCTCTCTCTCTCTCTCTCTCCCTCCCAAGGCTGCTACAAATTTTCTCTATTCTCTCCCTCAAAAAGTGATTACAAAATTGTTCTTACTTCTACTCCCTCAATCTTCATCTCTCTCTCTCTCTCTCTCTCTCTCTCTCTCTCTCTCTCTTCTCTCTCTTTCCTTCTCTCTCTCTCTTACATTGTTGTTGATTTCTAAATGTTTGTTTGCTGATAGTTTTTTTATTCATAATATCATTTTAAAGTATGAAAGATAATGATGTTAAACGGTTTTGATGTGTTTGTAATTTTTTTTTTTTTTTGGGGGGGGGGGGGGGTGGATTTATCTTTTTCTGCTGTCTCCTCTCAATTTTTATCTGTTTTAATCATTTAATTATAATGAGTCTATATGTCTTGACATTAATCTTTGGGTCAGTTCGGGATGGTGTGTTTGTTTAATACATAAATACCTCCTTTGTTTCAATGATTATCAATGTATTTAGTAGGGATTACGCATTTGTTGGATGTATATCTATGTCCTTTCTCTTTATATCATAGGTCAAACTTTTATTGTTTGTGATGGTGATTTTGTTTTCTTTTGTTTTAACTTGTTGTTTGGGTTTTCTTTGCTTTTTTGTTGTTGTTTTTTCGGGTGTGCTATTCCCTAATCAGGGCAAGGGCCGGATGAAAAAAGTATGTGAATGCTTATTCTGTTACCCTTCGAAAAGAGATATTATTCATCCATTCTCTCTCTCTCTCTCTCTCTCTCTCTCTCTCCTCTCTCTCTCTCTCTCTCTCTTCTCTCTCCTCTCTCTCTCCTCTCTCTCTTCTCTCTCCCTTCTTCTTCTTCTTCTTCTTCTTCTTCTTTCTTCTTCTTTCTCTTCTCTTCTTCTTCCTCTTTTCAATGCTATTTTGGTGGTTTTTCTTTTCTGTAACGCGATTTTTTTGTATACGATATATGCGATGAAAGCCTCGGAAAATATTCGTACTTTGGTTGGTGTTTGTTAGGGTTTGTTTTTTTATACAGGCCAAATCCAGGAGTTAACACATGTGAGCTGCCAGCTGAAAGCAAAACTGACTATGCCACAGTTTTAGGCATGTTCGACCAACATTTTCACAGAAGAGATTACCAATTGATGTTAAGGTAGCAGTTCTGGTTTCATCTACAAAAGAGAGCAAGGCCAAAACTTTCATTTCTGGCTGAGGAGTGTTAAAGAAAAAGCAGCAGCTTGTAAATTTGACAACACACATACTCTGGTCAGACAAACTGGTGTTTTGCTGTCGTGACAACACTTCTAAGCTCAAAGTATATATTGGTGAAGTACTGACTCTGTGGACATTCTTTCAATGAGATAAATGACCAAGAGTTAGTTTATTACCAGCAAAAATGTAGATACCGCAAATCAACTTGTAGGGGAGAACGGCGTGATCCATGACTCAGACCAGAAGAACGTCTACTCTAGCAGAGCAAGTGCTACTAACAGTTGTGGGTACTGTAACAGCAAGGTGAACTGTCCAGCAGCAAAGACACATTGCAGAAAGTGTAACAAAAGGGGACATTTTGCAATTCTCTGCAGAAGTTCAGTTTTTCGTCAGAGATGTCCGCCAGCACAGCCAGCCTGATGAGGATGAAGACAACTACTTCGTTGGTGGAGTGTGCGACATGTCAACATCACCTCGGCCTCCTGACCCAGGGTGCTACATCAAGCTGAAGATCGATCACAAGACCTTACTTGGTGTATTGACACAGGTGCCCAGGTGCCTGTTCAATTCAGTTTCAATTCAAACATTTTTATTATCTCACAAACAGAGAAATGTATCTGGGCTACAAGCCGTATATAAAAAAAAAAGTAAACCGGAGAAACATGTATCACAGAGGAATAACGGAGCACATTATGCAACCGTTACCTCCAACACATTACAAGACAATATCTATAAATACCAATACCATCTGCATCTGCTCAGATGCAACAGAGACTGCCACCCGATTAGCGACAGCAAAGAGCGTGTCGCTGAACAAATGACCTTCTTTTGCGCAAATTCATATCGACACGATGAGGAGTAACTACCAATTCCACATCTTCATAGAAAAAGGTAATTCACAGCAGTCACAAGGCAAATATACATAAAAATGATCAACAGAACATGATCACAGAAAGTCATAAATTCAATCTTTAAAAAAAACAACAAAACAGGCACACACCACACACATGCGCACGCATCACGCGACACACACACACACACATACACACACACTGTGATGCCAGCCATATTTTCAAGACCAGCTTTTGAGATCTTCCAGCACCTGACCGTTGTCTCCTTGGCCCAGGTGACCAGCCACTTGATGTCAAAGGCTTTGCTTACATCAAGCCTGCCCATGGTCGTAATCATATTCAGGGAAGGTGTACATCGCCAGAGCTCCGAACTTCTTCTGGATGCCAGCTATCCAAAAGCTAGGCCTCATCCATGATATCCCAGGTGCTTTCACAGTACGTGTCATTCGTACTACATCTGCACAAGGTTTACGACATTCACAGGAGAAACAGCAGCTAGTACTTCAAGTGCAGCATTTACATCTGCAGAAGAAGTCAGACGTCATCTCCCACACTTTCACAGTCCTTGGGAAACTAAAGGGAAAGCACACTACGTCTCACAGAATTACAAAATTTTCAAATCTGTTCCCGACGTGTTCCTGTCCCACTGCAAAGAAGGTGGAATCTCAACTGAACAAGATGGTAAAAAAAACAACGTCAATGAGCTTTGGACTACCCCACCGACAGGGGTAGCCCTATAGTAGTTGTACCGAGATCCAGTGGAAATGTACACATATATGTGTACTTAACCAGACTGAAAAACAATGCGAAGAGGGAATTCTACACCATACCATCAGTGAAAGAGACACTCAGCAAAATTTCTTAGGGTAAAGTCTTTTCCAGGTTTGATGATGATTCAGGCTTTCATCAGATACAGCTTGATAACGAGAGCTCCAAACTATGTGCTTGACACCTCATACTAACTACATTTTCTGACACATCAAGTAAGATAAATCATTTCAAGATCTGCCGCTATATCAACTGAAAAAACAGCGAACATACAACAGCACGCACGCATGCACGCACGCACACACCACACGCACATACGCACGCATGCACACACACGCAGCACACACACACACGCACATACCACGCATGCCACACGCACAGCAGCACGCACACACACACTGGCCTTTATTTCACTACTCTGCACAGTGTGTAATGCAATAATGTAGAAGGGAACGGTTGTTTCTTTAAAGGATAAAAAGAAATTTGAGAGCAGAACCCTTCTAAATGATTGTAACGATATGTTACACGAGAAACTTTTCTGTTGAAACACATGCAAAAAGCATTCTTGTACATTTCTCTCTCTCGAACATTCATTTACAATAGAAAGACATGTCCTTGTGGAATTTTTTTTGTATGTTTGCTTCCTAGGGTTCTTTATAAATTGACGTGTTTTATTTTCACATTTTTTTATTTCCGTAAGTCTTATTTTGTTATAAGATTTCATAATTGTAAAAAATTTACATCAACCGAAAACGATCCATGCACGTCGTGTGTGTGTGTGTGTGTGTGTGTGTGTGTGTGTGTGTGTGTGTGTGTGTGTGTGTGTGTGTGTGTGTGTGTGTGTGTGTGTGTGTGTGTGTGTGTGTGTGCGTTTATGTGTGGATCTCTGTCCTGTCTGTCTGTCTGTCTGTCTGTCTGTCTGTCTGTCTGTCTGTCTGTCTGTCTGTCTGTCTCTCTCCTCTCTCTCTCTCTCTCTCTCTCTCTCCTCTCTCTCTCTCTCTCTCTCTCTCTCTCTCTCAGAATGCAAAAAATTAATGCACCCATCGTGTGTGCATCTATAGCGTGTGTGCATCTGTGTGTGTGCATATTTGTATGTTTACACATGTGTCCGTGCGTGTGTGTATGTGTGTGTGTTGCAGTCAACGTGGCACCAGGGAAGACATACAGTCAAAGCAGCACGTACCGTACTCAAGGTTCTGCCAGCAATGCAGCCAATGGAAACACAGACGGTACATTCAACGGGTTCCAACTGTATTCACAGTAATGAGAATAATGACCAATACCCCTGGTATGAGGTGGACCTGGGCAAGACGTTCCCTGTGTACAACCTCGACCTCTGGGCACGTACTGGTGGTGAGTTCCTTTCAGTTACTTACAGCTTGCCCCTTATTGCTTTGAATCTTACTTCCCATACAATAACTAGTTTTTTTCTGTTTTTGTGGGGGGGGGGGGGTATTTGTGTCGGGGGGGGGGGGGGTACGTGTAGGGTTGGGGTTTGTTTTCTTTTGTAATTGTTTTATTGCTTGCTTTTTCGTGAGGAGGGGGGAGGGTCTTGTTTAATTTGTTGTCTTTTTTCTTTCTCTTTTCTTCCATGCTAAATTGCATTTTTAGCTGACTTTGTTGGCATCAAGTTTAAATAAGTTTTATTCTAAAGATTAGTAACATTTTCATGGTCTTATATTTTTAGCATCAGTTTTGGTTTCCAATTTTTATCATGTACATTTTTTTTAAATTCCATATTGTGTATCAAAGTGCCCACATAAGCCTACACACACACACACACACACACACCACACACACACACACACACACACACACACAACACACACACGCGCGCGCGCGCGCGCGCGCGCGCGCTTGCCCTGCCCATCCACATAATTATATGGGATGATACTGCCATATACACACATTAAAAGCAGGCATTCGTGACATAAAATTTACGCACATGTAAACAATTGGAACCCGGAATATAACCACCGGCTTACTGTCTTCTGTGTGAGTCAAATTTAATATACCTCAGCTCTCAGGAGACTATCTACCCTCATTATTGATAAGTT
>CM060332.1:32566664-32589164 GCA_030674155.1 Stramonita haemastoma
AAAGCAGTGACGGCACCTGCATGGCTTGCAGCTCTAACTGTCTGAACCCATCGTGTGACAAAACCACGGGTGTTTGTGCTGGTCAGTTGATTTTCCGATCTTAAAATCATGATCAACTCGGTTCCAGAGAATTGTAGGCAAATCGTTCATATCAAAATCATAAAAATCTGACAACATAACCCAAACGAGCAAACGTATGCATGCACACGCGATAACCCAAAGCACGCTCACCACACACACACACACGCACGCACGCACGCACGCACGCACGCACGCACGCACGCACGCACACACACACACACACACACACACACACACACACACACACACACACGTGTGTGTGTGTGTGTATATATTATCCTCACCATCATGTGCTTTCTTTTTTAACAACTTCCAGTTGTTCTGACACGGGTTTTTTTTTTCTAAATGTATAAATACATAAGGGATTTATCGACAAGAGCAACACATTCAATGACTAAAGTTGAAGTAAAAGAAAAAAGCAGATCAAATTCAACATTAAAAGTTAGCATATGTACAATAGGAAAGCATGAGAATAGAAAGAGAGGCACAGAGAGAGAGAGAGAGAGAGAGAGAGAGAGAGAGAGAGAGAGAGAGAGAGAGAGAGAGAGAGAGAGAGAGAGAGAGAGAGAGAGAGAGAGAGAGAGAGAGAGGCAAGGCAAGGCAAGGCAAGGCAAGGCAAAGTCTTTCATTCGAGGATAATAGATAAGCACTCGTGTGCATTTTTACATCCAGTCCCCGCCCTTTTCAGGGATACATCAAGTTGAAAAGATACAAAACAATAAAACTTTACGCAGTACCAAACAACACACAAGAATAAGGACACTATATATGATAAGGTAATAAAAATGCACTCGATCAGAAGACAAAAATCAGAAGTCACAATAAAAAGATTTTGTTTATGGAAGAATAGAAAAGTGTTAATAGGTAAAGAGCAAACAAGAGAACAAGATGAAATAAACAACTGAAAACATCAATCCACCACCATCTGTCAAAAGTTGTACATGTGATATAAATCATACATTTGGAGAAAAGGCGGGGGGGGGGGGGGCAAATTTTAACTAATATCCTTATTGGAGGGGGAGGGAGAGATACTACCAATAAAAATATAAATTAAATAAAATGAAATAGGAAAAAATTGAAAAAAAAGTTACATAAAACATCCTAGATGTTTCAAAAGAATAGGCAGAGAGAGAGAGAGAGAGAGAGAGAGAGAGAGAGAGAGAGAGAGAGAGAGAGAGAGAGAGAGAGAGAGAGAGAGAGAGAGAGAGAGAGAGAGAGAGCACTAGCTAGTGTAACACAATTCTCTAATTCTTATATAGTCATAAAAATGAACATCTACTACATTCTAAGTAGGATTTTTAGAGAAAAAAGAGATAGATAGATAGATAGATAGATAGATAGATAGATAGATAGATAGAGAGAGAGAGAGAGAGAGAGAGAGAGAGAGAGAGAGAGAGAGAGAGAGAGGAGAGAGGAGAGAGGAGAGAGAGAGAGAGAGAGAGAGAGAGAGAGATCACTTACTAGTGACACACAAATCAAATTCAATATAGCTACAAAAAAGAAATCTACACATTATAGATAAAATACTCATAGTTCATATATACTGTAATGATCAATCTCTGTGAATAGCCAATGTATTCACAAAAATGAATAACTACACAGTATAATTAAAAAACACATACTAACTAAACTTAAAACATTGAGATATTAAAACAACATTTATCAAACTCTATAATAGTCAACTTTCAGAATAAAATTGAAAACATGATATATGAATACAGCCTTCATCAAGATAGAAAGAGAGAGATAGACACAGAGAGAGAGACAGACAGAGAGAGAGAGAAAGAGGGATATGGTGATATATATATATATATATATATATATATATATATATATATATATATATATATATATATATATATATATATATATATATCCAACAGGATGAGTCTGGTTCAGTATTTTTGATGCATCAAGCGAAATTGAGGGCGAATTTTGAAGGTTGTCAATGATTGGTGCTGTTTAGTTGAATCGGGAAGAGAGTTCCACAGCACATGGCCTGAGTATAGTAAACTAGACTTGAACAAGTCTATTCTTGGGATTGGGACACTTGGCTTTTCAGTATTTCTGGAATGATTCATTGGGAACTTATCGTTTAAGGATGTAGGGACATCTCCTGCCATTATTTTAAACATCATTATGCCTTTGATATATTTCAGTCTTTGTTGTAGGGGGAGAATACCTAACTGAGTGTAATCCACTTCAAGTAAGGTTGTTTTCTTCAGAAGGATAAGTTTGAGAGCACGTTTATATAGGCTTAATAACGGTTTCATAGTGTTTGCACTGACAGAATCCCAGAGGGTTGAAGCATAGCCTATTGAGGATTGTATATAAGCTTGAAAAAATAAATTTTTTGAATGGTAGTCAAGGAAATGTTTCATTTTAGTTAACTGGTATACTCTTTGGGAAAAGTATTTGCATAAATGAGATATGTGGTAGAACCAGCTGAGGTTTTCATCGATTGTTATTCCTAGAACTTTGTGATGAGAGGTTTGTTCGATTGCTTCCTTTCTTATGTAGATTGGAAACTGTTTATGAGGTAGATTTTGTCGCTTTTGTCTGGTGGTGATCAGCATGCATTTTGTTTTTTGGGGGTGAATAGACATGTGGTTCAGTTCTGTCCATTTGACAAGAGAGAGAGAGAGAGAGGAGAGAGAGAGAGAGAGAGAGAGAGAGAGAGAGAGAGAGAGAGAGAGAGAGAGAGAGAGAGAGAGAGAGAGAGAGGGGAGAGAGAGAGAACGTGTTAAAACTTAACTGCACGCCAACGAAATCAGCCTGCTACTTTTTTTTCTACAACACACACTCGCGCGCGCGCGCGTGCGCACATCAACACACACACATACACACACGCAAACCGCGTGCGTGCAAGTGAACACGACTGTTTATCCGTTATCCTCGAAATAAAGAAATAGAAAAAAACAGACCATGTTGCTTTTGTCTGTACCTCAGTTGATAAACTACACTTCTACATACATGCCCACATTATTGTGGCGTTCATAGGCTACCGATTGCCTTTGAGATAGCTACTCAATTCGATACGGCTAAGCAAGGGTAATCATTATATTTGGAAAAGCTGAAGGTCAACTTCAATACAAGTAAGAACCCAACAGCTCAGGTAAAACTGTAATATTACAAATAACTAAGATGATAACCGAAGTTGAAATGGAATTGCTTCAAAATGAATTTCAATTTGTACTTTCAGAAAAAGTGTCATAAAAAGTATTTTCAAATCAAAACACATTTAAAACAGTCTATTATGTGGTAGATCTTTAGTAAGTTCTTTTTCTTTCTTTCTTTCTTTTCTTTACTTTATTTATTTCCATGATCATGGAATAAACACTTACGTGCTTTCTTACATCTAATCCCTGTGTGTATGCAGTTGTGTAAATTTTGTCATCCGTTCCCATTGGCAAACAATGGCTTATTCTTCCGAATAGCGGAACGGGTTTTAAGGTGTGCGCAAAATGTTCTATGTGCGTTCGCACACGGGACCTCGGTTTATAGTCTCATCTGAAGGACATTTGGGGGGAAGTGGAGTTGGCGCTGATGTTAACTCTAGAAGAAAAATCCTTTTAAATGATTCGAACCCGTGTCAGTAGATCACGAGCGCATTACTCTAACCACCAGGCTATCCCGTCCCCCAGTTCACATCTGTAAGAGTTAAATCCCAATCGTATTTAATCTTTTAAGTATTTTCAATTTGAAAAAAACATTTTTAATGAAATCAGAATTAAGAGAATGGAATTAGTATCACTAACACGACAGAAAGATAATGTGAAGGGAACAACAAAATCTGGGGCTTTTTTTTTTAATGATATTCACTACCGAATCAGTTGTTTTAATCAAAATTAGTTTATATGCTACTTGGTTTGTCTGCACGAAGTAATTTATAGAAGGTAGGCTTAAAGAGGCGTGAACAAGTCCTAGACATGCTTGTCAGAACAGGCTAAAATATCAATTTGTGCCCGTGATACCTTTCACACTTTACATCTTTCAACCTTTTGCAATAGGGAAGACTTCATATTCGAGTTGTTGTTGTTGTTGCTTCGATTTTACGTCTGTTCACTCAAAGTGATATTAGACGATGGGAAGGGAAGGGGAGGGTCTAGTATGTTGATGGATGTGTGCAGTGAAATGGGTGTCTTTTTCTTAATAATGTATACAGTACATAGATTTGGGTTAAACAGTGATAACAACAAGTAAATACATAACAATTGCTAGTATGACTTAAAACTATAACAAATTTCCTAAAGAACTATTCATTAAAGAGCATATAGGGGCATCTTTCCTAGGTGTTCAAGCAGGATTGTATCAAGAAAGACATGCAAAACAGGCCAGCTGAATAAATCGATCTTAAAGTTTGCTTTCACTTATTCGTAAAACTGAAAGGGTGTGTATAACTTGCTCTTTTCTCTCTCTCTCTCTCTCTCTCTCTCTCTCTCTCTCTCTCTCTCTCTCTCTCTCTCTCTCTCTCTCTCTCTCTCTCTCTCTCTCTCTCACCGTGATAGATATGACAACTATATATCTTTTAAGGTAATTGTTTTCAAGAAAAATATGTGACTGATATGGATACCTACTGTTTCAGAGTTGCCATCTCACAAGCCAGGTTCAATGTTCTCCCCTTTAATGCAAAACATGCATCACTTTAGCAATGCACTTCAGAAGAAATCATGTCCATTTTGCAAGTCAGTAGTGAAAGACGAACAGCATTTTCTTCTTGTGTGTCCTACGTTTTTTGACTTATTAAGTTTCTGGGGGAGTATCTAGAACCCCAATCCACATGTTGTTACAAGTGTCTAATAATCAAATACACAATGCTTCAAGGTATATTTTTCACTCTGTGAACAAAAGAAAGAGCCGACTGGAATTTGATGTTGCTTTTGATGTGCATTGTCAATTTATTTCAAGGTAAAGGTGTGTCCATGGTATTTAGCAGGCTAGCACCGCTTTTGAAACGTTTAAAATGGTGTGTGTGTGTGAGTGTGTGCGCGCGCGCGTGCGTGAGTGTGTGTGTGTGCGCGCGCGCACACGTGCGCGCGCGCGCGCATGTGTGTGTGTGTGTGTGTGTGGTGTGTGTGTGTGTGTGTGTGTGTGTGTGTGTGTGTGTGTGTGTGTGTGTGTGTGTGTGTGTGTGTGTGTTTTGGTTATTGCATTGTGAAAACAAGATTTGTTTGAAAGTATCGAGCCTAATCCGATGTAACTTGAGAAGTTAAGTGACAGCAATTTCACCTTTATGAATGTTAACTTACAGCATAAACGTGATGTTGAAGGTGATGAAGATAATGGTGATAATTGGTGTAACTGTAATTACCGATAGTGATGAGGCTCTTTAGCCATGACTGTGGTGAGGAGGATGATAACGATGACAATTTTAGTCATGAAATGACTGCGCTGATGATGAAGATAACGATGATCACTTTAGTAATGAATGTGTTGAGTAGGGTGATACTGATGACGCTCTTAGGCGTATGTAATGTATTTCAATGTGTTGCATTACTGAACAGTTGATCGAAGTTTGGGGTCATCTAATACTATTCCCATTCGTCCCTTTCATTTGTACTGTGGCTCAAGGCCGAAGTACAATTAAAATGTTCAGTGTCCAGTGTTTAGTGTTCAGTTTTTCTCTCTCTCTCTCTCTCTCTCTCTCTCTCTCTCTCTCTCTCTCTCTCTCTCTCTCTCTCTCTCTCTCTCTCTCTCTCTCAAAAGAGAGCCTTTTAGCCTTCAAAGAGAGAATGATTCTGTGTAGATTGCAAGAATGGAACTCCCATTTCAATGATAGTGAGAGATTTTATATTCATATAACTTTTGCACTTTGGCTGATGAAAATGTTTTATATTGTTGAACATTAATAGACATTTAAAGCATGTAGTGGAACGGTTTAAATTAGGTATCTCTGAAATTACACTTCATAGTTACCGGTTCAAACCGCATAATGAAGTTGATCTCATGTGCCCAATACGTAAACAAGTGATTGAAAAGGAATTTCCTTTTGTCATGCGCTGCCCAACTTTTAAAGAACTGCGAGAACAGTATATATGGCTGAAGTTTTATAAACTCCCAAGCCAGTTTCGATTTGCATTTCTCATAGCCTCAAAGCATGAGGAAACAGAAATTTGTCAATTTTGTAAATTTTGTCATCTGTTTCGACTGGCACACAACGGCGTACTCTTTCAAAAAGCGGAACATGATTTAACGTGTACGGAAGATATTATGCGTGCGTTCGCACACGGACCCTCGGTTTATAGTCTCATCCGAAGGACTTTTGGGGAGAGTGAAGTCTGCACTGATGTTAACTCCAGAGGAAAAATCCCCCGGGATTTGAACCCGGGTTGTCAGATTTCGAGCGTAATGTTCTAACCACTAGCCTATCCCGTTCCCTAGTATCTTGAACATGACTTTAGGGAATTCAAGTACATTGTGCAGTGCCAACAACATAGCAGTTAGCTCAAAGTTTATGTAAATTTAGAATTATTTTTTCCTAGGTTATAAGTTCTTTCTACTTTTCATGATGGAACAATGAAAGCTGCAACAACCTCGTTAGTTTTTTAAATGGACCCATCAGTGTAGATTTTGAGATGATAAGGATAATTATATTTATGGCCCTATTAATATGTTCTCTCTTTAATGCTGTAAAAGTAACAATACTGTTAACTTTTATTAAAGAGAAATCACTGATGTCAAGTGAACTTTCAGCAGTTACCAGTGTGGGC
This sequence comes from Stramonita haemastoma, assembly GCA_030674155.1. Classification (NCBI taxonomy): domain Eukaryota; kingdom Metazoa; phylum Mollusca; class Gastropoda; order Neogastropoda; family Muricidae; genus Stramonita; species Stramonita haemastoma. Next base: position 32,573,456 of record CM060332.1, read on the forward strand.
ATGGAGCCGTCTGTACTTCTGATTGAGCTTTTTTTTCGGATTAAGTTCTGAATGTGTAAAAAGTTTAGAGGTACAAGTATTAATTGATAATGTTCTAGTGTAAATCAATCAATCTCTGTCTCTGTCTCTGTTTCTCTCTCTCTCTCTCTCTCTCTCTCTCTCTCTCTCTCTCTCTCTCTCTCTCTCTCTCTCTCTCTCTCTCTCCCTCCCTCCCTCCCTCCTTCCATTGACATACCGAACCACTTTAGGCTGAAAAAAATCCTTACTATTTTCAGGGTGTACCTCTGGATGGTACGGGAACAAGTGCTATACTCCCTGCTCTGAGGGGTGTCTGAATAACCAGTGTCAACAACAGTCAGGAAACTGTTCTCCATGTAAAAAGGGATGGTATGGGGACCAGTGTTCCACTCGCTGCGCTGAGGGATGTCTGAAGGCCTGTGATAAACAGTCAGGAAAATGTTTCTCATGCAAAGAGGGATGGTATGGGGACCAGTGCTCCACTCGCTGCGCTGAGGGATGTCTGAAAAACCAGTGTGAACAACAGTCAGGAAACTGTTCTCCATGTAAAGAGGGATGGTATGGGGACCAGTGCTCCACTCGCTGCGCTGAGGGGTGTCTGAATGCCTGTGATCAACAGTCAGGAAAATGTTCCTCATGTAAAGAGGGATGGTACGGGGACCAGTGCTCCACTCGCTGCGCTGAGGGGTGTCTGAATGCCTGTGATCAACAGTCAGGAAAATGTTCCTCATGTAAAGAGGGATGGTACGGGGACCAGTGCTCCCTTTCCTGCCCAACAGGATGTCTGAAGGCCTGTGATCAACAGTCAGCAAAATGTTCCCCATGTAAAGAGGGTTACATGGGAAGCAACTGTTCAGGTAACTTGATTGTTTGGGACTTCGCTGCTCTTTTTGTCGTCCTCATTCACAGTAATTGATAGTACCAAAATAATCAAATGTGTACTATTTTTTGTTGCATTAGTTCTTTTGATAGCATTCATATCTTCGAATTCATATCGTAATCTTTGTAAAAAAAAAAAAAAATTAAAAAGTGAAATCAAAAAGAATTGCGAGCAAGAATAACATCAAATTATTTCCCTTGTATTATGGAACTAAAACTCGACAGGGAAACAAAATGTCTCAATACCAATCACTTTTTAGAAGGTAATGACTCCACTTTATTTCTACGCACGCAAGTCTGTAAGCCTTGTCTTTGACAAACATGTGTTTTGAATACTTTTAAAATCTTCTTTCAGACCTCCGTTCGTTCTGTTTTTATAGTGTCAGGACGAAAAGTCCAACAAAAGAGATAATTATGTACTCTCAATCTCATTGTATGTTGTGCTTTCAAAGGTGTTAGAATGAATCATAAACAATAGCACTATGTGCTCTTGGCATATATTTTGGTCCACGCTTCTGAATGTAAGAATGGACATTACAATAGTAGTGCTCTCAGGGTAGACATTGATTCTGGTATCAGGATGTTCGAATGGAATCGAAATTAGCAAGTGCTTCTAGTGCATACCTTAATAATGTCAGGTGGGACACTAAATCAACAGGCCCTATGTGCTTTCACTGTCGATTCAGGTTTTGGTATCACACTATTAGGAATGATTCTACAACTGTAGTATCTGCTCACAGAGCAGCTTACTGAAAGTGTCTAGGAATATCATTATGTAACCACAACTGTTTTCGGGATTGATTTTAAGTCTTCGTTCTGTTTCTAGGGTGTCAAAATGGGTAGTACAGCTACTGCACTATGTGAACTTAGTATAAATCAAAGCTTTGTGTCTAGAGTATCAAAATAGAGAGTAAAGTAACAGCAGCGTGTGTTATTTAGATTTTCTCTTTACAGAACATTTGGAAAAGTACTAAACAAAAGCAGCATTTCCTATCAGTTCTGATCTTTGTTCTCTTTTCAGCATTTGAGAAAAACACTAAACGATAGAAGAGTGTGTGTGTGCTTTGTGCGTAAATCTTGCTTCTTATTTCAGAGTGTCAGGATGGATTCTACAACAACAGAAGTATGTGCTCTCCGTGCAGCTCCAGCTGTCGGTCTGGGATGTGTAACAAGAACAATGGCATTTGTAAAGGTCAGCTGGATTTTGTAAAACCATTCTCACTGGCAGCATCAACACAATAACCTACATGACAAGAGCACTTAGATGCAAATAATTATCAGAAAGAGATAGGTAGAGAGAGAGACATAAAGTCTCTCTAGTCTTTCGGATGAGACGATAAACCGAGGTCACGTGTGTTGCACATCACTATTTAGCGCACGTAAAAGAACCCACAGCAACAAGGGGGTTGTCCCTGGCAAAATTATGTAGAAAAAAGCCACTCTGATAGGGAAACAAATACAGCTGCATGCAGGAAAAAGAAAAAAAATGGGTAGGCACTGCACATGTGGCGACGCGCTCTCCCCGGGGAGAGCAGCCCGAATTTCACGCAGAGAAATCTGCTGTGACATAAAGTGGTACAAAATACAAAAATACAAAAAAATAAAGTGAGATCGAGAGTCAGAGCGAGAGTAAGTGGTGCGCGCGGGGTGAGTGCCTCTGTTGTGTGTGTGTGTGTGTGTGTGTGTGTGTGTGTGTGTGTGTGTGTGTGTGTGTGTGTGTGTGTGTGTGTGTGTGTGTGTGTGTGTGTGTGTGAGACACACACACACACACACACACACACACACACACACACACACACACACACACACACACACACAGAGCACCCACCTGCATGTTCTCCACACGCAACCCACATGGACACACACACACAACACACACACACGCACACACGCACGCACACACACACACACACACACACACACACACACACACACACACACACACACACACACACACACACACACACACACCAGAGAGAGAGAGAGAGAGAGAGAGAGAGAGAGAGAGAGAGGAGAGAGAGAGAGAGAGAGAGAGAGAGAGAGAGAGAGAGAGAGAGAGAGAGAGAGGAGAGCTCTGTTAGGATATTCTAGTGTGAATGTACCATTAAACACACATATGTTGTACAGACCTGCCAAATAACTTTGGCAACCTGATTTACCTCTCGATACTTGTCAAGGCATTTGAACTACACCAAGAAAGGTCTTATCTCGTAACTTTCGTGCAAGCAGGAAAAATTTTCATTCACTGGTAACGGCAGTCAATGTGCTGAAGGTATGACGCTGTATAGATATGCCGTAGGTCTGTCAAGGTCTACTATCAAGTCGCATTCGTATTATGAAAGTATGTCATGTCCTACATTACAAACATTCCTACCGAAGGTCAAGATAACCAACCCGAGTTGGTGATTTTCATCTAATTTAGAAAATAAGTCATTCGACCTAAGTAGTCTTTAAAATCTGACCTACTTGTGTCTTGTTCACTTGTCTCTTAAATCTATGTATCCTTGAACTATACTTTTTTTTCTCTTAAAAAGCTCAATAAATAGCAACTACCGTTTTGTTCCAGGCTGTACTGATGGTCGCTACGGAGACATGTGCACCACTGAGTGTCAGACAGCAAACTGTCAGCAGTGTGACCAGAAGACAGGCACTGACTGTGCAAAGTGTGCATCATACCTGCAACCTCCAGCTTGTAGTGGTCTGTTTTCCTCTGACACCTTTTACTGCTTTTCTTGCACACAAATGTAGCTGGCTTCGTGTATACTCTATACGTATGTTCTTGTCATTAACGTTGACAACGTCAATGGTATGCTAGATGAGACCAGAATTTAACCACTTATTTCAATGTTCACACTTAACAATATTATTGTCACGGATCAGCCTCTTCCACATCTCATGCCCTAACGACCCCACCACAATCTCTTTTTAGAAAGGGATCGCGGCCTTCAGGACTAATGTAGGGCACTAACCCTCACAAGAGAAACACTAACACCACTCGAAGGCTGGAAAAAGATTTGTATGTCCTAGATTTATTTTATCCCATGGCACACGGTGTTTACGTGGGTTACATTTACAAATGTGTGTGTATATATATGTATAGATATAGATATAGATATACGCTAGGAAACCACAGCAAAGGGAATCATTTAACGTAGGCGGGTGAGCTGAGACCCATCTTCTGCACGCAGCTCCCCGTATGCTTTTCTGTGAGTGGCGTTTCCTTACCCGTCAAAATATTTTTACCCAGTTCACATTCACTTTTGCTAAGGCCAGCATCAGTATGAGGACAGGGCAACAATCTTTTTGCCGACGTAAAAGAGACCGACTGATCAAAGTTAGCATATCGCTGGCATGGCGATGATTAGAGCCACCTCAACAAGCTAGTGAGGTGTTAAATGTTGAGTTTATATTGATTAAAATTAAGTCTATCTCAAAGAAAGTCTGAATTACAGTTGATGCGGTCTGTACAAGAATTTTAGCAATCGATGGCTATCATCATTACTGTCAGGACTGCCGTCCAGTTTCCCTAAAGACTTTAACTTTTTAGGCGGATGGACTATAGTCTTGACAGAAAGACCACTGACAAGCGCATTGGGATACTATTAGCGCTGAGCTTTAACAACTTGAACTCTACTGTACATTAGGAGTTTCTTTGATGGAGAAAAATACGATGAATATTCAAATCGCCTTTATATTTGCATCTTGTGCACACCACTTCATGCCCACAAACTGTACTGCTTTAGATATGTGTTACAAATGGGAGATGGAGGACCCAAAACAGAAGTCTTCGGGAATTTCACAACATCAGCAATGTTGTCAGGTCTCAATATCATCTGCATCCCCCAAAACATTCTGTTACTGAATTTTAAAAATCATTTCTGAATCTGCTATGAAATCAGTGAACATAAATTTCAGAAGTTAAAAAATATAGACCTATAAACAGAACTGCAATACAAGACCAAAAACAGGCATCAAATTACTGACACTGCAGCAAACATGTAAGCTGAGCATCTGTCTCATATTATATATATATATATATATATATATATATATATATATATATATATATATATGTGTGTGGTGTGTGTGTTGTGTGTGTGTGTGTGTGTGTGTGTGTGTGTGTGTGTGTGTGTGGTGTGTGTGTGTGTAGCATCACTAGTGAAATGTCATCAACGGCTTAGATGGAAAACAGCAAGAGCAGTTCATTTTGGTAAAAGACTTTTATGAAGTCTCTTGGCATATGGCATGCAGGTCAGCGCAGAAAAAGCAAAAAAACAAAAAACAAATTGTGCCCATGGCATCAACACTGACATTATTATAGCCAAGAAGAAATCGACAGTCCGTAGCTTTAAATATCTGGGAGCAATAGTATCGGATGAAGGATCAAAACCTGAAATTCTCTCCAGGATAGACAAGACCACGGCTACTATGGCCAAACTAAAAGTCCTCTGGAACTACAACAACATTGCCATCCCTTCGATATCAAACTGATGCCTTCCCTGGTCATGTCAATTTTTGATGCATGTGAAACGTGGACCATACAGTATATACTGACAGATGGATAAAGGCAGTAGAGATAAGATGCTGTCGCAAACTTCTCATGCAGAGATCACACAACTTAATAAGGAAGTAAAAACTAGAATTGGAAACACCACGGGCCATATGAAGAGCTACTGACTTTTGTGGGAAAAAACGCAAACTGAAGTGGTACGGGCACGTCAAACGAACATCTGGACTTGCCAAGACTGTCCTACAGGGAACAGGAAAAGGAGAGAGACTAAAAGGCAGACAGAAAAAAAACGATGAAAAGATATCAGACGGTGGCCTGGGAATTAGTGAAACGACAAACTACAGAAAGCTCAGAACCGCGAGGAGTGGGGGAAGCTGGCTGCAAAATCGTCAATGGTGCCCCAACGGTCTACTGGACTACAAGATAGGTGAGGGTGAAGGAATGAAAAGTGAGCACAAAAAAAGAGGCAGTCGTTGATGAGGAACTGTTGAAAGTATCAAACGAATAAACAACTCATCAGATATGGCTAGTACATATATGGTGTGATCGTGCTGAATACATTGTCACAAAATAAATATCAGGATAGGCAGACCAAAAAAAGGCAGGATTGCATTCAACATCATTAAGTGGGCACGCCTGACTTAACGGTTGCAGAGGCCAGAAAGAAATGGATTGTGCACGTCACTTCTCATGTTCCCTTAAGTTTAAGGGATTTAATAATGTAACAAAATGTCCGACAGAGACAGACAGACATCAGGTAGACATAGTCAGACAGACAGACAGACAGACAGACAGACAGACAGACAGACAGACAGATAGATAGATAGATAGATAGATAGATAGATAGATAGATAGATAGATAGATAGATAGATAGATAGATAGATAGATAGATAGATAGAGAGAGAGAGAGACAGAGAGATAGAGAGAGAGAGATAGATAGATAGGTAGATAGGTGGATAGGTGGATAGATGGATAAACAGATAGGTAGACAGACTGCCTGCCTGCATGCTGCCTGCCTGCCTGCCTGCCTGCCTGGTTAGGTGGTTGGTTGGTTGATTGATTGATTGATTGATTGATTGATTGATTGACTGATTGAATGGGGTAGCCTGGTTGGTTAGAATGTTGCACATTACAATCGTGACTTGCTGACCCGGTTTTGAATCCCGTTTATGGGGATATTTACACTGCCAATTCCACTTCCCCAAAAGTCCTCTGGATGAGACAATAAACTTATAAATTAAATGATTTGATTTATTCTTTTATATCGAGGATAATGGAATAAGCACTCTTGTACTTTTTTACATCTAGTCCCCGTGTATATGCATTTTTGTAAATGTCATCTGTTCCCACCGGCACACGATGGCCTACTCTTACGAAAAGCGGAACAAGATTTAACGTGTGCGCAAGATGTTCTGCGTGCGTTCGCACACGGGGCCTCGAGGTCCCGTGTGCAAATGCACACCGAACATCTTGCACACACGTCAAAATCTGTTCCGTTTTTTGGAAGAGCAGGCCAGGGTGTGCCAGTGGGAACAGATGGTAAAATTTACAAAACTGCATACACACGGGGCCGGGGACTAGATGTAGAAAAGCACATGACTGCTTATTCCCTTATCCTTGAAATAAAACAATGAATAAAGAATACATAGATAGATAGATAGATAGATAGATAGATAGATAGATAGATAGATAGATAGATAGATAGATAGATAGATAGATAGATAGATAGATAGATAGATGGATAATGGATAAATGGATGGATAGATGGATAAAGGATGGATAGATGGATAGGTAGGTAGGTAGGTAGGTAGGTAGGTAGACAGACAGACAGACAGACAGACAGACAGACAGACAGACAGACAGACAGACAGACAGACAGACAGACAGACAGACAGACAACACCTAACACTGTCAAGTACACCGAGCTTTTATCAAAAGATACCAGTAAGAAAAGTGCACATGCTTGCAGGATGTTTTACATGGGACATTACATGTTCTTTGACGTGTGCTTCTCGCGCGGTGTATGCTGGTGTTCTGTGTTTATGCGTCAGCATGGGTACTTAATTTCTTTGTGTTTGCAATATTTCAGACTGCCTAGATGGGTACTTCACGGATTCCAATGTCACGGGATGCAGCCAGTGCAGGGGAAGCTGTAAATCTGGAACAGTCTGTAACAAAACCACAGGCTACTGCGCCCTCTGTCCGCCCGACATGCAGGGAAACCACTGTGAACAAAGAGGTAAAGATTGCGCTCTTTTCTGGTATTCTCCTTCTGATTGTAGTAGACTAACATCTAACCACGAAATATAAGATAAGGAAACACTAACCGTGCCGTTCTTTCAGTAAAAAATACAAAAAATAACAGATTCATATGACAGCAAGAGAAAAGAAAAGCTAGAACAGACAGAGAGGCGAAAGAGGGTGGGGTAGGGCGCGGGGGGGGGGGGGGGGGGGGACTTGTAACGACTTAGGGATGGAGGCAACTTTGTGACAGTTCAGGCAAGTACTCGGCTAAGACCTTTCACAAGCCCACATCTGCAAGTTGTGGTACTGTTTTATGTATCCCAAAGGGGGGTTTCTTGAAATAATAATCTTGAAAATCTTGCACACTTATCTACACACACACATATATACACACACACACACACACACACACACACACACACCACACACACACACACACACACACACACACACACACACACACACACACACACACACACACACACACATACATACAATACATACACATGCGTGCGCGCGGACGCATATTGGCTGCTTGTTTTAATCAGTTCCTAAATCGGATTACTCTGCTGGGACTCAATTTAAATCAAACCAAACCAAACCAAACTAAACCAGCCCCCACCCCCACCGCCCTCACCCCCCCCCTCTCTCTCTCTCTCTCTCTCTCTCTCTCTCTCTCTCTCTCTCTCTCTCTCTCTCTTTCTCTCTCTCTCTCTCTCTGTGCTCAACAAAGAGCTTTTTATTGACGCTTACAACATACACAGCGTTGGCCAAGCAGACAAGTGTTTTTATCACAGGCTGATGATTTGTTAGGTCCTCGGTTAGTTATAATTTATATACATTTTTTGTATATATGCATATATATATATGTATATTTATATATATATATATATTATATATATATATATATATATGTGTGTAATATATATATATGTTAATATATATATATTTGCTAAAAACCTCAAACTTCATAAGCAAATTAGGTATCTCAGCACACTCCTTTTTTTTATATATCAGTCGACAACTTCTAAGTACAATGGCAAAATTTGGTGAGGTCTATCATGTCAATTCTATTGTGCTTACAGCCAAGGGGGGGATGATGACACAGGTGTGATTGCCGGTACAGTGACCGCAGTTATTATCGCCATCCTCATTGTTGTCATCATTGTCATCGTTATAATGCGGTAAGTTGGGAACTCTCTCTGTCTCACTGTCTGTCTTTATCTGTCTCTGTCTCTCTCTCTCTCTGCCTCTCTCTCTCTCCCTCTTTGTCTCTCTGTCTTTGTCTCTCTCTCGCTGTGTGTGTGTGTGTGTGTGTGTGTGTGTGTGTGTGTGTGTGTGTGTGTGTGTGTGTGTGTGTGTGTGTGTGTGTGTGTGTGTGTGTATAGACAGAGATAGGGGGGGTAGGTACCACAAATTCTGGCACACTCTGCACAGTGCAGACATTTTCCATCAAACCTGGCAGTTCCTGCTACCTCAAGGTCCTACAAGAGACCTGAAATTCTTCTCTGTTTGAAACATAACTATTTTACTTTTTATCATATAATTACGTAAATATTATCATCCCGCGATTTTGGCTGTGGCTTTCATTAAAACTCAAGAGGTTTGGGGGGGTTGTTGGAACTGGGTCTCTTTTCGTTTGTGTGAAATGGAAAATCAAACGTAACACATTCTGTTTTAAAAAGGAGAAAAATATGTATGGTTGCTACTGCCATTTTTTTTTTATTATCAGTGTCTTCAAGTGATGCATCGTGTGATTAGTGTGTCCCTTACTAACATCATTTTTTTTAAACGCAATTTCAAAGTCAGAGTCATAAAAACAGTGCTTTCAGTTGATGAATCCATTTTTAAGCAGGACGGATGCAAACGACATGACAATTATTTGATTGAGTGAACTTTGAAATCAAAACCGAGTGTGGGTTTGTTTTGTTGATTGTGTGTGTTTTTACAAGATGTTAACATCAACCTGAATGTTGTTCTTGTAGTTTCTCATTAGCCATATCTATTATATTGATTTGTGATGTAAAGCATCCTGTGATATCTATGATCAATGCTTCATCTTTCTTTGCCTCTGTGTTCTAGAAGACGAAAACATGCGACCAAGATGTCCTCCCCGGAGTCAGAAATGTCCAACGCAGCACAAAATGGAAGAGGCTGGGGACAGAGAGAAGAGGGCACTGGACACCGTGGATCTTCAACTTCGTCTTTTGAACCAATCCTTGTCCCTAATGGTACTCGCGAAAATCAAGAGTCGTAATCAACCATCAACTACCCATATTTTGTTCATTAAAAATATGATATGATAAAAAAATTCAATTATACACTGTGATATAGAAGATTTAAAACGGATCTATAGCCAGGTCTGTCTGTAATCTGGTAGGTAGGAGGAAAGCAAAACACAACTTTAATATTGCTACTGAAAAGGCTATTGGTCCAGACGTTTTGTTTCCATTTTTTTCATAATGTTGTTATCAACAGTACTTTTTTTTAATCAAGCTCTATGCGTTTCACGATCATAAAAATACAATTTGTACATATCAATGAAAAAGAATAAACAGATGTAACGCAATGAATGTGAGTAGATGGTAACACAGTTAAAGGTTAAAGTGTGTGTGTGTGTGTGTGTGTGTGTGTGTGTGTGTGTGTGTGTGTGTGTGTGTGTGTGTGTGTGTGTGTGTTGTGTGTGTGTGTGTGTTTGTGTGTGTGTGTGTGTGTGTGTAAGAGAGAGAGAGACAGACAGACAGATACATGTATTTTCTGCCAAAAAATTGTATTTTCTAAATTGGGCAGTGCAGATGCTGAAACTTACACGTGTGCGCGTGCACACACACACACACACACACACACACACACACACACACACACACACACACACACACACACACACACACACACACAAAGCGCAGCATGTGTTTTCACACATACGCCTGCGTCTGCGTGCCCCCATACATGTGCACACTCACGTGCGTGCACTATTTCAAAATCACAAATCCAATAGATGTTGCAACTACGCGAATAAAAACTAACATATGACATATCCCACATTACAGCAATTGAAAACGCTTCACTGACAGGTAGGCACTCGGGGCAAGCAGTTTCTAAAGGAGGTTTCTAAAATGTCTCTTGGCAGATAAAAAAGACACGAAAACGAAACCCCACGTGATACGAAAGGCAACGACACCTGTCAAACCCCAGCCTGCCCAAGCAGGAGATATCTATGAGAATGTTACCCTTCACCAACGGAGTGCGGCGTCATCTTCCACATCCACAGCACCAAACCCGAAAGGAACAACCAGCAATGCCCTTGGGCCTCTTTCTACGCCAATGACTGATGACGAAGAGGTGGATTCCCCATGGCATGGGGAGGAGATCTATTCTAATGATCCTTCGTACACCAACAATATCCGACTTGATCAGCTGCAGAAGACGATTATCGACAGCCTGAAAGACAGCAAGATCGCAGACGAATTTCAAGTATGTGCAACGAGTAGTAATTCATTATCGATAATGTCGTTGAAACGGTAAAATTTAAAGCATACTTTTCTAGAACAACCAGTCCCTAAATCTCCGATGGGATGTAAATATTTTAATCACAACAACAATTTCTAAAGCATTTACAAAAAGGAATTGAGGAACATAGCCCTTAATTTAAAACACAAGGCTGATCTAATTCTGTTCATTGAGCAATATTACAAGGCGATCAACTGATCAATTATAGTTGAAATCTATTTCATACAAGTATTGTAATGCTCTGTTGTTGTTTCAGTTCATGACTGGATTCAAAAAGTTCCCTGTGACTAACGCCAACAGACAGGAGAACTACTACAAGAATCGTTTCAAGACAATCATACCATGTAAGAGTAATTCTAACCATTATAGACATCAAAGTACATTATAACCCCTATGTAGCTGTGCGTGTGTGTGGGGGGGGGGGGTGTTGTTTGTTGCTGTTGCTGCTGTTGTTGTGTTGCTTCGATTTTACGTCTGTTCACTCAAAGTGATATTAGACGAGTGTGTGTGTGGTGTGTGTTGTGTGTGTGTGTGTGTGTGTGTGTGTGTGTGTTGTGTGTGTGTGTGTGTGTGTGTGTGTGTGTGTGTGTGTGTGTGTGTGTGTGTGTTGTGTGTGTGTGTTGTGTGTGTAAAGTCAAGTCCAAATTTTATTTCCAGATAGTGTGTGTATGTGTGTGTGCGTGCATGCGCGCGCGCGCGCGCATTTCTGTCTTTGTCGGCCTATTTCTTTGCGTGTTCAATCCTGTGTTTACATCATTCAACTTTTGCATATGATTGAGCTTATGTTCAAGGAATGATCCAGAGGTGAACGAACTCCGGTGGCGACAGACATGCTGATATATAGATCCATTATTGCATCTTAAGCTGGCAGCCAACTGGTTCCATACTAGCTAAACCTGTAAAAGTTTGGCCTGGCCTTGCATACTTTGATATCCTCGGAAGAAAGCTTAATTAATTGAATATCTAGCAAGAATCTTTTTTTTCTTCCAAATTTTTTTTCACAAAGTCATTGTTGCAAATGATGTGGAGAAATCAGACTACAAAAACTCTAATGTATCTCGTTTCTAAGAAAAAAACAAAACATGTGCTCTCCTGGCGATTTGGTTGTATTCTGAATATAATCTTTCTACACTATGCTTATAAGTTACTCGCCGAAAGTGTCACGATGTTGTACCCCCCAGTTTTAGCTCATACAAAAACTACACAATTTCAAAGCAGATCCAGGCAAGAAAAGTTGAGGGCAAAAAAGAAACCCGCCACAAAGCAAACGAAACGGAATGTTACACAGCTATACTTGCCCTTTGAAAACCACACATGAAAGTCAGATTTATTGCTCCATGTAATGTGACAATCGTACATTCTTCTTAACAAGCACACATTTGATTATGTACTTGATTAATTGGTCGTTTCATTCACTGAATTATCAAACATTGATTAATTCTACTGCTTGATCGATGTGTCCAGATGACAACAATCGTGTGGTACTGGAACAAGTGGACGATGATGATGCCTCGGATTATGTTAATGCCAGTTTCATAAAGGTAACCTATGTGAGAGAGAAGAGAGAGAGAGAGAGAGAGAGAGAGAGAGAGAGAGAGAGAGAGAGAGAGAGAGAGAGAGAGAGAGAGAGAGAGAGAGAGAGAGAATTGTGTATTATTTATTTATTTATTGTTATTCTTCTATATCGAGGATAATGGAATAAACACTCCTGTGCTTTTTTATATCCAGCTCCCGTGTGTACACAGTTTTGTAAATCTTGTCATCTGTTCACACTGGCACACAATGGCCTACTCTTACGAAAGGCGGAACAAGATTTAATCAGTGCAAGGTGTTGTGCGTGTGTTCGCACACGGGACCTCGGTTTATCGTCTCATCCGAAGGACTCTTGGGGAGAGTGGAGACAGCAATGATATCAACTCCCGGAGAAAAATCCCCTCCAACGGGAATCGTACCCGGGTCATCAAATTGCGAGCTCAATATTCTGACCACTAGGCTATCACTTGTGTGTGTGTGTGTGTGTGTGTGTGTGTGTGTGTGTGTTGTGTGTGTGTGTGTGTGTGTGTGTGTGTGTGTGTTGTGTGTGTGTGCATTCCCGGTATTTATACGGTGTGTGTGTGTTGTTGTGGTGTGTGTGTGTGTGTGTGTGTGGTGTGTGTGTGTGTGTGTGTGTGTGTGTGTTGTGTGTGTGTGTGTGTGTGTGTGTGTGTGTGTGTGTGTGTGCATTTTCCCTGTATCTATAAGATTTGCAGATATTTCTTAAAATTTAATTTGTTGTCATTCACAAGTGTACATTGTGTATTTTTTAAAATTAATATACTTTTTTAAAATGTGTTGACATTTTAATGCTGTTTGTCATTTTGCGATGAACCCTCTCTGTTCAGTTCAGTTAGTACTGATATCGTTTTGGGGTGTATTGCTGTTAGGTTTATTCTCATGCTGAATTCGTTTGTAATCCTCCATACTAAAAAGGGGGTGAAGGGAGTGAAATCTTGAATCTTGTGCGTGCGTGCGTGCGTGCGTGGTGTGTGTGTGTGTGTGTGTGTGTGTGTGTGTGTGTGTGTGTGTGTGGGGGTGCGTGCGTGCGTGCGTGCGTGCGTGCGTGCGTCGTGCGTGCGTGCGTGTGCATGTGCGTGTGTGTGTGTGTGTGTGTGTGTGTGTGTGTGTGTGTGTGTGTGTGTGTGTGTGTGTAACTTCACTAACTGGGCATTTAATGTCATGTTTCACCAAATGTATTCATTCTGTACCAGGGATACAAGGCAGGCAAGGCATACATCGCAGCTCAAGGTATCTCTCTCTCTCTCTCTCTCTCTCTCTCTCTCTCTCTCTCTCTCTCTCTCTCTCTCTCTCTCTCTCTCTCTCTCTCTCTCTCTCTCTCTCCTCTCTCCCTCCCTCCCTCCTCACTCCCTCCCTCTCCTCCTCCCTGCTTCTCTCCTCTCTCTCTCCCTCCCCTCCTCTTTCTCCTCTCTCTCTCTCTCTCTCCTCTCTCTCTCTCTCTCTCTCTCCTTCTCCTCTCCTCATCACTCACACACACACACACACACACACACACACACATGCACGCACGCACGCATGCACGCACGCACACATGCGCACATGTCATTTCTCTATTTCTCTTCATTTCCTACTTTCACAATGTCAGTACCGTTTGACGAATATTTGCGAGTTGCTGTTGATAGTGTGTTTTATAGTTTGCTTTCTCTTTCGCTATTTCTTTACGATTCACGACCCTGGTACTTGCATGCAAGTCACCCCACTCCGCCCATAAAGAGGCTCGATCTGCCGCTCTGGCCGAGAGCTGTTCCTTCGGCATGATCAGAGCTAGATGCAACTGAACAAAGTCAGCAGCTGAGCCACTGCCGTTTGTTATCCAGTCATTTCTGACCCACGATTCACAACATACAATTAGTTCAGTTGCTAAATCAGCCTGAATGAAAAGCCCCTCTGAAGTGGATACTATCACAGAGCTCGTATAATAACGGTCCGTCTCGAGGATAACGATCCATTTAAACTATGATATGCATAAAGTTTCCTTCGATGCTACGAGCAAAGTATGAGTATTACGACGACAATGATGATGACGATGGTGATAACGAGATTGATGTTTACATAGAGAAAGAGGATTCTTTGTTAAACAGGCTCAAGACACATGATCTGTCGTTCAAACTGAATCAAAGTAAGCAGCACTCCACCTTTCGATAGTTCCTAGAAGAGATGTCACAGCATGCCAAAAATTCCATAAAATTAGCGCTACACACCTTCTGTCAAAATATTTGACAGATGCATGACCAACTACATAAACCTACTTTCATATGAACCCAGGGTAGTTTTACGTTTCTGCATACCGTACAAAGGACGGGATAGCTCAGTGGTCAGAGCACTCGCTTTTCCCAAGCCAATTTTAAGCAGCATCGAGCGTGGTTACCAGGTGGATGGCCATTTGCGCGGCTAGCTTGGCTTCAGCACTGTCCACAGGTTCACCCAGCTGTAAATGGGTAGGCCTACATGTCCTCTTCAGGGTCAGGGAAGGTAAAGCAATGAGAGAGAGGAGTATGGCGCCGTCCTCAATATACTGGCCCCTGGAGAAGCTGAGGTCTCTGATGCCTAGTTCCCCTTCAACCTCATAGGTTATGGGACACCTTTACCTTTTTTTTTTTTTTAACTTTTTATCCTGTACAACGCTGATATATATCCTCTTTAACCTGCATCCATGATCTTCTCTAGTCGATTTCTTTTAACCAAGAAAAGACTGACAGGTCTGCATATGGGTCGACTTGTTAAATCACCCACATTCCTACCCTCAATCCACTTGCTCTCATAGCTGCTCCAGCGTGATAACGTTTGTTACGAAAACTCTTTAACAGAAACCATGCCACTTTGGATAAGAAATGGCCCAAAAACAAAATATACAGATACCAGATCTTTGACGAAATCAAACACTCTTCATCCAACCAACAGTCCACCATGCTAGTTCTGGCTCACTGCTACTAACACCACTTGGTGATCCAGAATCCTGTAACTGTATAATTATAAAACCGTTTGGGGTTGTT
>CM060332.1:32596664-32611664 GCA_030674155.1 Stramonita haemastoma
CACCAAAGAACGGAACCAGTACATCAATGCTGTCTACATGCCGGTAGGTCTAATGTTTTCGTTATTTATACATGTGAGCAGATTTAGAATAAACGGAGTAAGTACAGTTTGAACTGGTCGATATTTTGCCCCAAAAATAAGAAGCATGTGCGTATTTATCTTGTGTGTTTGTGCTTATCCATGTAAATTTGGAGTCTCGTAATGCAGATGTGCTTATGATGTGCCTCCTTTTTAAAAGATGGCTGGAACATTAATAATTAACGATGGAGATAACTATTTCTGGCTTTCTGGTAGCTGAGATCGTTAATTTTGTATTTTCTTCTGGGTAGTTCCCAATTTGGACTGGACCTATCTATATCGTGAAAGGCAGCGAAGGGAATAGTTAACCCACGTCATTTCACACTTTGCTTAATGTCCACAGTTATATAGTGATAATAATATTTGGTCTAGGACATGGGGCAGTTTTTTTTCGTCCTTCGGCTAAAGCTCCAAGGTTTACCAAAGCTCAGATTTTGCTTATGCAACCGTTTTTGCTACCCATTAAGATAGCCACACTTTAACTTTGGGAAAGTACCTATATAACTGGCATCAATTATGTTATGCTAACATATTTTACTCGAATTTATATCCAGTTATAGTCCTTACATACTACTATCAAAAATCCATTTTCACTCATCCCTCTCAACAAGCTCACAAGTCCGTCATCTTTACCCACAAATGCAATCGTTTCTAAAACCTGGACATTACACAAGCACTAAAACAGACTAGAGAAGCAGAAAAATGTTGCCTGAAAACTGGCCGAACAGGTAAGTGCTGAGAGTGTTTTTTTTCAAAGATGCAAGAAGGTGTTTTTTATATCTTGAATGACAGTTTTTAAAAGTTCAGGGTATAGCAAGAAAAAGAGCAGTAATTATGAGATTCTGGCGATATGCATTTTGGGTCGTGGACAGCGAATTTTGGATGAAGAGCAAAGGAACCGAGAGGGAGTATAGACATTCAGTATTTGAGGTAGACAAACTGGAGTGGAAGCAGTCATACATCTGTATGCGATAAGAGCAACTATGATTTAAACATTTAGAGACTGATAATCGGTGCGATTTTAAACCTTTCAGAGACTGGTAATTAATATGATTTTTGAGAAGTGGTAATGTCTTGCATGCATAGCTGCGGCTAAGAGATTGAGATAAGCAGCGGGGGAACAGCAAGATAAAACAACACCAAAAAAATGTGACATGAGGAAGTTTCAATTACCTTTTGACTTTATAACAGAACATGTACATCGATAGAACAATAACAAGAAATAAGAAGTGATTCGATCAAATTCATCTTAGTGCCTAGCTACCCATCTGCCAGATGTCAGTCTAAATTACTGCTCCCTTGTCTGTTTCCCAAGACATTCCTGTCATCCCGAGGCAGCATACTGACCCAACTACCGTTGGCGGACACAGTGATAGACCTGTGGAGACTTGTGGAC
The DNA here is from genome assembly GCA_030674155.1 of Stramonita haemastoma. Taxonomy (NCBI): domain Eukaryota; kingdom Metazoa; phylum Mollusca; class Gastropoda; order Neogastropoda; family Muricidae; genus Stramonita; species Stramonita haemastoma. The sequence goes on from CM060332.1 coordinate 32,598,139, forward strand.
AGCTGGGACATCAGCACTATAGTATCCATCGGATACGTAAACGATCAAGAGGTATAGTGTACGAGTGTGAGTGAGTGAGTGAGTGAGTGAGTGAGTGAGTGAGTGAGTGAATGTGTGTGTGCGTGCGTGCGTGCGAGTGTGCGTGCATGAGCGGGCATGGGAGTGCACGTGTGCATGTGTGTATGAGACAGACAGACAGACAGACAGACAGACAGACAGACAGACAGACAGAGAGTGTGGGGAAGGGGGGGGGGGGGGCCGCCGTCGGAGGTTGGTTTCTCTTATCTCTTGCTATTAAAGAAACTATCATAGAAATTTACGTGATGCTGCTGGTTTTATCTACTGCCATCTTTAATACATTCAAGTTGAACAGTTTTTTATGCATTGCAGGGACGCTGCCGCTACTGGCCAAACACCCTGCAAGGAACGCTGAAGTGTGGACCCTACACTATGAGCACAAAATCCATGACCTCACTTGGACAGACGTTACGCAGATTTACCGTGGAGTTGAAGAAAGAGGTGAGGGAAGCAGACAGCGCCTCTGCGGGAAAAGAACGGGATTTTTTTTTTCAAGGGAGGTTGGGGGGTTGGTAAACCGAAGATCAGTACAGTGGAGGCTGGAAAAAAAAAAGTGAGTGGACAGCAATACAGTTATAATAAAGGAATAGGTGAAGTGGACAGTGAAACTTTCAAAAGGAAGAAAGAGGGGAATGAAGTAAACAGCTGTACTGTGCCGATAGGGTGAGATGTGAGTAAGGTATACAAAGCTGTATGTGGAAATGAAGGGAGAAGTGACCAAGTAGACCTGCATGAAGAAAAGGTTTAAACAGGTAACTGTAGTGGACAGCGGTACTGTGTAGATGACGGAAGATGCATATAAAGTGGACAGCAATAATACAGTCATAACGACAAAAAAAAGCGAGTAAACTGGACAAGAGCATAGAGGCAAAGAAAAAAAAACGAGGGAAGTAGACAAATATACTGAAAAAGATAGACAAAATACGAGAAAAGTAGACTGTTATACTGCAAAGATAAAAACCACATATATACACGTAGTCTAAGTCAATACAATATGCATATAGGAAAAAAAATCATCTGTGAGAAGCTTGTGTGCACGATTTTGCTCATCAGTTGTTTTGTCGTTGTTTTGTTTTGTTTGTTTGTTGTTGTTTTTTGAGAGGGGGCTACTTAAGTGTACAAACAGCAGTTTAAACTGTTGGAAAAGAACAGTTCCGATGAAATAAAATCATCACAGCAGTGAAACTGATTTCACAGAGCTTTTTTTTTTTCTAAGGAGACAAATAACAAGACTTCTACAGCTGTAGTGATTGTGGTGGTGTTGGTAGTGGTGGTGGTGCTGCTGCTAATGACAATTTTGGTTCTGATACTTCCTTTGCTGCTACTTTGCTTCTCTTATTATCAAAATGATCAAAATTTGAAACTAGGGCCTTTTGGAAATATATTTATATAGGGCAATGTGTGCGAATCCTGCGATAACAGACCACAGGTAGAAAATAAACACCTGAAAACGAATCTCGCTCATGGACATTGTGTATGGCATAAACTAAGGTTGAAGTGAATGAAAATTAGATTTACAAGACGTGTTTCAATCATCTTTTCTATCTTGATTCATGTTTCACATCTAACACTTCTGAATCGAAATAAATTTTCACAGAGATTCTGAACACTAACATTACTCTGTCCTATATTTTGTCCGTTATTTTCAACGTATTAATATGGTGTCCGCTTTTTTTTCTTTTTTCTTTTTTTTTGGGGGGGAGAGTTAGATATTTGTGATGTAGTTGCGCTTTTATATATAGATATATAGATATATATATATATATGTCATTATGATATATCATTGTAAATATATGTTGTATGCTCTTTATATTACACAAAGAATGACAAAATCACACAACGCACATGTACATATAAGATGTTATCGAGATGGAGGAAACCCTAGCCAATCCTTTAATTGACAGACAGACAGACATAGACAGACAGACAGACAGATAGACAGACAGAGGAGTATAGATAGATAGACAGACAGAGGAGACAGATAGATAGATAGATATGATAGATAGATAGATAGATAGATAGATAGATAGATAGATAGATAGATAGATAGATAGATAGATAGATAGTAATAGATAGATAGATAGATAGATAAACTGATAGATAAACTGATAGATAAACTGATAGATAAACTGATAGATAACAGATGGATAAAACAGATAGAAGATATGTGTGTGTGTGTGTGTGTGTGTGTGTGTGTGTGTGTGTGTGTGTGTGTGTGTGTTGTGTGTGTGTGTGTGTGTGTGTGTGTGTGTGTGTGTGTAGAGGGGGGGAGGGAGAGAGACAGAGACGGAGAGAGAAAGAGACTGGTCCAAAGACATTAAATCAGTAGACAGGTATTGCATATACGGATGTTATATCTCCATGTACAAAAATGCTACGTCTTTTGCTGTTAGGTGTTCCCCAGCTCAACACCATGGGGATCTACCAGATTATGTGTGTTGTCTCACTGATCACATCTTAGAATCACTAGGATACAGTAAGTACTCACTAGTGAGAAATTTGCGAGTGGAGCTGTTCAAATCCTTACAATGCAGGGATTTATACTCTGGCTTCAGGTGATTTTTGTCTCTTTTAATTAAAGAATAAACAGACAGACAGACAGAGGGATATACATGGAATGAAAGTGCAGTTATCTGTTGTCTACATCTGGCCTATCAACAAATAATAAACCCCATTAAAAATTATTGAGAAAATCAGCATGGTACATTTCGTAGTCAGTGATTATTAATATCAATGCATCTCTCTGTGTGTTTCCCTAGAGCAAGAGCCGTGAACTACATGTGCTGCATTTTGAGGCATGGACAGGGGAGGTGCTGACAATATTCCTGACCTCATCAGTCTCGTGGACACACTGCACACAGCACAAAAACAATCGACCAAGAACCCGGTCATCATTCAGTGCATGTAAGTCAGACTATACCTGCCCGTATAAGGAAGGTGGCGGTAGGGTTTGGACTTTCACCTGCGTAACAAAGTTAACCACAAGGTTCTGAGTTCGATTCCCAGCTTTGCCCTTTCTTCCCAGTTGCACAGGAAAATCGAACTCAATGTCAAGTCTTTCGGAGGAGATTCTAAACTAGTTGGACCTGTGTGCTTACGGATTTGTGCATGTCAAAACAACCTACGACAGTTGAAAATCGGAAAGAGCAGGGAGGTACCTCCGGCTCCTGAATGTCCTGGCAAAATTGGTAGATTCAGTTACCAACTACATCCCATAGTCAGAAAGCGGCGAACTTATTGGTAGAGAGAAAAAAAGGTTAACTCTCACCATTTGTGAACCTTGGTGCTCTAGCTGAGGAACAAGAAAAAAATCTGCCTATATTCTTGTGAGATCAAAAAGCCCTAGTCACTTCTCAAAACCTGACAATTTGTCTTCATATATTAATGAATGAATAATCTTTATTTTTCAAGGGTTACAGAATAAGTATTTACACACTTTTTTTCGACCGGCTCTTTCCCTATTAGGGAATATCAAAACAACACAAAACAACATTAACAAAGCACAACAAAAAAGAAAAAAGAAACAATCGAAAAAAAACAAAGAAAACCCCAAACCAATATAATCCTAAACACCAAAAATTAATAGTAGCCCCCCCCCCCTTACAAAAACAACCATCACCAACAACAAAGTTCAACGTATGATTTTAACAAAAAAGAGATGGGTATACATTCAACAAACGCAGCATCCCAACCAGATACATTGACAATCATCAAATCAAAAAAAGATAGATATGCATTCAAAAAGCAACTGACCCAAATTGACCCAAATCTGTCAAGACAGATACACTGATTATAATTAAGTAAATCAAATTAAGATAGAGAGGAGACAGCAGAAAAGAGAGCAACCATAACACACTATAATATATATCAAAACATTTTTATAAATCTTTCTCACTTTAAAACAATGCTATGAATTCTTATATGAAAAATAACCAAAAAATCAATAACAACAAACATTAACACAAAAATAAACAACAATAAGACGTAACGCCCCATAAAATACACAAAAGTCCAAAAGGGTGTAATATACAGTAAGGGGGGAAAAAAAATAAACCAACAAAGTAAAAAAGCCAAAACAAAAAAACAAAAACAAATACCAACACTCCCCCCCCCCCCCCCCCCCCAAAAAAAAAAACAACAACCCTGTCCTTATTTACATGAAGACGGATATCAAATCAAGCTATAAACATCTGATATTAAAAAAATAAGCATTTATTTGGAGGAAGAATGTTCAATAAGTTTCAAATAAACCAGACCAATCAGATACATTAGTGCAAAGCTGATTCAAAATGGTATTTCAGAAATACACAGCACACACACGCATCTACGCACGCACGCACGACGCACGCCACGCACCACCACGCGCACGCACGCACGCACGCACGCACGCACGCGCCACACACCACACCACACACACACACAACACACACACACACACACACACACACACACACACACACACACACACACACACACACACGCACACACACACGCCGGCGCGCGAGCGCGCATTACAAACTCATATATAACTCAAATCTATTCCTTTCATTGATTACAACTGTCTTTGTGATCTTCCGTTATATCAGTACAATACATTTGTAAGCATAAAAAAACCTGTGTATTTGCTGTGCAGGTTTTAGAACGAAAACAATCATATTATAACAATCACAATCATAAATGATATCTCTCTAGTTGTCTGGATCACATTTGCATGACACCACCAACATTGCACTACCAGTTATGTATGCATCATTTCTGCTGATATGCAGAAGCTTTCTGTATCATTATGACAGCTATGTAAACATCATTCTGTCAGAGACGGTGTGGCCAAAAGTGGGGCGTTGAGTGCGTTGTGGGACGTCATCAGCCGCGTGATGAACGACGATGACATTGACGTCTACCTGGCTGTTCGCCAGGTGCACACCGTGCGGCCTCAAGCCATCCCCTCGGTGGTCAGTTGTTTGTATTGGTTTAGACTGCACGTGTATGTTGTCTATATCACAGAATTTTAGGAAAACTTACTTTGTGAATTAATAAGTTGTCTAAAGCAGAGTCGGTAGCCAAACTGACCGCTTACAAGATAAAGATTTCAAATCGCTACAAAAAAGAACTGTACTTGAAAGGGTTGGGGTATGGCTTTGTTTGGTTGATTGGTTGTGTCTTTTTTTTAAATCTGGAAACATTCGATTTAACCTATGTTATTTCGATTAAATATATGTTATTTCGCGAACGAGTACTCAAAGAACACTAGTCAAAGCGCGACCCATAAAATGTGCTGTTTTTATTGAAAAGTTAAGCAGACGCAATATGATATGAAATGTTTGTGGGTAAAAAAAAAGTGTTACATTACAAGAAGGATAATACACAATATTTTGAACAAAGAGATTTTTAAAAAATCAACTGTAACCTGTTTAAGTCGTTTTGCTAAGACTCTTTTCTTTGGATACAGTATATCTGTTTGAGAAACTCTAGCTATGGGAGGTTAAAATACTCTTTCATGCCAACTATTTAGATCCATCTTTCAACACTGTCATCTATTGCTATGCCATGTCCATTTGCAGGTAGGGATGAAGCATTTTGAAATCTGTTTGCCAATTTTAATTAAAGGTGATATAATTAAATAAAAATCTCAATAGCCATCCCAGCTCTTTCACCAACGCCTTTCAAATGAGAGAGATATATAGAGTAGAGGTGTGTGTGTGTGTGTGTGTGTGTGTGTGTGTGTGTGTGTGTGTGTGTGTGTGTGTGTGTGTGTGTGTGTGTGTATGTGGTGTGTGTGTGTATGTGTGTCACTGTGTGTCACTGTGTGTATGTGTGTGTGTGTGTGTGTGTGTGTGTGTGTGTGTGTGTGTGTGTGTGTGTGTGTGTGTGTGTGCGCACGCGCACACACGGAAGAGGGCCTGGGTGAGTATAGTTATTGTTTACGTGTTACAGCATTATCAATGAATACTGCTATCTTCACCACATATCTGCTTTCTATGACACTTGTTCCAGGTGCAGTACCGATTTCTGTACGAGGTGGTGCAGCAGCACAGATTGTCGCACTCTGTTTACGCCAACATGTGAAGAGAAATAACGCCATCAAGACTGCAGCACATCGTGAACCTGAAGAGACAATTTTCTCCTTAGAAGGACGCCATTTTGTATAGTTCCAGTCCTTGTATACTCAGCTCAAAGCATTTAACTTCCTTTGCAAAGTAAAACCAGTTTACTGTCATTGTGATGTTTAGCCATTTTGTACAAAGTTTGTCAGGACAATGTTTGCCACCATCGAATTTTAAATCATGCACTTTATTTTATAAAAATAAAGTACATGATAAAGTAAACAGTAAACATGACAGTAAACATTTTGTACAAAAGTTTGTCAGGACAATGTTTGCCACTATCGAATTTCAAATCATGTACACGATATCGATTGCGGAATAATGTACATTGTGGTTGTTTTTTGTTTCTTTAATGTTATAAAAGTATTCATTGTCTTTAAAACACTAATCTTCAGCACACCATTTCTAACAACAAAAATGCGAGAATGCTAGACTCAACGTAATGCATTTATCTGTTTCTGATTAAAATGGTAAATTGTACATTTAGGTGGATGCTGGGGGAAGCCGGAATTGAGGGGGGTGGATGGATTTGGATGAAAAGGGGGAGACACTCAGAAATATCCCTTTGTGCATTCTGACAGTTGGTACATTTTTTTTTCTAATTCAGTGAAAAGTTTGTATAGTGCACAATGAGCGTACAAACATGCCCACACGTCAATATGTGTGTCCGGGGAGGGGGGCAGTGGGGGGGAAGAGAGAGAGAGAGAGAGAGAGAGAGAGAGAGAGAGAGAGAGAGAGAGAGAGAGAGAGAGAGAGAGAGAGAGAGAGAGAGAGAAAATAAATTCTCATACACTTTTAAAGTAATATAGCCTGTGATTTGTTAAGAATTCTGAAAATTAATTCTATAGGCTCCTCCGAATAATCAGGCTTGATTGAACAAATCTGTCTCAGCTTTGATAATGCATTTAAGAGTATGTCCTTGTCATTTATTGACCACTGGCTATATCCCGCCCATATCACGTGTGTGTATGCGCGCGCGCGCGCGCGCGTGCGTGCGTGCGTGCTGTGTGTGTGTGTGTGTGTTGTGTGTTTATTTTGTTTTTAATTTTATTCTTTTATACCGAGGATAATGGGATAAGCACTCGTGTGCTTTTTTCCCAGTCCCCGTGTGTATGCAATTGTGTAAATATTGTCATCTGTTCCCACAGATGCGCGGGCGTGTGTGTGTGTGTGTGTGTGTGTGTGTGTGTGTGTGTGTGTGTGTGTGTGTGTGTGTGTGTGTGTGTGTTTTTGTTGTAGTTAGTAGTAGTAGTAGTAGTAGTAGTAGTAGTAGTAGTATAGTAGTAGTAGTAGTAGTAGTAGTAGTAGTAGTAGTCTTCAAGTTTACGTCCTCCCACATAAAGTGATACCGGACGGGGAGGGGAGGGGGAGGGGAAAAATATTTTTTTAAATAAGTTTTTAAAAAAATATATGAAAAAAAATGAAAATAAAAACATAAATCAATATACATTTATCCGTAAAAAACAAACCTCCTTATGATAATAATATTATCAGTTAAAATATTAAGATAAAGAAGGAAAGGAAGAAGAGACAGAAACGGAAAGTGGTGGGGGGTGGGTTGACTAGAAATGTATATATATATTTTTTTTTTAATATATTTTAAAGGGAATTAATCAGCGCGTGCGCGTGCGCACGTGCTTTTGTGCGTGCGTGTGTCTGTGTGTGTTTGTCCTCTTATGCAGTGTTTAGATGTGGCTGAAGATCTCCTCATTACATTAAGCGGAACTGTATGCTAAACACTAAATTAACAAGAATAAAAAACATTCGAAATAGAACAGCGATTATGTAACTACAACAAATGCCCTATGGGACTTAACAATAAACGCTTAGCAATAGCAAACACTAACATGATATTCTGCAGAACTTGTTCAAGGGAAGTTTCATGAAAACTAGGTAGGTAATGTTTTAAAGTCTTGCATTCAAGTAAAATATGAGTATTTGAAACAATATTGCTTCCACATAAGCATTTAACATCCTTGTTAAATTTTGTGACAAAAGCGTTTAATCGATTCTAAAAAATAATGCCTCAAGCTGTCTTTCTTTCACAATATTTGTACAAGTCTTTAAATGATGTACGCTATTAAAAACACTTTTTTCTGGTTGGAATCCATTTTACTAACTGTTCTGTGCTGTATTATTTCAGTGAAATTATTTGAGGATGCTTGTTCTAACATATGGTACCCTTCTTGGATTGATAAAGGAATACATAGCTCAATGTTTCCACTTTTATTACTTGCACCTCTTTTCGCAGCCAATCAACCCATTCATTTGAGTACAATCCTATGTGTGAAGGTATCCAAAGAAAGGTGACAAAAATACCTCTTAAACTTAAAAGATGTACAATGTGTTTTATATCTAATATAAGCTTCAAATGGTTTTTGTAATCTGCAGATTTTAGGGTATATAAAACTGATTTAGAATCCACACAAAGTAAGACATGGAGAAAACAATATGGATGATCTAGCACGTATGTTAATGCCATTAAAATTGCAACCAGTTCAGCTGTAAATATTGACCGATTTACACCAATAAGATTTTTCTACTTTGAGTGCCGGTATAACAAAAGCTGAACCAGCTTGGTGATTGTCTAAGAGTGAACCGTCAGTGTACACTTTAAGATAATTACAGTAGTAGTTATGAATATGAGATCTAAGAGTAGCTGCCAAAACATTTGGATTCTCGTCCTTCTTCATGTATGTGTAATCAATATCAAAATGTGCTGGATTCATTTCCCAGGTGGGGCAAGCTGGAACAGCTTTTTGAAAGTCTACATTCATTTTATCAATTTCAGATTGCTGGTAAAGGTCAGCAACATAAGTGCCAATAGTTTTCAAAGAATGTATTAATTTTGCTGCGCTCGTTTTGGGAAAAATGTATCAGATTTTATTTTTACATCATCTGACACGAAGTTTTTGGGTGTTGAACTTCTCAGTACATATTTGGCACATGCAAGTTTTCGGTATTCATCTAAAGGCAACATTCCGACTTCTTTACATGTTTCAATTGCTGATGCATGAAAAGGTACACCAAGAGTAAGCCTGTATGCTTTGCAATCTATACTTTGAAGTTTCTTCAATAAATATTTTGGAGCATTAAAGAAGACTTCTTGCCCATATGATAGTTTTGATCTGATTATTGATGTCGATAAATGTTTAAGGATTGACAGTTCTTGCCCCCAATACTGCTTATTAATTATTTTTAATAGATTTAAGCCTTTTCTTGCTTTAGTTAAAATATATTCAATATTCATAAATATATATTCATGAGCATTCCATGTTAACTTTGATGTAAGAAGTACACCTAAAAATTTTACTATTTGTTTGTAATGAATTGTCTCATTTTCAACCCGTAAACTCTGGTAACTCGTTTGGATCACTACCATTATTAAATAGAACCATATGTGTTTTTTTCAGTCGCAAAAGTGAGGCCGTTTTCTGTTATATACTGATTTAGATTATTAAGTTGTTTTTGGTGTGTGTGTGTGTTGTGTGTGTGTGTGTGTGTGTGTGTGTGTGTGTGTGTGTGTGTGTGTGTGTGTGTGTGTACTAACTTCTGCCATACTTTTTGTTGCTCACTTGTGGCCATATTCTGTATTTTTCATAATAATGATTTGCTGCATGCAAATATTTCGGCCTAAACTCCTTACTTTGACTTTTTTCTTTGATTTGATATCTATATGTGCTTTGATTTTTTTTTTGTACATTCAGTTTTGTTGTTTTTTAAATCAAGGACTACATCTTAATTAGTTTCTTCTTCGTCTTATATATGTTGTTCGTGCCCAAAACCAGGAAAAAGTACCGTAACAAAAAGTACCGTAATCGGATACAATATCGTAAGCAGATTTAAGTATTTATGTTTGTCACATCTTTTAACTACTCTTAGAGCAAACATTATCAACACTGATCTGTTTGAAACGTGTGTATTACTTATACCTTGGCATCAGACGATACTTCAGTAACAGTTATATCACACACACACACACACACACACACCACACACACACACACACACACACACACACACACACACACACACACACACACACACACACACACAATTATTTTGTTTGTTTTTGGCGGTGAGGGCTAGGATATGCTGCTGATTTGTAGCTGATTTTTCGCATTGTTGTTGGGTATTCCTGTTCTCTTTTTTTCTGAGAGGGATATTTTGTTTTTTCTTATGTGAAATTCACTTACTGATATTTAGTTACAATTTTCATTGGAATTACTGATTTTTTTTGTGTGTTCAGATTGTTAGAACTGCATTTTCCGTTTTGTTTATTGTAGTTCAATAGAATAGTAACAATTTTTTTTTATAAATTACTTAGCAAGTATTGCCCCCCCTCCCCCCCTTCGAAATTCTTTATCCCATACATTGCCAACTACACCCCCTTCCCCTGACACACACACACACACATTCTCCCCCCCCCCCCTCCCGTCTAATATCACAACTTGTGAAAAGACATTCAATGAATTTGAACACACACACACACACACACACACACACACACACACACACACACACACACACACACACACACACCACACACACAACACACCATTTATTATCTTTTGATAAGATGAAATGCTGCAACTCACATGAATATAGAAATGTTGTATCTCTTATTTACAGGTTCAAGCTCGATGCTTTTAGATCTAAATTTTCTATTAAAAAAAAAAAGCAACATGTATCTGTGGTGAAAATATTACCATAACCACATTCTTTTAGAATGCAGAGATTTGAAAAACTTTTTACCTGTTTTCACGTATACGTTTGCTTAGAGCAAATTCTAAAAGACATTGCGCTAATGAAAGAAATTGTATTGTCATTAAGTCATAGTCCTATTATCAGGTTCTTATAGTATAATGTGGGGGGGGGGGGGGTTACTAGTTATATGAATTGCAAAGTTAATGTTTAAACTGTTATTTCTTTCTTTCATTACTCTTGTTCTATGGTTTTAATTTTTGGTTCTGATAGTTGTTTAATGCAGATAATTAGCTATGTGCTCATCCCAACCCACCCAGCCCCCCTTCCCCCCTTACATACGTACACACTCACTCACCTGTATATACACTTTCCTGTCTGATATCACTGTTTTAGTGAAAGGACGTTAAACTGAAGAACTAACTAACACACCACACACACACAACACACACACACACACACACACACACACACACACACACACACACACACACACACTTGCGCATGCACACACACACACACACACACACACACACACACACACACACACACACACACACACACACACACACACACACACACACACACACACTGATTCCACCTATGACCTGTGTATAGTTTATACTAATTTGTTTATTTTTTTCTGGGAGAGTCTGTACAGAACGACTGATATTTTAAAAAAACATGCGTTTTAATCCAGTTTCAAAATTTCAGTCACCGTTTGATAAAACATATCTTGTCTTCAAAATTGATCAACCTGGTGTTGCTGTCCAATAAAGAAATAAAAACTTGACGTGTAATCTTGACTTTACAGACAAACATTTTCAAACTTGATCTCAGAAGCCGTTTCGCTTCTGCTTCTTTGCGGACAACATTTTACCCCAAAAGATAATACTGTTTAATCTTTGGCCGTTTGAAACGACATACCTTTTGACAAAAATGCCGATGATTATTACCAGTCTGTTAAAAAAAAGGTTTAACCCGCTCCCCCCTCCCCCAATTTTTGCTGAACAGTTTCATGAAACTAACCTTTCCAAACTGTTTTCATTCATAAGACATTGAGCCTTTCGATGAAAACGATTATTCACAATTATAACATGATCTCTGCATATCCACCGTAAATAGCCGTTGAGGCTGGAACCGCAGTAGCCTAAGTATACAACCCATTTAGAATTTATCAAACTACGGCAATGGTTCACTTATATTTCATCTAGAGCTTTTCACAACTGAACACTTTTTTTTCACTTTTTTTAATTATAGCAGCAGGTCTGCTTTTTTGGTAGGGCAGCTTTTTGCGTGGCTAACTACTAGGACCCAGATATTAAGTCGTAAAAGTGTTTTAAATAATGGTTGTGGGAATACGGAAAGGACATTTTAATGAAAATATGTGAGGATCTGTTTTTGTTGTGTACGATTGATGCTTTGAAGTTACTCTGGAGCGAAATTAAACAAACCGATCAAACATTAAAGAAAAAAGTATCCATAACTGGTACAGTTCGAAAGAGTCCAATCGAGAACAAAGCTCTTCCATAGCATGTCAAGGACTGTCCATTTCATCATAACATGCTTAGACCGATGACACTGGAACTACTTGCTCATAACAAACTAGAGATCATTGAGACTTGGACTTAGTCCGTCTATAACACAACAAAGAATACTGACAATAGAGCAACAGAGAGTAGTAGATTGGCGGGACGAAAAGTATGAAATTGTTACCACCCATGAAATCAAGCTGAAGTATTAGAGTATAGACAGACCGACAGAAATAAATCAGGGCCGAAACAGAAGAAACTTCGAGACCAAAGACAGACATACAGATGTCCAGCAGTAATAGACATAAAAACCTAGGACAAGTCGACAGACAGTAAAAAGACAAAAGACGGACAGCAGAAACGACTAGCGTACACAGACGCCTAGACCTATATTTAATAAGACGGGAGACACATCACTTTTCTTCTTTTTTTTTTTTAAAAAAAAGGAGAGAGTTTAGGACTAAGGAAGATTATCAAAGATGCAAACAGGCAAAGAATGCTGAAAGGGAAACGGAGAGACAGGTCGTAAGAAGATGCAGGCGAAGTAACGGTTCTGAGAGGCAAAAAAGGGTTGAGAATGTGACAAAAAGGTTGAGAGGTTTCAATAATAAGTACCTTTTTTCAATAAATTAATATAAGTAACCTATTTCTAAATTCTTCTTCAATTAAGTGTCAACTCATAATTCATACATATGGCATATAATCTGAGCATGTGAAATTATTTTTAAATTACTCTTAAATAAAGGTGTTACTTTATCTCCATTTTCATAACATTTTTTTCTGATCATGTGAATGTATTTTAAAACGCACAATAACATGATTCACTTTTTCCTTACCACACACAACTCAATATTCAATGTGGCATGCATACACAAAAAACCGCAGCATACCATTGTTTACTGTGGGTTGTACATGGGTCAACTGCTGTCCCTTCCCCTCACGCACGACTCACTGCGCACGTCTTACGTCTCTCACGCCTGCACATCAACACTGTCTTCACGCGCTCGGTCCTTGTCAACTCATGCAAACTGCAAGTCATGCCTTCTGCACAGTCGTCTGTCTGTCGTCTGTCTCTGTCCTGTCTGTCTGTCTGTCTGCTGTCTGTCTG
>CM060332.1:32616664-32731664 GCA_030674155.1 Stramonita haemastoma
TTTTTTCTGTATTTTTAAAATACAACTTCACTCCATGTTATTCAAAATCTTCATTAGCGTTTCAACACATCATACTGAATTTTGGATTTTTTTTTTATCCTGATTTTTTTTTTCACCTCCCTCCTGAAAACACATCGAACATCATGATGAACTGAACAAAGCACATAAATAATATCAAGGGGAAAAGGGCAGGTAAAGGTTTACATCAGAAGCAGGATGTTATCCACACACATCCCGCTGTGCGTCACTTCAATATTCTTGATACGAGTGATTTGATACTGACAGTAAACCTTTGCCACAGTGTCAAAAACATTATGTACTCACCGATTGCTGACCGCTACCAAAGCTTGAAAAACAGCTCCTTTGCTTGCCTGTGGACGGAGACGAAGAAGAAATAATCCAAGTTCATCTCACTGATACGTAAACACTGGTACACCTGTTCATCAGCCACATGAGAGGTTTCAGTAATAGTTCTTGTCCATCCGTACTCGAATGTATTTGCAGATTTTAGGTCTTCTTTGGAGTTGAAGAAAAGCCATCATTGATTAGAGATCACACAGGGTAGAAGCATCCCAGTAACCCCAGAAACTCTCATTCACAAACTGATTTTGGATTATCCATAAAAATTCAAACTATACTAGACTCTCTTCTTGTCTCATCATTGAAGAAGTGTCTTGATGCTGTTCCAACCCTGACAAAGACTGTCAACATTTTTTCTCTCCACTGGTATTGTAGCAGTCAGCCCCAAACAAACTGTTGTCACTCCTCTCTTAAAAAACAATACTGTCGATTCCGAATGTTCGAGGAAGTTTTGTTCTTCCTCTAATATGTATTTTGTCACCAAAGAATTGTCCTCTCACGACTCCAAACATAATTTTTTCTGCAATGGACCAAGAGGATTTCTTCTTGTCAATCTACAAAAAAAAGTTCCATTCCATTGAAACAATGCTGCTTCATGTGACAAATTCTATGCTTTCCAGTGTTGATCTCACCCTTCCAGATTTGTCAGCAGCTTTAATACCTTAGACCATGCTATTTTTCTGTCCATTGGCATATTAGACACAGCTCTTGCTTGGTGTCAATGGTGCTCACATGTCCTCTCTTAGGCTTCTCAAGTATGGTATCGCTTAGGGAGTGATGTTTTTGGGATTGTTCTTTTTACAATGTCTACCTACACTTTGTTCAGTGTATTTCTGAACATGGGTGCCACTATGACAAAACGCTAATGACACTCAGCTTAAAGATTCCAGATTATACTGTATCTTAGCAGACTGCAAAATACCCCCTTTGTATTTCCAGTCAAATCTGTTGATCTGCCAACTATGTGCTGCGAAAAATTCCACCAGTTCGCAACGTTCTCCACCATGCAAACTGTTACTCTGTAGGTCATTTACCCGATACGAAGTCGTCATGACTACTGTAATTCCCTTTATTGCTCGTCTAAAACGATTTTTGGATTTGATTTTCAGGAAATCGATGAAAGTTCATGTCACACCAATTGAAATCAAACTCCACTGCATGCCAATTACATCTCGAAAAAAATTCAAAGTTTCTAGCCTTTCTTTTTTTTGAAGGGACTTTGCTGCTTTATCTCCTTTCTCTTTCAGATCTGTCACCGTTCTTGCCTTCTTAGATCTGACGCTGAAAAGCTACTCTGAGTTCTTAAAACTCATTTCAAATCTTTTGGCCAAAAATCTTTCAACTATCAAGTTCCTGTCATCCGAAATTCTCGCCCATCGTCCGTAAGAATAATTCAAACACCAGACACTTTCAAAGCTAATGTTAAGACTTACTTGTTCCTAGAATGCCACAATCGTAACTGAAATTGACGTGTATATCTCTGCGTGTTTGTGCACGGTTGGTGTGCTTTGAGCTTATATTACTAGGGTAATATGGTATACCAGCATTATCAGTATTGTTATTGTAATGATCACTCGTGGGTGGATAATGGCTCAGTTTCTGTCAATGAGTTCGTAATATGAGTGTCTAAGGTCTACAGTCATACGATGCACCTTTCTGCGAGCTTGTTTATCCTCTCATTTGTTCATTCACTTATTTTCTCTTTAAAAGTATTAGTTAAGCTTGCTTCCACTCTGAGCATTCCTCTGTAAGAGGCTCCAAAAGCCAGCATCATTGTCCTCAGCAGGGCATCAGTAAACTCACTGAGATACTTGGAAAATGTCTAAGGGCAACTTCATGTGGCGTAAGAAGCATACTTATGCCAACCTCTTCAATGGGGTGAAATCTTCCCTTCCATGTGGTCATCCAGATCTCCTCCCATCTTTCTTGCTCTTGCAATGCGTCTGCCGCTACATTGCCATTGGGAAGCAGCAATGTCTTCTTGCGTCTTGTGACGAGTTGCTGCCATAAACTGCAACACCATACACAGTTTTCGATCAGTTTTCATGTCACACACGCGCGCGTGCGCCGCCCCACGCCGCACGCGCACACACACACACACACGCCACACACACACACACACACACACACACACACACACACACACACACACACACACACACACACACACACAACACACCAATCACAGGGGACGGGATAGCCAGTGGTCAGAACATTGCGCTGGCAATTTGACGACCCAAGTTCGATTCCGTAAAAATGTCTGTTCGTTGATGAGACTGTAAACCGAGGCCCCGTGTGCGAACGCACGCACGAACATCTTGCACACACGTTAAATCCTGTTCCGCTTTTCGTAAGAGTAGGCCATCGTGTGCCGGTGGAAACAGATGACAATATTTACACCATACGCACGGGGAATGGATGAAAAAAAGCACATGAGTGCTTATCCCATTATCCTCGATATAAAAGAAGAAAAAGAAAGAAAGAAAATAACACACACACACACACACACACACACACACACACACACACACACACACACACACACACACACACACACACACACACTCCGCACGAGCACACTGGAAATAAGTAGCCACATCTCTCTCTCTCTCTCTCTCTCTCTCTCTCTCTCTCTCCTCTCTCTCTCTCCCCTCTCTCTCTCTCAATCTCATGCTCTACTCCTTCATGCCTTCTCTTCTCTCTCTCTCTCTCTCTCTCACTCCCCCTTCACCCTCCTCCCCCCTTCAAGAGGAGTCTTGCACTGCTGCTGGGTTACTGGCAGCGTTCAGTGGCGCCTGTTCTGAGCTAACATGCGCGAAACACCACCTATTTAGCCGGCTACTACATGATTTGAAGGTTGCGGAGCCAGACAAAATGAGACACCCATCCGGGGTGGCGACCACCACAACATTCCACCAACGACCCCCTTCTCTGAACCTCCAACCTCAAAGGTTTCGACACAAACTCACCAAAATAAAAAGTTTATGGAAAATCAAAATTGAGGAATGAAACCAGAGCAACGGCATTACCAAATTATAAACTTTTTTTGTCGCAAAATGATCAATGGTAATGAGGATGATGTAACACCATAATGCTGCTATGAAAGTGCATGTGCTTTGAGACTATGATAAAGCTGTAGGCCTATTCTACACTTCTATCACAGTATATTCGTCGACGGGTCGAGAGACATACCCACCTGCTATGTTGTTCAGGTAATATGAACAACACTCAAAATTACATCCAAAAGTGGATGATGTCCAACTGAATGGTAATGGTTCCAAAAGCCCATAGTAAAATCACTCTGGGCAGGAACCAGCCAGAGTCAGAAAAGTCCTATGATATACGGACTTCAAACCCGCGACCTTCCATTCCGTATCCTAAGGCGCTAACCATTGCAACATGCCCGGTACGCTCTGTCTGTCTGTCTGTCTGTCTGTCTGTCGTTGTTGTCTGTCGTGTCCGTCCGTCCGTCCGTCCGTCCGTCCGTCCGTCGTCCGTCTTCGTCCGTCCGTCTCGTCTCGTCCGTCCTCTCGTTCCTCTCCTCTCCTCTCTCTCTCTCTCTCTCTCTCTCTCTCTCTCTCTCTCTCTGTACGTGTCATCCTAGTTCACATCCTCTCTTCTCTGTAGACGGGGTGGTCGATAGCCTAGTGGTCAGAATTCGCTGGCAATCTGACGACCCGTTCAATTCGGTCGAGGAGATTTTTCTCCTGAGTTAACATCAGTGCTGACTCACACTCTCCACAAAGTCCTTTCGATGTGACTGTAAACCGAGGCCCCGTGTGCGACGAACCAGAACATTTGCACACAACGTAAATCCTGTCCTGTTTTGTAAGAGTAGGCCATCGTGTGCCGTGGGACGAGACATTTACAAAACTCGATACACCCGGACTGATGAAAAAAGCACAGATGCTTATTCCATTATCCTCGATATAAAAGAATAAATCAAATCAAAATCAAAATCAAATCAAATCTCTCTCTCTCTCTTCTGTCTCTCTCTCTCTCTGTCTGTCTCTCTCTCTCTCTCTCTCTCTCTCTCTCTCTCTCTCTCTCTCTCTCTCTTCTCTCTCTCTCTCTCTGTCTTCTTCTGTCTGTCTGTCTGTCTGTCTGTCTGTTGTCTGTCTGATGTCTTGTGTCATAATTGTTGTAACTGACGATTTTCGTTTCAAATTGTTGTTGCTGCTTTTTCTCCTTTTTTTTTTTTTTTTTTTTAATTCACTCTAGCACTAGATAGGTCGGTAACCTCTCTAATGAATGGGCCGATGGCCTTTTAGTTAAAAATTATTGAGTTCGATCTCTCTCTCTCTCTCTCTCTCTCTCTCTCTCTCTCTCTCTCTCTCTCTCTCTCTCTCTCTCTCTCTCTCTCTCTCTCTCTCTCTCTCGTGTCTGTTTAATAGTATTAATCTTACTTTTTAGGTGGTTTTTCTTTTTTGTTTGCTTTGGTCAGGGTTTTTCTAGTCATGCTTGAATCACAACAATCAACGTTGAATTTTTACTATTTTTCTTCATTCTCGTCCCCACATCTTACGTGGCAATAATATCTTATAATTATAATACCTACTTTAAACTGGGTCTATCTATTCTGATAGTATAAATGTATTTACTATGCGATTCAGTGTAACGGGTAAGTTAAGTTCCCTCCAGTATTTTCTCCACAGCCATTATCATGTCACAGACAAGCCACTGACCATAAGGAAGAGGAAAAAGTCTAGGTCTAATAGTCAAGGTAGCTTTTCAGTCCCGACACTGTAGGCTACTGTATTCACACCAAGTTCCCGTGCGTGCGCGCGCGCACGCACACACACACACACACACGCGCACACCCCACACACACACACACACACACACACACACACACACACACACACACACACACTAAAAAATAACAACAAAACTTAACCCTAATTCAATTACGTTGATTAACGAATTGGGTTTGTTTTTTGTTGGGTTTTTTGTTTGTTTGTTTGTTGTTTTTGTTTGTTGTTTTTTTTTGGGGGGTCGTTTCTCGGCAAGAGCTCTGAGGTTCACAAATTTCTGCGTATGCAAATGTTTTTGCCCACCATTAGTAAGGTAGCCTCACTCCGACGTCGGGGATGTCTAAACATGATAGAAGTGTGTGCGCGTTTTGAAAAAAAAATTGCCATCGTTTCCACCAGCGCATAATGGTGTGTTCTCTGAAAATGCGGAACAGGTTTTAACGTATGGGCAAGGTGCTCCGCGTGCCCTCGCACATGGACTTTGGTTTATAATTATAGTGTCATCCGAAGGCCTTTCAGGGTAGTAAAGTCGGTAGGCCTACCGATGCTAACTGCAGAGGAACAATCCCCTCGAACGTCAAAGCTGACTGTTACAAGAATAATTGTTACAAGAATAACTAAACTATAGAAGAACCCTGTACCTAGTGGAATCTGTATTATTCGTTGACAGACACAGTAACGAACATTGAAAGTGGAAGACCAAATAAAATGAAATTTATAAACAAAATCGACTAAATAATGTTTCTTGGGTTCCACACTGTTACAAACACTGCAACAATCTTTAAAAAGTATATGCAAGAAAAGGAAAACAGAAATAAACATTAACACATTAAAAAAAAAAAAAAAAAAAAGCATGGGGGAAAAACGAACAAATAACTGAGACCATGAATAAAACCCTCACAACTTCCATAATTTTTTTGTGCTTTAGGCCTATCGTCTGGTTTCTCCACAATTCGCAGGCCTATGTCATGGATCTTTATTATTATCATTATCATTATTATTATTATTATTGATGGCTCGCCTAAAATCTTTACAGTTTAGCGTTTACAGGTGTAGCTTAAAATCAACCATGTTAGATCTGTACTACCTTTTCATGCAAACATTCTTATCGTAAACTTTAATTTTTCTAAAAGTCATTTTACTCACAGTTACAGCTGCTGGCTGACACATCATAGAATATTGTCGTCTGCCAAAGCCATTCCTATATTTACTTCCCTTTAAGCTTGCGTTATTCTAAGTCAAGAAAAATCTGCTGCAGCAATGTTCAGAATGGGTCTAGACACTTCAAACTGATTGAAAAACTTTCTCTTTTTTTTAAGTGAATCATTTTTCTGCACATTTCTTCCGATTGTCTAGATCACAACATCCATTAGGAGAACTAAGACGGTGCTATTCCGGTTTGTTTGTTTTTTAAGCGATTTTTTTTCGTTGCCTATCCGGTTTAAAGCCTTATTTTCGTAAAAAAAAAAAAAAAATTAAATTAAAACAAAAAACAAAAATATGTGGGCAAGTCTACTTTCGGCACAACACACACACACACACACACACACACACCACACACACACACACAGAGTGATAACAATACTGGTGTCGCCAGAGAGGCCACACAGCCTAGTCAAAGTCTACACTTTTTGACAGGCATCTGGAAACAAAAGTTGACCTTGCTCGCACACTCACACACACACACCAGAGAGAGAGAGAGAGAGAGAGAGAGTACACAATTTGGCAGTTTCGGCAGGTCTCCATTCATCTTCTGAGAAATAGAAGCTTGAAAAACAAAGTTTGATTTTTCAAAATACAAACAGAAGTCTCCACACACTACAAAGTTAAATTCCATGTGGTTTAAAAAAAACAAAGAAAAAAAAAAAGGTAAGATCTAGTTAGGCGTAACGGCCAAAGGGGCTCTTGAAGTTTTCATCATGTATCCTCCACAAGTCTGAAACTATATATATATATATTATATATATATATATATATATATATATATATATATATATATATATATATATATATATGTGTGTGTGTGTGTGTGTGTGTGTGATGTGTGTGTGTGTGTGTGTGTGTGTGTGTGTGTGTGTACGCATGCGTGCTTCGTGCGTGTGTGTGTGTAAGCCGGTCGAGGAAATTTTCTTCCTGGAGTTAACATCAGTGCTGACTCCACTCTCCCAAAAGTCCTTCGGATGAGACTTAAACCGAGGCCCCGTGTGCGAACGTACGCAGAACATCTTGCACACACGTTAAATCCTGTTCCGCTTTTCGTAAGAGTAGGCCATCGTGTGCCGGTGGGAACAGATGACAATATTTACAAAACTGCATGCACACGGGGACCGGATGAAAAAAAGCACATGATTGCTTATTCTGTTATCCTCGATATATATATATAAATATATATATATATATATATATATATATATATATATATATATATAATATAAGCCCATGTAGTCTAGGCCAGGCCTACTAGGCCTAGGCCCCTAAGCCTAACATAAGTCTGCTGTAGGCCCAGAGTTAGGCATTGCAAAAGCCGTAGATTCAGTGTGGAAGTGTCCACAATACGGTTTCTCGCAAACAACAGTTACTGTGTTATTCTTTGGAACCCTGAGTACCTATCCCTTTTTACTGAAAGGAAAATCAGCACCTTTGCGAGCCATTAATAGGCACTACAGTAGGCCATTTAGGTAATAAAAAGTTAGAAAGCAGATTCAGGTCAGTAACAAAGGAGTCTAGGTGCTAATCGCTGGCATGCCTGCTACTTCATAGATTATAGATCTAAAATTTAAATCATAGGGGACACTACAACATTGTAAGATAAGACAAAGACAGATAGATAGTCTAGTAGATAATGCATAGGCCCATCTAAAAACTGGCTTAGTACAGACATGAAGCAGATCTAGAGCTTACAGACTTGCAAAGATAGAAATGAGACCGGACATTCTGAAGCATGGGAAAGGCAACTTTATTTTAAAAAATCTGTTGTTCATTTTTCTTAACTGACTATGGTTGATGTCATAAAAACGCGTGCGCATGTGTTCAGTGTTTCCATATGTGTTGTGTGAGAGGAGAGAGAGAGAGGTGAGAGAGAGAGAGAGAGGGGAATTTGTGAGTGTGTGGATGCATGGGATACTGATGTGCGCTAGAGTGTTTTAGATTTTATTTGTTGGTATTGCCCAAGAGGGGTCAAAGGCGAATTACATCTTGAATCTTGTGGGTACTTTATTTTGATGGGTGCCAGCTGATGTTCGAATACTATGTTGCGGTATTTTTCCGTGATACTGTATTATGTTCACATGTTTACTGTTTTTATGTGTGGTTCGTAACCCGCGTGAATTTCTCTCTCCTCTCTGAGATAAATTATTTGAATTTTGAAAATCGATACATTGTTTTATAAATTACACACGTAACATGTCCTGAGAATGTTCAGAATTAACTCTTCGATGCCTTTGTACACGATTGTGAGATGATGTTATCAGGTGAGCAAGTCCAGAGTCAAACAAACTTCCTCTCTAGTTCATTCAGTAGTGCTGCATCAGCCTTTGTGTAGGCCTAACCCTCACACACAGAGAGGGACAGGCTCCGCCAACTTCGACTTGCCCACAACGCACTGCACTGCCTCAAACAGTCAGTGCAGTCTGAGTGACTTTTCAGGGAGTTATGGGAGAAGTCAACTCAAGTCTGTAGAAAAAAGCCACTCTGGAAGGAAAACAAAATAAAGTTGCATACAGGAAAAAGAAAAAAATGGGTAGGCGCTGCACTTGTGGCGACGCACTCTCCGCGGGGAGAGCAGCCCGAATTTCACGCAGAGAAATCTGCTGTGACATAAAGTGGTACAAAATGCAAAGTCACTATTGATTTAACCATTGCGATGGCATATCTTTTCTTTTCTGTTTCTCCAGTCCAGTACTTGGAGCAAATTTTAAAAGATATTCCATTAATGGAAGACATTGGATTGTCATTCACACTTAGTCCTTCTGTAAGATAGCTACAGTGCTGTGGTGTTTATTATATGAGTGACAGGTTAAGTGTTTAAGTTGTTGTTTATTGTTCAAATTTCTTGTTTATGCATGCTTTTTTTTTCTATTTTCTGGAGTTCGGTTTTTTTCCCCCTTTTATTCATAGTTGTTTAATGTTCATGATTATCAAACCACACACACACACACACACACACACACACACACATGATCTTAATTGAGGTTGTTGAATCATGTTGGTTAAACAATGTTGGTGAAATGTTAAATTTTCTTTTTTCTTTTCTTTCCTAGATAGATGGCTTGATGAAAAAAAAAAAAAAAAGCAAATCAATGCTAATTCATTGTACCATCTGGCAATGAAAAATTTGACTTGTTAACTTGACACACACACTTTTACAGAGATATCACAATTTAATGAAAGGATGTTCTGGAACTGAAGAACCAACCATTGTGATGGCCAGGCTGTCTCTGATGCTTCCCTTTGAACTACAATCAGGTTGCAAGCTGAGCAAAGAGCAGGGGTAGGCGTGGGTCAGTCTCTAGTCTACCATGGAAAACTGAGATGAGAGTAAACATGTTTGTTCCATTTCAAGTTGTGAAAGCAGACGACTACCATGCTTGACAGAAAAGTGTTTTCCTGCAGTGTCTGTGCTCAGCCTTCCTGGCTGGATGTCACCCCTTCCAGGGCCTGGCTTCTCCCTAGATCTATTTATTTATTTTATTTATTTATTTTAGACCACTTTATGTCACAGCAGATTCCTCTGCGTGAAATTCGGGCTGCCCTCCCCAGGGAGAGCGCGTCGCCATAAGTGCAGTGCCTATCCTTTTTTTCTTTTTTCTGTCTGCAACTGTATCTATCAGAGTGGCTATTTTTTTCTACAGAATTTTGCCAGGGACAACCCCCTTGTTGCCGTAGGTTCTTCTGCGTGCGCTAAATAATGTGTAACACACGGAACCTCGGTTTATCGTCTCATCCGAAAGAATAGCGCCCAGACCACCACTCATGGTCTAATGGATGGGGGGAAAGGAAAAGTTTTGGGCCCAAACGGGATTCGAACCATCGCACACTCCGACCCCGGACTTTTCGCTTTCTAGGCAGGCGCGTTAGCAATTAGACCACCGATCCATCTAGCTCCGTGTCATGGGTCACACCACACGGAACGTTCAGGCAGTCCATGCCAGGCAAGGTGAACATGGCGGAGTTCCTTCCTCTCCAGCTAGCGAGGTGCATGCCGGGTATGTGTGTGGTGGACACGATCCCACCAGCTGGCTTCTCCTTTCAAAAGTGGATGGGGCTTTAATATCATGTGTGCGTGGGGCCTCGGTTTTCATTCCCCAAAGGCTTCTCACAGGGGAGTCATATTAACCAGGGGAGTCATATCAACCAGGGGGTCATATTAACCAGGGGGGTCATTAACCAGGGGAGTCATATTAACCAGGGGAGTCATATCAACCAGGGGGGTCATATTAACCAGGGGAGTCATTAACCAGGGAAGTCATATTAACCAGGGGGGGGTCATATTAACCAGGGGGGTCATATTAACCAGGGTTCATATTAACCAGGGGAGTCATATTAACCAGGGGGAGTCATATCAACCAGGGGGGTCATATTAACCAGGGTCATATTAACCAGGGGGGTCATATTAACCAGGAGTCATATTAACCAGGGGAGTCATTAACCAGGGGAGTCATTAACCAGGGGTCATATTAACCAAGAGGGTCATATTAACCAGGGGAGTCACATTAACCAGGGGGGTCACATTAAACAGGAGGTCATATTAAACGGGGGAGTCACATTAACCAGGGAGTCACATAAACCAGGGGAGTCATATCAACCAGGGGGGGTGGTCATATCAACCAGGGGAGTCGAATTAACCAGGGGAGTCATATCAACCAGGGGAGTCATATCAAAGGGGGGGGGGGGGGCATATCAACCAGGGGAGTCATATCAACCAGGGGAGTCATTCATTATCAACCAGGGGAGTCATATTAACCAGGGGAGTCACATTAACTGCTTCCCCAGTCCACAAACTTGACACCTAAGTGGGGACATGAACATGTTTTCTGAGAGATTGGGGAATGGAGCACAAATTTTGTTTTGAATCTCCACAAACTCCATCCATACCTGGTCGATTCTGACAGACCTCCTGTGTGCCTCGTCCTCTAAAGGTGTGAGGTGAGCGAGGGGAGTTTGTGACAGGGCAGGGCAGAAGTGAGTCATAGCACTGGTTGTGTCATGGCTGGCTCGTCTGTGCACCAGGTTCAAACTGCTGAAAATGGTCTCAACAGACAAAAGACCCACTACAATTTGTATATTTCTATAATTATGTAGATTCACACACACACACACACACAGAAAGTTCTGAATCTTGAAAAAAACAAAAAAAAACAAAAAAAACGGAACACAGCTTGTGTACCTAGGGGGGTAGATTGATAAACACTTTAAAAAAAAAGTTGTTGTTGCTGTCGTATGTAAATATTCTTGTGAAGTTTATTAGGTTGGACCACATGGCTGAGATTTTGTTTAGCAGCAAAGATGTAGCCAAGAATTGCACATGAAAGGTGCACACAGCTGAACTTGTGTGCTTACAGCCCAACATTCTTGATATTGTGGCAAGACAATAAATTTGTAGTCTTTATGATTACACACCAAACTACTGGATGTAGCTGAGGAAGTGTGTGGAAAAACAGATGTGAGCATAGTTATGTTTCTCTCTCTCTTTGTCGTTCCTCAGCTTAAACTCGTCAATAGTAAGGTTTGGCATATACCACCATTTTTGTCCGCCACTAAGGTAGCCACATTCTGACTTCAAGGAGGTTGTAGTCTAACTGAGTGGAAAAAGTGGAACGTTCCTGTGATGGTGCATGCAGACAAACATAACTCAGAATGTGCATGAAAGGGCTGGTTTACATATATGTAGCTTCAAGAAAAAGGTGATATTCTAGAGGTTTAACGAACAATTACAAAAATTTATGCTTTTACTTTGGGTTTTTTTTTCTCTCTCGGTTCCTTGGCAAGATCTCCAAGGTTCACCAATGTTGACAATTTGCATATACATGCCACTGTTTTTGCCCACCATGATGGTTGCTGCATTCCGACTTGGGGGAGCATTATTATTATATCTTTTTTAAAGAATTGTTTTATTCAGCCGCAGTGGCGTAGTGTGATCTGACGATGGGAACTGTGGGGAATGAACTAAAGGCGTCCACGCAGGCAGCACAATGTGTACCTACCTACCTGCACCACAATCAAAGAAGTGACAGCAGTCACATCTTCAAAGGACTTGCCTTGGCCATGCTTGCTTTCTTACTAACTTGGCCAGCAGATTAACATTGATATTGTTCACATGTTTATAACCATCCCCCCCCCCCCCCCCCCCAAAATTTTGATTATCTGCATGGTGTTTTTCTATATTGACTATCATTTATTTGCAGATGTATTTTTTGGTGCTTTGTTTTCTGGATGTATTTTTGGTGGGGGGGTTTGTGCTTTTTCTTCTTCTTTGTTTTAGTAGACATTTTAAGCCTTTAGGAGAAGACACAAGACAGTTCCATGGTTCCATTGTCTGGAGAATACTGTTAACGTTTTCAATGCACTTCTAAACCCCCTTCCCAATTGTCATGACTTGCTCTCATTGTGCTTTCTGAACAACTGGTCTGCTTGCTGCTATATGAAAAAACTCTGCTGTAATTTAAATGAACAACGACACTTTCCATGCATAAGACTTCCAGTCTCACTCAAAAGCCAAGGCAGACAAACTGGATTGCTTCTTGTTTTTCATCCAATGATATGAATAACAAGCAACAATGAATAAATAAAACAACTGTTCAAAAATTCTTATGTCTAAAGCAAAAGTGAACAAACACCAATGCGCAATTCATCAGGTTGATGGAACGCTAAACAAGGTGACATTACACAAAACCATAGCATCATCACAAACACTTTTTTTTTGGACAGTGAAAACCACCAATGTATGTCACAGTTCACAGTTTGTCATGATGTTCATCAAAATACATTTCACAGACCAATGCATGCACATCAGGGATGTCAGTTTGTAGGATATGACATGTCATCTGCTGATGCTGTACCAACATAGGACTGTGCTGAAGCAGCCTGTCTGACATTATTTCAGTACCAGCAGATGGCAATCATCAAACCACAGTACATCATTACCATGGTGACATAAACAACAGTTACAGTTTCCCAATCTATGACTCTGAAATATCAATTTTGGGACTACAAGGCAATTCTGGTTCTCATATTATGATTCTACTGATGTGAAGAGCTTATAATGCCTTGAATTTTGAAGTCATCAAAGTGTGTATGCTTAAATCAGTTTGAAATCTTAAATACCTTACATATGCTAGTTTAAAATCTGAAGAACCTAATGCATGTTTTGCTAAGTTTAAAATCTGAAGTAACTTATGAATGTTTTACTACATTAGTTTAAAATATAAAGTACCTGATGCATGTTTTATTATAGTTCAAAATCTGAAGCACCTACAGCATAGTTTGCTAAATAAGTATAAAATCTGAAGTACCTAATGCATGTACAGCTAAATTAGTTTAAAATTTGAAGTACCTAATGCATGTATTTCTAAATTAGTTTAAAATCTGAAGTACCTAATGCATGTTTAGCAAAATTAGTTTAAAAATCTGAAGTACTTAATTCATGTATCACTGAACAAATCTAAAACCTGAAAAACTAGCATCATGTATCGCTAAATCAGTTTAAAATAAAATTCATGGCACCCACTGCCTGACAGCATCAATTTTGGTACCTAACAGCTAGCTCCAAGCCATTTTTTTTTTTTTAACAAGCTGTAGTATCATGTCAATACAGCCCTGAACTACACTTCAGTCATCCTGCTAGTAGAATCAGTTTACATATTGGGTAATCATGTGTTCTTTATTTGAAATACTATCACTGAATTTTTTAATGAATACAGACATGGGAACTACACTAGGATTTACTGTGCACTGAATCCACCATGTCTTGGATATGAATGAAACTGAGTTTATGTTGTGTACAGTATGGTGATGCCTAAAAAAAAAAAAATATGGTGCTTCCATAAATCACATCAAAGTTGCTGCTGCTGCAGTCACAAATGTACCAAATGGGAACAATCCGACACAGAACTTTAGATGCTTCATACGGCAATTTATTGTGATTTCTATGAACAGCATGCACATCCTTTTTCTTTCAATGTAAGTACCAGAATGTGACAAAGCATCAAAAGAACCTGGATGAGATGCAAACAACGTGTGTGTACAGCATGCACCACCCTCAAATACAAGAACATCACTCACAGGAAAAGATATATGTCATGTAATAATGCACTGGTACGTACCGCCAAGGTACAGGAGAATGGCACTGGAGACAATATGATACATCTGTCTGAAAACTTTCCCCACCTCCACAGCACATAACATCAACTAAAATGTCATACCTCTTAGTAAAACAGGGAGTTTGTTTTTTTTTTGGGGGGGGGAAGGGAGGGGGTCTGGTTTTTAACCACGTTTTCGAACATGACATTTTCTTTTACAAATCTTTTAAACCTGTGAGCAACAGAATTCTCTACACTACATGAGAATTGATCTCAGCGCATACATCACATTACTGATCAGCATTCATGATGAAAACGCAAAAGCACATGTTGAGATTGCAGACGGAGAGAAAAAAAAAAGAAAAAAAAAAAGAGTACCATTGTTTTGTTGGACATGACAAATACGTGAGATTCAGGTCCATGTATTTACAATACTATTTCGCTAAGATTAAGGCCTCTTGTACCGCTTTCTTTTCTCAAACTGGATATACACGGGTGAAAGAGAGGAACAGACATCATGTGTGAAAATGTCATTTCATGTGCATGCTATTCATGCAAGGATACCAGTGACAAGAATGCAGAATGGTTTACATGCACAAATGCTTTGTCTACTTTAATGTCAGAAGTCTAAATCTCAAGCAGTACATTCCAACAGTGTATTTTGTTCATATATCTCTCTTAACATTTCATCGCTCATACATGTATATATGTATGGATGTCCAGATTTGCTACAATCATGCAAGTTGGGGTTTTTTTGTTGCTTCTATATAACAGTAGCCCAACACTCTTTCCCAGTCAGAACACTAGAGGGGGATTAATGACAAATGAAGGGAGTTCACATCCTGTATATCAGTGTTTTCATACCATGTAAAAGGCCCAACAGACTACATGGTGCACCTTCCAAATTGAACAAAAAGTCAAGTTTCTAATAATTCACAAGGTGCAGGACATGAGACACATCAAAATGATTCAGGTGCAACACATCAACTATGACTAAGAACAAAAAAGCAATTCTTGACAGTTGCTGTATTTATAACCCGGATCTGGAAGGTACCCTGAACTCTGAACTTCACCAGGTTTCTGTTTTTTACTGCCTTTTCTCAGAATGGATGAGCTGTTCAATGCTTCTTTGTGGAGTGTTCTGGCACTGTCTGGAATTTCTACTGCACAACTTTCCCTTGAGTCTTTGACAGCGTGTATCTTATCTGAATCAACGTATGCTGTATGTTTCACAAAACAAAATGATGGTATCCAGAAGGTTTTAAATTTTTTTTTCTTCTTTAGTTTGTATCTTATCTGAATCGATGTATGCGGTATGATTCACAAAATTAAATGATGGTATCCAGAAGTTTATTCTTTTTTTTTTCCAATAAAATCTATGGAGGAAGCGTTCATTTTTGGACAGGAAACTGATGTCAACATGAACGTGGTTAACAACAGCAGCGATTCAATAGATTTTAACAAACCAGTCAACTCAATCTGCTTCACAGTGGATGAAGTACAGCAGAGGCAAAAGTGTCTCTTTGCAGTCTGTAAAATATGGTATTTTGATAAGTTTTCCACACACTTCTGCATGTTTTGGCAGTGACTACTTTTGTATCAAATGCTACGATCAAAGTGACAGGAGTAGCTTTTACAGTCATACATCCATAAAAAAAAAACCCCAGATAAAACTTAAAACTCATCCGAAATTCTTCAGAATTCTCCAAATGTTTGTATGGGGTTTTTTAGTTTTGTTTTTTTTGTGAGCAGCACATTTTCCATGATCTATTTATTCAGATCCCACTTACACCAAGACTAGGAAAACATGCAGATGCATGCAGCATGTCATGTATACTTTTCACAGCACTGGGCTGTGAACTTGTGTGCAAACAGCACCTTACTGTGAGCTTGTGTGCAATCAGAAAACTATGATTATGTAAGTCACCTCTACACTGTGTAGGCCTACATTTGTGCAGCAGCGCATTCTGACAAGGAAGAAAATACACAAAAAAAGGATGTGGCTAAAAACATTAAAAAATACAAGTGCAAATACGGCAGGCGATTGACACAAGTCCACAAATATCTCTGACGTCCAGTCTTGAACACTTTCTCATGGTTTACAATACAATATCGACTGGGAACATCACTCAATAAATAGGCACGTATTCACTAACTCACATACATAGTCATACACATACACATTATTTTTTAATACATAATATGCCACTGCTGTGGAAATCTGATAGTGTCACACATGCAGTTAAAATACATCAACAGTTCAGCATTGATCATTCCAGTATCAACAGATTAGCACAAAACAAACCCAAAAAAAACTATCACAAGTATAGATATGCTGGAGAGAGGTACATGAGGGGAAAGGGGTGGGGTGGGGGGTGGGGGAGAGTACAAAAATGAAACAGAAGATACCTGGATGTCTGAAGAAAAAGAGAGGAAAATATTTCTGTTTTGTTTGGCCTGAAAATGCACACCTGCAGCAAATCACCTTTAGAAATGAAAGCTGTGCAACATTTGACAGAAGCAAATGTGACGCTCCACCACATAATGAATCGCATTGCACCAGAGGTCAATGTTTAGTTATTGACATGTGATTAATCTGCAATAAAATGGCTGTACAATAATAAAAAAACAAACAAACGAAAAAAACCAGATTGAAAATCTACTGATTGTATGAAAAGTTATTACAAGTTGAAATGACAGACTGCAGGAAATGACAAAAAGAGAAATTGACAAGTATAATAACATCATAAAAGGTAGTCAGAATGAGGGCTTGGGTATTTTTAAAACATGTTTAAAAGCAAAAGAACACAAAATTATGACTTAATATTTCATTACAAGGTTGAACAATGACTATAGATTTATAATTAATCAAAACAGACAATCTGACCCCACATGCCTAAAATGGCTCCTAGCGGAAAAGTGGGTTAGGCGCTAAGCGACTCATTTCGTGGTGGAGCGTCACAAATGTGAAAGCCTTTCCTCTGGCCATACTATCCCAAAGCGATGTCATGGATTTGAACTGAACTGAAACATCAAGGGCACAACACTTTCTGATAACGTGACCTTGGTACGCAACACGTGGCCATGCCAAGATGTTGTTTAGCAACTAAAACTGCGATCTCTCTTTCTACTGTCACATTTGGCTGATTTCTTCTTTCTTTTGGACTCACAGGACAATTGATGCCAAAGGTTGTTATTATCAGACTACTTTCTTAACCCTTTCACTGCTATCATATTTTGCTCAGGCACATGCTGGATGAAACAGACAGAGCCTTGCATCATGACGAACAGCGATCGTTAACTGAGCACTGATGGTGACGTTTTCTTTAATGAATGCTGTTCATGAACAGCTCAGTAAAGTGGTTAAAAAAAGACATATCCAAATATCATAAAAGCAGATATCAGTACTTATCCAGAGTGTGTCCTTCAGTTCTGATGAATAATATCAGACTTTGGTATGCCAAGGTCTACCTATCCTATCCTCACCAATGAATGCATAGTCATTGTACAAAGGCAGTCACAGAAATCAGAAAACCCTCAACTCTGAACCCACTATGTGGTACTGAGCCATGATGCTCTGAGCCACGATGCTCTGATCTAACAAATTTTCAGAATTTGATGCTAAAAAAACCCAAACCAAACCAATACGCTATGCAATGAAGATAATTTAAAGAGGACGTTTTTTTTTTACAAACGCCTTCTTCCTATAAAACTGAGATGATATCTAGCCAAAGACTTTTCCTGCCTTCCTTCACATGCTCTTGCGCTAACATCTTAGAATCAAACATCTCATTCTTGAAAACTATCCTGAAATCACATGTACCAACTAGATTTACAACTGACTGGCTTTTATAAGTCACACTTACTACCACTACTCTTCGCATAAGGACCAAACCAGCAAAATACAGCTGTGATGAGGGTGGCGCTACAAATTCATTTCTCAAAGGACAGGCCACGTCCATACTCCAGTCACCACAAGTGCAATGATTGTAGCTGCATTCTGAACTCATGGGAATCACAAAGGCCATATCAGGTATTACACTACAGTTTTGGAAACTAAAACACTTTAGAGTACTGAGTCAAAACAGTCTTTTTTTTTTCCCTTTAGAAAGTAAAGTATCTTTAATCAGATTACGATAATAATAAAGGTAGACAAATGACAAAGAAGACATAATCATTCCAGTCAAACTTTCCAAACATTGGAATAGTATGATACAGAGAGAATGGCTTCAGTGACGAGGTTCGGAGAAGGGTTTCAGTGACAAGGTTCAGAGAAGGGTTTCAGTGACAAGGTTCAGAAAAGGGTTTCGGTGACAAGGTTCAGAAAAGGGGTTTCGGTGACAAGGTTCAGAGAAGGGTTTCAGTGACAAGGTTCAGAGAAGGGTTTCAGTGACATGGTTCAGAGAAGGGTTTCAGTGACAAGGTTCAGAAAAGGGTTTCAGTGACAAGGTTCAGAGAAGGGTTTCAGTGACAAGGTTCAGAGAAGGGTTTCAGTGACAAGGTTCAGAAAAGGGTTTCGTGACAATGGTTCAGAGAAGGCTTTCCGTGACAAAGGTTCAGAGAAGGGTTTCAGTGACAAGGTTCAGAGAAGGGTTTCAGTGACAAGGTTCAGAGAAGGGTTTCAGTGACAAGGTTCAGAGAAGGGTTTCAGTGACAAGGTTCAGAGAAGGGTTTTGGTGACAATGGTTCAGAGAAGGCTTTCAGTGACAAAGGTTCAGAGAAAGGTTTCAGTGACAAGGTTCAGAGTTCATTTTAAAGGATTCAGCCACAAGGTTCAGAGAAAGGAATCAACCACAAGGTTCAGAAAAGGGTTTCAACCAGGAGGTTCAGGGAAGGGTTTCAACCAGAAAGGTTTCAGCCACAAGGTTCAGAGAAGGGTTTCAGCCACAAGGTTCAGAAAAGGGTTTCAGCCACAAGGTTCAGAAAGGGTTTCAGCCACAAGGTTCAGAGAAGGGTTTCAGCCACAAGGGTTTCAGCCACAAGGTTCAGAGAAGGGTTTCAGCCACAAGGTTCAAAGAAGGGTTTCAACCACAAGGTTCAGAGAGGGGTTTCAACCATAAGGTTCAGAGAAGGGTTTCAACCACAGGTTCAGAGAAGGGTTTCAACCACACGGTTCAGAGAAGGGTTTCAACCACACGGTTCAGAGAAGGGTTTCAACCACACGGTTCAGAGAAGGGTTTCAACCAGAAAGGTTTTAACCACACGGTTCAGAAAAGGGTTTCAACCACCACGGTTCAGAGAAGGGTTTCAACCACACGGTTCAGAAAAGGGTTTCAACCACACGGTTCAGAAAAGGGTTTCAACCACACGTTCAGAAAAGGGTTTCAGCCAGAAAGGTTTCAGCCACACGGTTCAGAGAAGGGTTTCAACCAGAAAGGTTTCAACCACACGGTTCAGAGAAGGGTTTCAGCCACAAGGGTTTCAGCCACAAGGTTCAGAAAAGGGTTTCGGTCACGAGGATCAGAGAAAGGTTTCAGTCAAAAACTTCAGACAATAAGTGTGGGTGAAGCGAGCGGGAAAGAGGATCGGGGGGGGGGGGAAAATGTGCTATTTTACACTCAAACGATACATGTCACAAATGGTTACATAACACATTTCATAATACACAAAGTCAAAGGGGAAGAGGCATTGATCAATTCAAAATCCAAGCAGTCCTCAAGGTCCAATCAGTAACTGATAATAAATTAACGAGCTGGACATTGTACAAGCTAAAAGCATGGCACATGGTTCGACTGTCATCATCAGTCGCAGTTGATTGAAGTCAAAGCGATTCGTCAAAACTCCTCCTTGGTTCCCCAAATCCCCCCCTGTCTCCCAAATCCCCCCATCTCTTCCCATTGAAACCACATTCATCCCCCCCCCCCTCCCCCCACGTCCACATCACACACTCCCAAAACCACCTCCTGCCCTTATTCCAGGCTGATTATATTATTTGTTATCTTATGATGACGTACTGATTCCCACATCATACACACAAAAAAAGTGAAAATAACATTTTAAAATGTTCTTGGTCATCCTTGCACTCTGCCTACTAAAACACAGCATTTTAACAGGGTTTTTGTTACCAACAAAAAAACCACCAACACATTACTACTGTTCTTATTGAGTATATATCATGTTTTGAAAAGATTTGTCAGCAAACATGACAAGACTGTGAATTTGGAACCATTTCTCTATCTTATTAGTGTCGTACTGTCTGCACTACAGACCATGCGGTGGATTGTTTGATTTACTGACTGACTGATGGTGTGTGTGTGTGTGTGTGTGTGTGTGTGTGTGTGTGTGTGTGTGTGTGTGTGTGTGTGTGTGTGTGTGTGTGTGTGTAGTTAGCATTGTATGGTAGGCAGTGTACTTCCATGAATTTCTGACAGCACTGTGCATCTTAACAATACTGCTTAGTGTTGAACACTATTTCAACCCTGTGCCATGTGTACTGATAATACAGTCCAGTCTTGTGCATTATTTATAACGACAGTTTTGTCCATTTTGACAACACTGCACAGTACTGTATACTAATAACAACACTATACAGTATTACACATCATGACAAAACTCGTCTTAGCGCAATAAAATACCACTTTCACTTTTTATTTTTATTTTAGTGGGGGGAGGGGATATATAATATTCACTCCCAGTTTTCAAGAGGAGTCATTGTGGTTTGGACAACTCTTTCACCCTACACCACATCTGCACCAAAAAGAAAAAAAAAAAAAAAAAAGAAATTCTACAAATGCTGGACTAACACATTCAATCTAATGAATTGATGAACCCCTCCAACACGAGTATTATTATTAACTTTTTTTGTTGTAATTCCATCCACAACTGGCAGAATGCTGATCCAATGAACTACAGAATCTTTAACAGGAATGTCTTCCACGTACACATATGAAACATAAGCACAAGAAAAGGATAAAGGCACTGATTGTTCTGGAAGCAAGTTATCCTTGGATATGGTAAAAAAAAAAAATCTACCCTCCATTCACCAAGCGCTGCGAGACTCCAAATTCGAAACCTCAGCTACCAGACGGTCAAGATTCAGAACCCAGCCATCTTGTCCACCTGATGACTCGGCAGTATGGTACTTTGTAAAAATTTGTATGTTTGTATTGCATACCACTCCCAGTACCGGTGGATTTTGCTGTTTGAAAAATTCAGGCAGCTTTTCCATACCAAAGCCACCCATGCATTTCAGAAATTTTTTGTCCGCATGTGTATTATTTGTTTCTTTCTGTTGAGACGATATTGTACAGTACAGTATTGTGCTACAGCTCACCACACTGTACTGTATTGTGCATTCTGACAACAGTATTGTATTGTACTGCATGGTACCTGAAAGCAAACAGTGCTTGCAGTTCAACCCTGCGTACCTGACACCTCTGAGATGAAAGCAATCAGGTGAAAGCAAACAGCATTGAGAGTGGCTGCCTTGTGGATGGGTCCCCGTTTATGTGCCTTCCTTTCAGTACAGTACCCCAGTTCACCCTGCTGTAAATGGGCACCTGCCCTCTTTAGGGACAGGCTAGTGAAGCAGTGAGGAGGAGAGGAGATGCTGGGTGCCGTCCTCAATATGCTGGCCCCTAGAGAAACTCAAGTCTCTGACACCTCACTCCCCAACAACCACATAGGTTATGGGAAAACTCTTCTACCTTTACACTGGACACAGAGTCAAAATACAGCAGTGTCAGTAACAAACAGGACTTGTCTTCTTTTTTTTCTTTTCTTTTAACTCCCTGAGGAGTCATGGGACACTGAACTGTATTTTCCAGGCAGTGTGGAGAGGTCACGTTCTACCTGACAGGGCTCACATCTCTCTCCAGCTTAATTAAACACTGCACAAAGTGATACCCGTTTAGTGTGCTGTTAACCATCATCGTGGCTCCAAACGCACACTGGCAG
The DNA here is from genome assembly GCA_030674155.1 of Stramonita haemastoma. NCBI lineage: Eukaryota > Metazoa > Mollusca > Gastropoda > Neogastropoda > Muricidae > Stramonita > Stramonita haemastoma. The sequence goes on from CM060332.1 coordinate 32,638,971, forward strand.
GCCTCACTCAGACCAAAACTACCTAGTGGAAATGCTAAGATGCAAACTGAAGGAGACACCAAAACCTCTTTGAATGGAAAAGTGGGCAGGAAATATGTGATAGCAACTAATATCAGTCAGAATGAAAGCAAAAAAAACATTAAAAAAAAGAAAAAAGAGTGAATTTTCCCCTACCTTCTCTCTTCAAGGGAATGTGACCGACTTTGTCTGAATTAGGACTAGGCAATCAGTTTAGTCTGATTTATGGATCTAATTAAGAAAACAATTTACCATTCCTTGTACCCAAGTTACTGCTAAATATTTCAGGGTCTTATCTGATTGATGTAAAAAAATGTTTTACACTGTGCTTCTTTTCTTTTGTGACTGTTAGTATTACATACATGTGCAACACTTGAGTGAGTGAGTGAGTGAGTAAGTGAGTGATGATGACTGAGTGAGTGAGTAAGTGTTGTTTTATATTTCTAGCATGACCTGGACTGACTATTTCTGAAACAACCACCACAGCTGAAGTTTAAATTTCACCAAACTGGGATCTCTCAGATGTCTTCCAGCCTGAGATTTGATAGTTTTTCTTTGTGTGTTTGCTCTGATAGCCAGAGTTGTCAATAGTTAGCTTTCTTTACATGACATCCAGTAACTCCCTCAGTAAAACAAGTTCTTAGTATCAACTGTGGACATTGCCTTTATGGTGAGTACTTCTTGAAGCTTTTTCCCCCCTTTGTCATGCCTTCCGCTTTTTTTTTTTTTTAAATAAATTTTTTATGTTTACATCACTGACTGCATTTCTCATATGTGACCCTTCACCACATAATGAGTCGCAATGCATCAGTGGGGTCAGTTTTAAGTTAACTTGTTATCAATCTGCAATAAAACTTTAAAAAATTTTCACAACAAAAACATAACTATTCCATACAAATTACAGATTGAAAATTGAACAATTTTATGAAAACTATTCCAAATTGAAATGCTAGAGTCCACAAAGTGACAAAACGAGAAATTGCTAAATTCTCCATCGTAATAGGTGGTCAGTTTGAGGGGCTTGGGTGTTTTAAAACGCGTTTTTAAAGCAAAATAGCACACATTTATGCCTTGATACTTCAGTGCAAGGCAGAAGAAAATAGTTTCATAATCAATCAAAACTGACCAAATTTTGACCCCTATCTGCCTAAAATGGCTCTGAGCAGAAAAAGTGGGTCAGGGGCAATGCAACTCATTTCATGGTAGATGGTCACATATTTGTGGTTTTCCAGCCAATCCATCCCTACCCCTCCAACCAAATCACCCCCCCCCCCCCCCCAAAAAAAAAAAAATTAAAAATTCAAAAGCGGATAGTACATCCTGCTGCAGACTATAACTTTCCAAGCAGAGTGCAGTGCGTGACAACAAAGTGCAGAGGCAAAGCAAAGTGTATGGAGACACACACGGTGGTGGTGCATTGTGAAGCAGTGTATTATATAGGCTGCACAGTCAGTGACGGCACTGTACAAGCATTGCAGACCGTGAAACAACACCGTGCACAGCGTGAAGGAACTACCTACCACTTAGGTCATGCACATCAGACCGACATAATCACAAAAGAGAGAACTCAACATGGTGATAACCAACATCGCACCATGACAGACAGAACCAGTGAGCCCAGCCCACACTACAACAGGGCTGTCCTCAGTTGTACCAAACACACTTTTCTTGCCAAACACAGCAGTCGGTTACGGTCGTTACTTCAACCAGACACGCGTTATGCCTCATCCCTCACCGATCTTTTTTTTTTTTTTGGACAGTTCCGTTACTTGATGGTCTCGCTTCTCTAAAAAAAAAAAATTGGACCAACAACGTCACATCGAGCTACAAAGTCACTTGAGAAGTAGGGGGGGAGAAAAATGAACGAAAAGGGGAAGGGAAAATGAGCATGAGGGAGAGAAACTTCCCCTAACCGATCTCCCCTAAAAGGATGAATGAATTTCTATGCTGACATGAGGGGCAAGAGAAAAATAAAAAAAAAATAATAATATGCTGATAAACTGACAAGATCTGTCACACAAATGCTGAGATTCAACGCTCACGAAAAAAAGAAAGTGTCTGTCTTTTTCAGATTCCTTACATCACACTGCTGATGATTTCATGTGACCAACAGGCAAGTCATCTCCTCTTGGAGGCATCATGAGTGCCATCTTTCTCTTCTCCTTTGGCTCTTTCCTGTCAGCTGTGTAACAGCATTCCTCTCCTTCAGACCTCAAACACCACCGCTTCTTTAGCTGCCATTTTTCCTCTCCATTTTCTTACATGCACCAGAACTCTGCTATCTTTTCTTAACTTGTCATAATCTGTTCTCTACCACTTCCAGACAAAAGTGTCGACATGATGTCTGCAATCCCCCCTCCCCCCAAAATTTTAAGCCATCAACAATCATCATTTCAGACCACCATTCTTTGGCTGGCGCTTTAAAAATCTTCTTAGCTGGATTTGAAAAAATCACCAGCTGTTCAGAACTACATTCTGAACAGAAATACTACAAGTGGAGGCTGTCAGCCCAGCTTAAGCGAGCGCACTAGTCTCAATAAAAACGGCTCATTTTGCTTCATTTTGCTTTCAGTCAGGGTGAAGCTGACCTACCTAGTAAGCTGCTGACCTAGCCTAGTAAGCTGCTGACCTACCCAGGTAAGCTGCTGACCTACCCTACAGCCGTGACTACCAGCAGCGCTGACCCACCCGAGTAAGCCCTGACCTACCCTAGCAAGCAGCTGACCTACCCTAGTAAGCCGCTGACCTACCCGAATAAGCCGCTGACCTACCTGAGTAAGCCGCTGACCTACCCTAGTAAGCCACAGCCAGTCATTCTGTTAGCTGCAGACAGCACAGCCCCCCCCCCCCCCCCCCCCCCCATGACCACACACAACTGACCAGCAGGCGTTTTTTCTTCAGAGATACTCCGCACTCACGTCTGCCAGCAGACATAGTGTGCTTTCATTCTCTCTTTCTCTTTTCAGACTGGGGGCCAGTGTGTGCTCATGTATATGACCAACTGAGCTTCTGCACCATTTCTCTTTGCTGCCGTGGTCACTCAACCCAGACAGCCTACAAATACACGCAATGAGCTCGCTCTGCTTCTCAGACTGGACTCATTCTTATTTGTTGTTTTTTTTTAAGTGAGGTTTGGTCGCTATCAGCATTTGGGATTGCAGAAACAGCATTTGTAAGATAAAGTTGACTTTTTGAGTTTTGCTTTGAATATTATTTTAAAATAGCCCCCCCCCCCCCCCCCTCCCCTAAACTTCAAGGCAGCAATGCCATCTCTGATATAAAAGCAAGAATAAAGGGCATATCTTATGTTGTTGTAAACTTAGACACTGCCGTCGTGTCTGTTAGGAAATATCTTACATTGTTTGTAAACTTAGACACTGCCTTGAGTCTGTTAGAAAATATTTTCATTGTTTGTAAACTTAGACACTGCCGTAGTGTCTGTTAGGGCATATCTTATGTTGTTTGTAAACTTAGACACTGCCGTACTGTCTGTTAGGAATATCTTATGTTGTTTGTAAACTTAAGACACAGCCATACTGTCTGTTAGGGCATATCTTATGTTGTTTGTAAACTTAGACACTGCCGTATGTCTGTTAGGGCATATCTTATGTTGTTTGTAAACTTAGACACAGCCATACTGTCTGTTAGGGCATATCTTATGTTGTTTGTAAACATAGACACTGCCGTACGTCTGTTAGGCAATATCTTATGTTGTTTGTAAACTTAGACACTGCCGTACTGTCTGTTAGGGCATATCTTATGTTGTTCGTAACCTTGGACACAGCCATACTGTCTGTCTAGGAGCAGTACAAGGGGGGATACTCCAGTGATACTACAGTCCAGACTTCCAAGAACTCCAGGAGAGCTGCAGTCCATGAAATGTCTAGAAACATGCTGCACTGGGGGCAAAAACGGTTGCGTGTATACACAAAAATCTCACCATTGGTGCACATCAAAGCTCTAGCTGAGGAGCAAAAACCCCCCTAAAACCATGCTGTACTACAATCTTTTTTCATTCCTATGGACCTAGAGAAGTGGAAGATTAAGGTTATCTACTTTTCCATACAGCTGTCTTTGTTCACTGCATTTAAAACAAACTCGCAATGTGATGGGATCTCGTAAGGGAATCTGTCACAATCTGTATAACTTCATACCACCAAAGATCTTTTTACTTCACAGACTAGGGAAGGAATGTGTGTGTTTATTTCGTTTGAAAATCACAACTCAGCACTCTTGACCATGAAATCTGTTCTGTGGTAGACTGCTTTGAAGATGTTAAAAAGTGAATAACCCATCCCCTCCCACTAAAAATCCACATATATATACCTTTCAAGTATTTTCATAGTTTGTTCTTTTGCCTTTTGCCTGCCAATACTGAAGAACTCTTCTAGAACCTTTCCACTTGAATATTCTCTTGCCTGCAGATTCATCACATCAGAGAAAAAAAAAAGAAACAAACAAACAAAAAAAACCCCACACACAAAAAAAACCCAACCCTAGTATCAGTTACTTCAGGTAGAGAACACTTTGAAGACACCAAGTTACAGTGACACGCATTCTGACCCCTTCTCCACACTGAGCATTCATCCCAACCTTTTACAGAATTCTCCTAAAGCCAGTCAATGGAAGATCCACGTAACGCTTCTCACCACAGCACAAGTCCACAGTCACCACCCTTTCACATCTACATTCCACGAGATCATCAAAATGACACCTTCCTGCAGCCTACCCCCCCCCTGAGAAGGAGCTGACGTGCAGAATCTGTTAATTCATTTATTAACAAAGTGACTGTGGCCAGTCCACACGACCAATAACAATCCATAGAAATCTCATCCAACAGCCAGACCTCCCTCCACTCTACTCCAGGGGAAGAAAGGGGGTGGGGGGGGGGGGATGGGGGGGCCTTGTCTTCAGCAGAACCTGTCTGGACACAGATCTTCACATGCCTGACCAGTACAGCCAGCAGCCGGGAGACTCCTCTCCTCTAGTCACTGATCATGGGCTTTCAGCAACAAAAAAAAACCCAAAAAAAAACAAAAAAAAACAAACCTCCCCTCGACACCCACGACTCATCATCATCACAAGGGGTAGTAGGCAGGCCAGTGTCATCAGATCCCCGGGCCACACACCACACACAGCGCTGCCAATGACCCCTGCCAACAACAAGGGGCCTACACACACAGCCCCCCCCCCCCTTACTTCAGCAAACCTCCTTCTCCCCACCAGCAGACCCCCCCCCCCCCCCCCCCAACCCCCACCCCACAGCCAGCAGAAAGAAAGCGGGGCTAGTGCTGGGCAGACCCCCCGTTGAGGTTGGCTACAGCCAGCTGGGTGATGAGGGGGGTGTTGTGGTCTGCGGCCACCACCGCGGCCGCCACCGCTGTGGCTGAAGTGACGGCAGGGAGGAGGCGGAGGAGGAGGAGGAGGAGGGCGGGTGGGGAGGGGGAGGGGGAGGGGGGGTGGGCAGGGACTGGCCGGCCATGTGCAGGTTGTACTCGGCCGTCTCCATGCGCAGGATGTAGGGGATGATGTTGTCGATCTGCACGTTGCCGATGAGCCCCGCGAAGAACAGCTCCTCCATGGTGGTGGCGATGAACGTCTTGAGGGGCACCAGCCTCAGCAGCAGGCGCGCCACGCGCTGACTGGCCCCCCCCATACCTTCCCCCTACGCTGCCGCCGCCGCCGCTGCCCACCACCATCTGCACAAACTCCCGCTGCATCCGCTCCTGAAGCGTGTCCATCTGCCGCCGGCTGCCCAGGTTGGGGTTGTCTGCCACACACACACACAGGCACACAGGGCATTAGCTAGCTAATAAATAATACTGCCACACACACACAGGCACACGCCATTAGCTATAGATAATAATAATAAAAATAATAATACGTGGAATTTATATAGCGCTTTATCTTGTAAAAACAAATCAAAAGCCGCTTGCATTCGACCTATACAACACACAAGCAATCAATAACAATTTATAGTTTTAGCAAATTCGAATGTACACACACTGCACTCACATGCATGCACACACACACACACACAGGCACAAAAACTAGCACAAAAACTGCACGCAACAGACAGTTTCCCCCACGTTCAGCTCCTCTCTCAGCCACTAATCATTATTTCATCTCATCTCAGCCCAGATAGGGGCCAGCTGGTACTGTTTATAGCAGGAACTGACCACACTTGAACTAGGGTAGTAAAGGAAAGGGCACGTTAAATTTGGCACTCTTGACTGAGTGAAGTTGGATTTGTGCACTGTGTGCACGCACACGGGGATTGGAGGTAAAAAAAAAAAAAAAGCACACGCGAGTGTGCCTATTCCACTATCCTCAATATAAAAGAATAAATTAAAAAAATTTTTAATCATCATTCAGCAGTGAGGGGCATCCTTTTCTGACCACTGCAGCAACACAGGTCAGCTGAGGTTGCTCAGAGGCTTACAAGACCATTTGTGTGCCAGTGACAATGGATGACAAAACTGCATGCACACAGGGACTGAAAGTAAAAAAAAAAAAAGTGTGTGAATGATTATCCATTCTCCCCCTAATAAAAAAAGTGTTGTAAATACAGAATGCTTCCTTGTTCTCTTGTTGAACAATCTGGCACTGCTTTTTATTAGTATTATAAATTTAACCATGTCATCCTCTAACCAAAGACAACCCCTAGCAACTCTGCCACTGAACACAGCACACTTTTTAAAAATCATTTTTAAATGATTCTTTTTTATTTTGAGGATAAAGGAATAAGCATTCATGTGCCCTTTTACATCCAGTCCCCGTGTGCATGTGGTTTAGTCAATTTTGTCATCCATTCCCAGCATTGAAGAAACACAGCTTTAAAAAAAAAAAAAAAAAAAAAAAAATTCATGAAAGCAGATGATGCGACTTCTCTCCACAGGAGATGTGGGGGTATTTTTTATTCATTTTAATCTTTTATATCGAGGATAATGGAATAAGCACTCATGTGCTTTTTTACATCCAGTCCCTGTGTGTATGCAATTTTTGTAAATCGTGTTATCTGTTCCCACCGGCACACGATGGCCTACTCTTCGAAAAGTGGAACAGGATTTAACGTGTGCGCAAGATGTTCTGCGCGCGTTTGCACACGGGGCCTCCGTTTATAGTCTCATCCAAAGGACTACAACAGCACCACCGTTAGGTGACAGAGGCTGACTGACCTGGAGAGAAGAGGACGAGGGCTTTCAGGTAGGCAAACTCTGCAGCAGTGACCTGCAGCTGGGTCATGGAGGAGATGTAGTCCTGCAGGCGCACTATGTGGTCCATCACGCTCTTCACCTTGTCCTGGCTGCTTTTGTCTGCACACACCACCTTTCTTGTCACCTTTTTTTTTTAATCATTGGAAAGTTAGTTACTTCATATTTCCATTTACCAATACCTTAATTATGATAGACTAATTTACTTACTTCTTTCTTTACTAAAACAAACAAACAAACAAACAAAAACAAATAACAAACAAACAGAAAAAGACATCAAAAGACCTCTGACCCAAAGTGAAAAATAACATGAAAGTCGAAAAATCACAAGCACATCAACCTGTCACTGTGTACAGTCTTCAGTCCAAAGCATCAAACCTCCTTCAGGATATACATACACCACCATGAAAATAATGGTAATAAAAATATGATAATAAAGAAAAATCTCATATACTTACTACTGACATAAACGCATAAACATCAATAAGTTTTAGACAAAGACCAACCAATAAGATGACAACAATTTCAAAAGTGTCACATAAATGGTTTCCTTTACCTTTGCACATATTCACTATCTTTGCATCAATTCATGACATCTTATCATATCATATCATTGTCAAAAGTCCTTTTGAAGCTGCAAGCACAAATGCACACCCTCAATAATCTAGCAATTATAAAGACTTGACATCAGCACACTCTTGATAATCTAGAAAATACAAAGACTTGGTACCAGCACACTCTTGATAATCTAGCAATTATAGAGACTTGACATCAGCACACTCAATAATCAAGCAATTATAGAGACTTGACATCAGCACTCTTGATAATCTAGCAATTGTAAAGACTTGACATCAAAACATTCGATAATCTAGCAATTATAGAGATTTGACATCAGCACTCTTGATAATCTAGCAATTATAAAGCCTTGACATCAGCACACTCGAAAATCTAGCAATTATAAAGACTTGACATCAGCACATTTGATAATCTAGCAATTATAGAGACTTGACATTAGCACACTCTTGATAATCTAGCAATTATAAAGACTTGACATCAGCACATTCGATAATCTAGCAATTGTAAAGACGTGACATCAGCACACTCTTGATAATCTAGCAATTGTATAGACTTTCTTTTGTCATCAGGATTTCTGGAATAACCAGAAAGACTTCCTGTCCTGCTGGTATCCAAATCATCACGTTACAGACAAAACAGACTGAAATACACAACGGTAAACAGATACCTGAAAACCTAACACACAGAAAACACACACACACACACTTACACACATGCTTACTCACACACACACACACACACACACACACACACACACACACACACACACACACACACACACACACACACAGAGTCAGATAACCCTTAGGTTTTACTGACAAAGTTGTTCTGACATTTTCACACCCACCATGCACCCCCCCACCCACACAATCTATCAACCTAACACCCACACCACCCACAACCACCACACACACACCACACATGCTTGTTGTCAGGTGAACCGCCAAACTTATTCTGACAATGCACATACACACACACACACACACACACACACACACACACACACACACTAACACACACACACACACACACACACACACACAACACACACACACACACACACACACACACACACACACTAACACACACACACACACAGCCTCCCTCCCTCTCTCTCTGACCTTCTCCATTCTGCAGGGAGGTCTGCAGGTGGTTGAGGATGGCGGCCAGGATGGTGGGCAGACACATGATCTGGGAACACTGGGCCAGGCCTAGCGTGAACAGCTCACTCCAGCACCACCGCACCAGCGTCGTCTGGGTGTCCGCCCTGCAACACCAACACCTCTCCTCACTCCTCTACCTGTGTCAAAACCGTTCACAGGGAAATCTTCTTCTTTTTTTTTCTTCTCAGCTGTTGTCATTCCTCTAGCGGTGTCGTGACCGTTCACAGGGAAACCTTTTTCTTCTTTTTTTCCTGTTTACTCGGTTAATTTAACCCTCTTAGTCGCGAACCGGGATTCGAGATTTGCCGGGATTGAATAATTGCCCCCGCACCCCCCCCCCCCCGAATCCTGAACCGGGATATACACACAGTAGATATCCATCACGCTGTGACCATCACTAATTGCTACCACATGCCAAAGCTCTATCAGGATAGAGGTACAAAGCTTGCTGAGTGTCTGGAAGTAATTATAGCTGCTGGTATGTACTCAGAAGGAGGAAAAGGTGAGCGAGCATGTGTGCCTGACCTGATTTTGTGATGGAATGGGAAATCTAGGGGCAGTTTGTGTTCAGAGAATCCCAATGCAAGAGGGTTAGAGCCCCAAACTTCATCCATGGAGAGATTTTGTGTTTGGCCATCATTAAAGTAGCATCAGGATGTAGTAACACACAGCTTGTATGTGCTGAGACCAACCAAGTACAAGACAGTTATGTCTCTTCCTTTGTACTGAAGTGTCCAATACACAAAAGATAGGGGCGAGATAGCCTAGTCCTTGAAGCCTTGCTCTCATGATCTGATGGCCCATGACAAAGCCCAGGTTTGAGCCCGTTCAAAGAGATTTTCCCCCTGGAACGACAACAGTTTTTTTCCCCTTGTTGTGTGTGGTGATCGTGCGCATAGGCACACTGTCATGTTGCCTACTGTGCACATAGCCACAAAAGATAGATCGGTTTCCGCTCTCGATACTCGACCGGTAAAAGGTACTCACTCTGAATACCAGATTACACTAGATCACAAAAGAAGTACGTTGTGTTCGTGTGGTGGTCTCGAATGAAAGATGTTACAACAGTAGCAATGTTACATGGTGGCAGCGGTAAAAACTGCAAAGAGCAACGGTGAAATGCAGACAACAATGGCAGAGAACGGTGGTGACATAGAAAAAAAAAAAAAAAAGAAGAAAAAACAAATAGTTTTATTTATTTGTTACCAGTGCTGAACTCGTAGATAGAAAGGACTGACTGAAATACGTGATTGTGAAGGTATGTAGACTTTTTCTTGTCTCAATATCTGATCGACAGACTATTATTCAGTGCAGTAAGTTCAAAATGTCCTTCAAACCGCCTTCTGCGTTTGATTTCACTGCGCCAGAACAGTGGCCGTCATGGCGACAGCGCTTTCAAAGATACCATACATGTGTCGAACTTTCAAAGAAATCATTCGATATCCAAGTATCGTCCCTGATTTACAGCATGGGACCAGAAGCAGAGAAGATTTATGCAACTTTTGAAATCAGTCCTGCTACAACGTTTGATAATGTGATGACACTTTTCAATGAACATTTCACACCAAAGGTAAATGTCATTCATGAACGCGCCATATTCCACCAACATTCTCAAAAGCAGGGAGAAAACGTAGAGACCTACATTCGTGCACTCTACGATCTTGCAGAACACGCAGAGTTTGAAAATAGAGAGTCAGCCATTCGAGATAGGCTTGTTGTAGGCTTACTTGACAAGGAGCTATCAGAGAAGCTACAACTCCAAGCTCAATTGACACTCAAAGACGCTACCCAGATAGCACGTCAGCATGAGCAAGTGAAGCAGCAGCTGTCTGCTCAGCGCTCAACTTCACACGTAGATACAGTCCACGGTCAGCGTGAATCTAGGCGAGGTGGTCATAGTGGTTATCAGGGCAGCACCCATGGCAACACTAGTGGGCCTCGTCATAGCAGCAACTCGCATTGTGGCACAATGCGTGGCAAACACAGAGGTTATGGTCATCACTCTGCTTTACGTGGAGGCAGAGGAGGTCACACTCACAGTAACAAATGCAACAGATGTGGTAGGGATTCTCATCAAGGGAATGATTGTCCAGCCCAAGGAAAAAAATGTCATAGTTGTGGAAAGCTGAATCATTTCTCAGTTGTATGTCGCAGTAAACCAAAGCAAACTGACACAGTAGAAGAGGCAACATCAAGCAACACATTCTTCTTGGAAGCTGTAGAAACCAATTTTCTCCCATGGTATACAAAACTTGACATTTGCAATTCAGTGCATCAATTCAAAATTGACACAGGAGCAGACATTTCTATTATGTCACGTAGCCAGTATGACAAGCTTCATTTGGCACCACCACTCACCCCAACAAAAGCTGTCTTGAAGTCACCAGGTGGTGTACTGAAAACAGTAGGCCAGTTCAAAGCCCAAGTCAAGCTGCATGGTACAGACAACTCATTGTCTCTGAATATCGTTGTTGTTAGTGGTGAGATGGATAATCTCTTGAGTCGGAGTGCGTCCCTCGCACTCAACCTGATCAAGCGTGTTGACAGCGTGGAACAAGGAGTTTTCCAAAACACACTTGATGGACCACCTGTTGATTGCAAACCTGTGAAGATAGCATTGAAAGAAGGTGCACAGCCCTACAGCATAACAACTGCACGACGTGTTCCAATTCCCCTCCTTGAAAAAGTGAAAGCAGAGCTGGAACAGATGGAGAAACTAGGGATCATTGAGGAGATCACAACTCCAACTGACTGGTGTGCTCCAATGGTACCAGTCCAGAAGAAGAATGGCAGAATACGTATCTGTACAGACTTCAAGAAACTCAATGAAGCAGTGAAACGAGAGAGGTACATCCTGCCAACGATGGATGACCTACTTTACAAGCTCAGTGGCTCTAAGGTCTTCAGTAAACTTGATGCTACTTCAGGATTTTGGCAACTACCACTCGACAGTGAGACAGCAAAACTCACTACGTTCATCACTCCAAACGGCAGATTCTTCTACAAGAGACTTCCATTTGGAATTTCTTCAGCGCCAGAAATATTCCAAAGAACTGTAGAAGGGATCTTGGTAGGCATGCAGAATGTTCTGTGTTACTTTGATGATATTCTCGTCTTCAGTGAGGATACAAGTACACACGAGAAGCACCTGGATGATGTTCTTCAGAAACTTCACTCTCATCACCTGAAACTGAACAAAGAGAAGTCAGAACTGAGAAAGCCTGAGATAGAATTCCTGGGTCACCTGATCAGTGGGAATGGAGTGAAACCTGACCCAGCCAAGGTAGCAGCATTGATGGACATGCCTGACCCAAAGAATGTTCAAGAACTGCAAAGAATGTTGGGCCTGATCAACTTTCTGGGCAGATACATCCCAGATCTGTCCTCAACACTGCGTCCAGTCACCCAGTTGTTGGAGAAAGACAAGGAGTGGATGTGGGGTGAACCACAGCATGAAGCTCTCCACAAGGTGAAGATGGCACTGACTTTGGCACCAGTCCTTGCTTTCTTTGACCTCACCAAACCAACAACAGTCAGCAGTGATGCCAGCAGTTATGGTCTTGGAGGTGTTCTACTCCAAGAGCATGATGGAGTCCAGAGGCCTGTAGCCTACTGCTCACGCACCTTGACGCCAGCAGAACGTTCATACGCACAAATAGAGAAGGAGTGTCTGGCTGCTGTGTGGTCATGTGAAAAATTCTCAAGGTACCTCGTGGGTCTTGAATCCTTCACTCTCCAAACTGACCACAAACCCCTTGTCCCTTTGATCAACACCAAGGATCTTCAAGAGACGCCCTTGCGTTGTCAACGTCTCCTCATGAGGCTGATGAGGTTTAGTCCTCATGCAGTCTACGCTCCTGGCAAAGACCTTGTGATAGCAGACACCTTGTCTCGCAGCCCCATACCTCACGAGTCCCAGCAAGATGACTTTCAGCAGGTTCGACAAGACATCGAAGCTCATGTTGATCTCATCAAGTCAACCTGGCCAGCAACAGACAGACGTCTGGAAGAGATCAGCCAAGAGACAAGTCGGGACAGAGTGCTCAGCGCAGCAGTGCAATACACCGTGATGGGATGGCCTGCTTACCAGACTGATGTAGGCCCAGAACTCCAAGAACTGTATGCAGTGCGGAACGAACTGAGTGTTCACAATGGCTTACTCATCAAGGCAAACAGAATTGTAATACCAACTTCGCTGCGAGCTGGTATCCTTGACCTCATTCATGCAGGACATCTCGGCATTCAGAAATGTCGAGAAAGAGCAAACTCATCGGTTTGGTGGCCAGGACTGAACAAGGAAATTGTGAACAAAGTCCAACAATGTAGCCATTGTGAAATCAGACATTCATCACAAAGAAGTGAACCACTCCAGCCTACACCTCTCCCAGAACGACCATTCCAGATGGTAGGAACAGACATATGTGAGGTAAAAGGACAACAGTACTTAGTCTTGGTTGACTACTTCTCCAGATACATTGAGATAGCACATCTTCCAAACGCGACATCAGCAACTGTCATTGCAAGACTGAAAAACATTTTTGCTCATCATGGAATTCCAGAGACGGTGGTATCTGACAATGGACGACAGTTTACATCATCAGAATTCCCAACGTTTGCAAAACAGTGGAATTTCACACACTGCACTAGCAGTCCGTACTTTCCGATCTCCAATGGGGAGGCAGAGAGAGCCGTTCAAACAGCCAAACGCATTCTGGAGCAAGAGGACCCATTCCTAGCACTCCTCACATATCGTGCAACGCCCACGGGTCCAACACGACTGAGTCCAGCAGAGCTCGCCATGGGACGTCGACTGAGAACAACACTGCCAACCCTGCAGACAAACCTTGATCCTCAGCAGTATGACAGAGAGGTCGTCAAGGAAAACGACTCTAAGTCAAAGAAAAACAACAAGACATACTATGACAGACGCCATGGAGCACAATCACTGCCAGAACTTTGTCCAGGGGACCCAGTCTTGCAGAAATTAGACCACGAGGCCAAGTGGTCTGATCCAGCAACAGTTTTGAGCCAGGTTGCTCCTCGCTCATACTTGGTGCAGACCAAGTCAGGCGCGCAGTATAGGCGAAACCGCAGACACCTTCGCCTGTCCCAGTCCTTCCCCATGATCCAGAGTCCCACAGGTGACATTCCCCTTTCAGTTCCATGTCACCCACTTCCCAGTGTCCTGCCTACCAACCCACCTGACCCTGGACCTGTCCCAAGCATGCAGAGGTGTCCAGACAACCATGTCCCAGCACGACTCCAGGATGACCAGACGCCGCTCCAGCCTGGTTCGCCTTCACCTCCTGTCCAGAGGACCAGCCAGGGCAGCCTAGCAGGCCAGACTACCCAGCAAGGGGTGCCAACGACTTCGCCAGTGGGTCCGGTCCGAACAACTACAAGTGGGCGTGCAGTCATCGTCCTGCTCGCTACAGATAAAATGAAAATACTTCTCCCCTTCGGTTATCATTGAGTGACTCTAAACTATAATTGTTGGCACACTTCGAAAGTGCGATTTGTCCATTTTCAAGGGGGAGATGTTGTGTGTGGTGATCGTGCGCATAGGCACACAGTCATGTTGCCTACTGTGCACATAGCCACACAAGATAGATCGGTTTCCGCTCTCGATACTCGACCGGTAAAAGGTACTCACTCTGAATACCAGATTACACTAGATCACAAAAGAAGTACGTTGTGTTCGTGTGGTGGTCTCGAATGAAAGATGTTACAACAGTAGCAATGTTACACCCCTGGAGTTAACATTGGTACTGATTCCACTCCCCCAAAAGTCCTTTGAATAAAACTATAAACCTAACCTCCATGTGTGAACACACACAAAACAGTTTGCACACAAAGCAAATCCCATTTTACCTTTCAGATGAGTAGGTCATTGTGAGCTGGTGAGAACAGATGAAAAAATTAACAAACAAAAAGCAAAAAAAATACATGCACACTGGTACAGTATTTAGACACCATTCCCAAATTGGACTCCGGCTACCTTCATGGCCGACAAAAACTGTTGCATACACAAAAATATCACCATTGGTGAACCTCAGAACTCCAGTTGTGGAATGGGAAGAAACCCTCACACACACACCCCAAAACTTGCAATTCATTTTCTCATGAGCTTTTATCAGATCTTCTGGGCCACTAAAAAACTTTGATTTACCCAGAATATATATAAAACCAACAAAATCCTGATTAAGCTAACCCTGACCAGATCGACTGATTCGACTTCCATTTCTGACTACTGGATTGAGCTTGACCAACTGCCAGTAGTAGGTCAACTTTCACTTTCACTATCGCATATCCCACAATGCAACTAAGACAAGAGAGTCTTCCAGTACAGAAGTATCTGGCTGCCATTTTGAATATGGATGCAAGAGGTTTGGTGATGACTATTTTTGTTGCTGTGAATTTTCAAAATAAAGCTTAAAGCTTTTGGGGGGGGGGGGGGGGGGGGGGGCAATTTTTTGGTGGGGACATCAGTGCACGGCAAACTTCTGCATCTTCTAGAATTTATTTTCAGACATAATATTGATGGTAAAAGTGGTTTGAAGGTTTAATCTTGTGAAGAAATTTTGAAATGAGACAAGTCTGAAGTCTGTTGTGACCTAGTTATGAGCTATAGCCAAGTTATACATCATGATCCTCTGCTTGATTTTCTTCTCCCTTGTATCAGTTACTACAAATGGAAAACAATGACCGCTTTGGGTGCAGTGATGTCTTTGGAATTTTTTCAGCATTTTTATGCATTTAGTGAGAAAATAGGAATTTATCATATAGTTTTTTCCCCTACTGATGTATGTATGTAGTGGGTGTGCATGTGTTGCAGATTTACTTCCCTTGGCACAGTCTTTTCATAGTTAGGCCTATACTAAATCTATAAGGTCAGCCGAGGGTTAGACATTAGCTTCAAAAAAATTTATTTCATTTCTGTTTTATCATAAACAAGTTTTTAAGGAACTTTTCCAAAAGTTCTGCACATGCGTTACATTACACACTTTTGAGTTTTCCCCCAGGAATAGTATAGAAAAGCTCCTTCATATATTGGATTAAAAGTAAGTTTTTAAAAAAAAATCAATTTTCTATTGACCATTTTTGCTGTTGCAGACACAATTTGTTTAGTTTCGTTTTGTCATTTTGGGTTGGGGGGGGGCTTCATGACGCAACACCAATCACAAAGGGGAATGTGACTTACGAAAGCATTTGGAAGCAAGGCAATGATCGTGTCCAGTGCATGGAGAGAAAGAGCAGACGGGAGGCACTCTCACAGATGTAGTGGATGTTGAGATAGGCAGGCATGGGGGAGGGGGTCGTCAGAGTGAACTGGAAGTACGCCTCTGTCAATAACGGCCCTGTAACAAACAGCAATGCACAGACATCATTTCCCTCAAAGTTGTTCTTCATAGCCTGTAACAAACAGATGCAAGTCAGTTACTAAGTATGCTTCTGTCAATAATGGCCCTGTAACAAACAGCAATGCACAGACCAGAGCTACATCAAAGTACGCCTCTGTCAATAATGGCCCTGTAACAAACAGCAATGCACAGACCTGATTTACACCGACACCAAGGACACTGTTTTCTATGTGGTTCTTTTCGTATGAGGGGGGCACTGCCAAGCATGGCTCAGTCTGCTGAGCCCCTACAGCCACATCTTGCTCCAAACAGACTGATGTGGCCAGGAAAATAGCAGCCATCGTCTCCTGAGACACAAAGAGCCTCTTCCTCCTCCTTTTTTTCATAAGGGGGATGTGCAAGTCTAGTGGTCAGAATGCTGTACCTGTGATCTTATGGTAACAAAGGGCCCAGGTTTGAGTCTCCAGTATGGTGTCTGTCGGGGATTTTTCTCTAGGAGTTAATTTAATATAGGTACTGACTCTACCCTCCAGCCACTTCATTGGTTCAGGCTATAAATCAGTCTTGTGTGTGATGCATGCAGACAATCTTGCATGTCTGCTAAAATCCCATCCACCTTTCATAGAACAGTTTGCTAGCTAAAGCAGGTGATTTCAGTTCAATTCCACATCTCAAAGAAAATATGGATGACAGGATGACACCTATGGCACAGACATACCACTGCATAACTCGAAATGCCTCGCCTTTCTCCCCATGCCTGTTGTTTTTTCTGTCGATGCACTAACCTTCTAAATCCACCAAAAAGCCGTCGTTGGAATCGGTGCTGATGTTTGATTGATCCAAGCTGCTCTCTGCTTGACTAGTGTCCCCCACTTCAGCACCACTCTGCACAACACATGTGAAAATAATGATAATAAGCGATATGAACATCGGTATGACAAAAATACCCAAAAATATGAACAAGGAGGTAAAAACACAGATCTTTCAATCTAAGTATACACGAGCACAATACATTTTTTCATGATGGTCCTGGACACTGCTTCTATATATATATCATATACATAATGCTTGTATTGAAGTCTGGAAACTGAAATATCAAACAGTATATCCAACAAGACCAACAAAAAAGTTTAACGCAACAACCTGGCAATATGCACTGATAAATAATCTTGTCAGGCTGATCCTTCAAATCAGGACACATACTGAAATTAAACATCCCATGTTACCTCAGTACTGCTAAGCACTGGTTACTTCGCCTTCGTGGTGAAAGGAAGAATTTATGCAAACTCTTTTTTTTTAGAGGTCACATCCTAACTGGCTAGCTATACCCACCCAAGATGCTGTACAGAGATGGGAGGGAGATTACAGACCTCCACTCTGTTACAGCTGAATGCCCACTAGTGTTAGTCAATAACTAGACTCCCAACTAAGGTAAACTTTAACCTATATATATATAATACAAAAGGCAGACATGCTGGAGTAGTTGAACCAAGAAGAAGCAACCATCCCCCCCACCCCCGACGTTCAGCGACCCCCACCCCCACCCGCCCGGCTAATCTTAGTCAATAACTATCCCAACTAAGGTAAACTTCGACATTATATATATATTATACAAAAGGCAGAAATGCTGGAGTAGTTGAACCAAGAAGAAGCAACCATCCCCCCAACGTTCAGCGACCCCCTCCTCTCCCCCCCCCCCCCCCCCCCCCCAAACCAGCTTGTCCGGCCCCTGAGCGCTCACCGCCTGCATGGCGCCGTCCTGGCAGACCTTGGCCAGGTTCTCAAAGGCCTTGGCCACCACCGCGTCCGCCGCCTCGGGTAACACCTGCTCCACCCCCGCCATGGCATTGCTGCCGCCGACACTGACATTGCCACTGCGCTGAGGATGGCGGCGGCAGCCGGGCCGGTGGCCTCCACCTGGGGCAGGGTGCTGACCTCCCCAGCCACCTGGGCGGCGGCATCCTCCCCCTCCTTGCCCATGGTGGCCAGGGTGGTGACCACGGAGGCCAGGGTGGACAGGTCCGTGTTGCTGGAGGTGCCCGGGGACATCTGGGAGCTGAGCACCACCAGTCCCTGGTCCGTCTGGATCACCCGCTCCTGCAGGTTGGCCAGCAGGCTGCTGCCCCCCCCGCCCCCCCCCGCCCCCGCCGTACTTGCCCTCCTCGCCCGGCTCGCTCTGCACACACACACACACAACGCCCACAGCGTTTCTGTAGCTGCAGACTTTTTTCTTTTTATAAGGGGCGTACAGCCTCACACATAGGCACATGTATAGGAATGCATGACGCACACAGCAACAATGCCATAGGACAGGGTTTCTGTAGCTGCAGACTTTTATTTTAAAAGGGGCGTACAGCCTACACACATAGGCACATGTATAGGAATGCATGATGCACACAGCAACAATGCCATAGGGCAGGGTTTCTGTAGCTGCACACTTTTTTTTATAAGGGGCGTACAGCCTACACACATAGGCACATGTATAGGAATGCATGATGCACACAGCAACAATGCCATAGGACAGGGTTTCTGTAGCTGCAGACTTTTTTTTATAAGGGGCGTACAGCCTACACACATAGGCACATGTATAGGAATGCATGATGCACACACCAACAATGCCATAGGGCAGGGTTTCTGTAGCTGCAGTGTGTTTTTTGCATATAGGGGTGTATAGAGCTGGACATGTTTTACACACGTATGCACATACACAGGAATGCACGATGCACACACCAACAATGCCATAGGGCAGGGTTTCTGTAGCTGCAGTGTGTTTTCTATAGGGTGTATAGAGCTGGAAATGCTTTACACACGTATGCTCATACATATGAATGCACGATGCACACACCAACAATGCCATAGGGCAGGGTTTCTGTAGGTGCAGTGTGTTTTTATATATAAGGGGTGTACAGCTGGAAATGTTTTACACATGTATGCACATATATATGAATGCTTGATGTGCACACACATGTACTCATGCATGCACTCACACACACACACACAGAGCCTGAAAGGAATATATATATATATACTTTCCTTCTCCACAACAAAAATATACAGCAAAGAAAGTGTATACCTTCATACTCATTAAATCTATGTGCTACTTATCTATTGATTTGCTAACTTGCAGTAAAAGGGGGGAGGTGATTTTTTTTTCTTTTGAACTCTTATAAATGATAATATGGACAAGATACAGTAAAAAGCAAGGGAAAAGACTGGCTGGGCCGAGTGAATTAATCAAATAAAATAGGTAAAGAGGAAATACACTATCTGAGACACTGAGAAACAGACACAATTATACAAAAAGAAAAAAAAAAAACTTTCTAAAAAGAACTTACACAGTTTTTGCTTTTAAAAAGGTTACACAGTAAAAGACTAAAAACCAAAACAAAAAAACCCACACTAAAAAAAAACAAAAAAACAGACAAAATCTGATAAAACTGCTGCCCACGCACCAAAACTTTTTTTTTCCCTTCTCAAAGAGGGTGGTGGGTGAAAAGTTGATATAAATACCATTGCTTGTAAAGTGTTGCTCACTTGTTTGTATTAATACCACTGCTCCAAAATCAATGCCTGCCCCCCTTTACTTTTTTCTTTCTTTTTGTTGCAGTAAAGCAGTTAACATTTGTGGATGAAAACCAGCCAAATGTCAATCTGAAATGTCAGCGCTCCCCATGGACGGGGATCAATGATCACTTGACACGGGGAATCACTTTTTAGCATCCCCTTTCAACACACCTGAGTGGGCGGTTCGCATTTCCGCAGGCCTGTAAATTGACTATGGGGTCAAACCTACCCTTTCTGTCTCCTCAAAATCCTGTCTTTGGCTGGTGGTTGGTTTCCTTTTCGTGTTTTTCTTCTCGTTTGTTGTGCTTTTTTTTTTTTTACATAAATACCGGGCCGATTTCAAAACCAGACAACACAAAGAAAAATGGGATGGGTTTGGCGACAGGGAAGGGTTGAACACGCCGAAAGGGAAAAAAAGAAAAAGGGTTTTCCTGTTGACTGGAGGGAGAAATCCATATGAATACTGATAAGACCATGATCCACAGAGGTGTGCTTCTCTGGCAGTTAGAAACAAAAACCTTTTGCTAAAGAAAGCTGAGAAAGAAACCTCTAGATGAAGTGTACTATAATCTGATCCCCAGTAGCAGTAGTCTTCTTAATAACAACTTTTAAAGATATCAGCAGTAGACTTCTTAATAACAATTTTATAAGATAGCAGAAGCCTTCTCATAAAAAGTTCTAAAGATACCAGGAGCAGACTTCTTGGTAACAAGTTTTCAAGACACTGAGTTAACACTTTGCTTCACATTACCTAAACAATGAAAATCTACTATCAGAGAGATCTTACATCCCTCACCCCCACCCTTAAAAAAATGAAGAGAAAGTAGCACCCCAACAACACACAGCCACCATGGACTGAGAGAACTGGGTTTCTGACAGTGCAGAGCCCCCACCATTACTTTAGGTTCAGGGACTGATGCCATCCAACATAGTGTAGTGTAGTGTAGTGTAGTGTAGTGTAGTGTAGTGTGTGAGTATATATATATAGCATGGATAGTACAGCATGCATAGCACATTACTAGTTCAGATAGCATAGCCACAGTATAGTATGGTATGGTATGGTATGGTAGGTTAGGTATGGTATGTACATAGCATAGCATAGCATAGCATAGCATAGCATAGCATAGCAGACACACTAATCAAATGAACATGACTTTTGTTCTAGAAAGATAAACATGCAATGCCAAGACAGTCTGAAATGGCATCAGCAGCCATGTATCATAAAGAAAGAACAAAACATGAACTAGCGAATGAAAGACCTAGACAGAGAGAGGAAGACCATGAACAGACAGAAGAAGACCATGACCAGACAGAAGAAGACCATGAACAGACGGGAAGAAGACCATGAACAGACAGAAGAAGACCATGACCAGACAGAAGAAGACCATGAACAGACAGAAGAAGACCATGAACAGACAGAAGAAGAAGACCATGACAACAGAAGAAGAAGACCATGAACAGACAGAAGAAGACCATGAACAGACAGAAGAAGAAGACCATGAACAGACAGAAGAAGAAGACCATGAACAGACAAAGAAGAAGACCATGAACAGACAGAAGACCATGAACAGACAGAAGACCATAAACAGACAGAAGACCATGAACAGACAGAAGAAGAAGACCATGACAACAGAAAAGAAGACCATGAACAACAGAAGACCATGAACAGACAGAAGAAGACCATGAACAGACAGAGGAAGACATGATCAGACAAAAGAAGACCATGAAAGACAGAAGACCATGGACAGACAGAAGACGACCATAAACAAACAGAAGACCATGATCAGACAGAGGAAGACCATGAACAGAGAGAAGAAGACCATGATCAGACAGAAGAAGACCATGAACAAAGACAAGAAGATTATGAACAGACAGAAGAAGACCATGAACAGATAGAAGCAGACGACCATGGACAGACAGAAGAAGACCATGAACAGACAGAAGAAGACCATGAACAGACAGAAGCAGAGGACCACCAGAGTACAGAGGAGGAGGTGGTAGACGTTACCTTGGGGCTAAAGGTGGGAATGGCAGCAGAGGGACTGTTGAAGTCTTTGCGGATGTAGATTCTCTGGGTGGAGGTGGCGACAGTGGCAGGGGGCTTCTCTTTGTGATCCTGGGGCCTTCGCTCCTGCTGAACAGCTGACAAAGCAAAAATGGTGGTGGTGGTTTATGTGGGGTTGTGGGGTTGTTGTTTTTTCAGAAACGGTTGTACAAACAGTATCAATTCTTACAGAGAGAGAGAGAGAGAGAGACAGAAAAGAAGACGAGAGAGAGAGAGAGAGAGAGAGAGAGAGAGAGAGAGAGAGAAGAAAATGTGTGGGTGTGTGTGAGTGTGTATGCGTATGTGTCTTCTTTGTTATATTTTTAACAATGCTCGTGGAGTGTGTGTGTGTGTGTGTGTGTGTGTGTGTGTGTGTGTGTGTGTGTGTGTGTGTGTGTATTCTTTGTTATATTTTTAAACACTTAAAATAGGATTTTTTCAACAACAAAAAAAACAACAATAACGAACAAACCCACCATTCTGACCTCTTTGTGTGTTTTATTTTGTGTTCGTTTTGTTTTGTTGTTTGGAGGGTTTTTTTGGTGTGTGTGGTGTGTGTGTGTGTGTGTGTGTGCGTGCGCGTGCGTGCGTGCGTGCGCGTGCGTGCGCGCGCGCGCGTGTGTGTGGATGGAGAGACATAGGTAAACCTCCAAAATTCACCAATAGTTAATATTTTGCACATGCACTTGTTGGCCCACCATGATAAAATAAGATAGCTGCACTTTGACTTTGGAGATATTCTGATGTCTGAATGTTCTGGTGTCTGACAACAGAAACAGGGAACCACTGAAGGTCCTAAACACAATGAAAAATAAAACAACTATACTTATATAATTTACATTCCTATATATTTTTTTTTTAAAAAAATACTTTTAAATTGACACTTTTACAAAATATGAACACACAAATAAGTATGTACGCAAGAGTCAAAAAGAATTTCATTCAGTTCCATTCCAAAACAAGAGAAAACAATGGATACAGATGTGTTGACTGATTATAATGTACATATATATGCAACACAAACTGTATCTAAGCACCAATTTCCATTGACATATTATACTTACATTCTGATCGCATGCCTACAGCCAGACATTTCTGAAGACGACAGTACTGACATCGGTTTCGATGCAGTTTGGTGACAGGACAATCACGAGTGCCCCGGCAGGCATAGCCCAGCTGCTTCCGGATGCTGCGCTTGAAGAACCCTTTACAGCCCTCACAGCTGATGGCTCCATAATGTCGACCTGACAACAGAGGTAAAGCATGCGCTCATCTTACATGAGGACCTGACACAATTCTAAAACAAACACTGATATCAGTCACAACCTGATAGACTCCTAAAGCACACACTGATCCTAACGACTGAAGAACCTTAAAACTCTCTTATATATGGATCCATGATATAACCTCACCAAATTCACACATACAACACTGATCTTAGTGATAACCAAACAAATACAGGCTAGAGCACAAAT
Organism: Stramonita haemastoma; assembly: GCA_030674155.1. NCBI lineage: Eukaryota > Metazoa > Mollusca > Gastropoda > Neogastropoda > Muricidae > Stramonita > Stramonita haemastoma. The sequence continues at coordinate 32,662,386 of CM060332.1, forward strand.
GGGTCCTAAGAACTGTAAAACCCTGCACAGCCCTCACAGCCAACATGACACAGCAGAACACACTGATCTTAACAATGGCATGGCAAAATCCTAAAACATTATGATCTTAATTACTGAAGAACTCTTTACACACGTCGCAACTGATGTGGCTCCAAACTGTTGACCCAAAAAAGTCACTCAGTATGCACTCATCTTGAGCAATAAAGATTTGACAAAAAACTGTAGCACACACTGATCTCAACTATTGCAGAATCCCCACAGCTGTGACTGCATAGTGTCAACTTCACAACAACACTTTAAGATTTGAATGTAGACCTCCTGGCCACAAAATCTTGTTGAATTAACATGATAGTGGAGGGCATTAAATCTAAAAGAAGAATAAACTGAAATGGGGACCAGCTAACTTGTTACAGTAATTGGTGCAAGGAATCCTAGACAGGTTTCACCCAGCTGTAAATGGGTACCTGCCCTCTTCAATGACAGGAAAGGTAAAGCAGCGAGGGAGAGGAGATGGGCACAGCCCTCAATATGCTGGCATTTACATAAGTTGAGGTATTTGACATTTTGCTCCACAACGACAGTATAGGTCACAGGACACACCATCACCATTACCTTTAGTTTTTTATGGGGCAATGTTTGAGTCGAAGTGACTCGAAGCCTTTGAAGCTTCAAGATTTATAAAGAAATCATACAAAAGAACATGGTGGTGTTCACTACTCTGGCATAGACACCTTACTCAGTCTGGTTCAAGATTTTAGCATACAACTCCTATTGTCGTAAGCATGAGAGCTGACAAGACACCAGCCTGCTTCTACTGCATCAGAACAGGCTCCACAAAAACACCAATGAAGAGCATATATGCAGCAAGAGAACATGTGCACACACACGACAAGTAGTGCATGCACACCTACATTTGGGACAGGATATAGCCTAGTGGTCAGAACATTGCACTCGCAAATTGACGACCCGGGTTTGATTCCTGGTCGAGAGGATTTTTCCTGTAGAGTCGACATCAGTGCTGACTCCACTACCCCCCAAAAGTCTTTCGGATGCTACTATAAACCAAGGCCCCAGTGTGTGAACACATGCAGAACATCTTGCACACACGTTAAATCCTGTTCCGCTTTTCGCAAGAGTAGGCCGTCGCGTATCAGGTGGGACAGATGACAATATTTGCAAAACTGAATACACACAGGGAGACTGGATGTAAAAAAAAAAAAGCATACGATTGCTTATTACATTATCCTCAATATAAAAGAATAAATAAAATAAAAATAAAATAAAATAGGTGAGCTCGCCATCACGCACAACTAACTACCCCCACTGACCTGAGGCGCGGTCCCCACAGACGACGCAGGGCTCGTACTTGTTGTCAAACTGCTGCTTCTGGGTCACCTTGTCCTGCACCGCCCGCTGCTCCTCACGTAGCCTCTCCAGCCGCTGAGCATGCTGCAGCTCCTGCAGTACACACACACGCATGCAAACGCACACACCACACACACACACACGCATACATGCACGCACGCGCACACACACACACACATCAGTGCTGACTCCACTCCCCCCCCCAAAAGTCTTTCAAATGAGACTATAAACCAAGGCCCCGTGTGCGAACGCACGCAGAACATCTTGCACACACGTTAAATCCTGTTCCGCTTTTCTTAAGAGTAGGCCATCGTGTGCCGGTGGGAACAGATGACATTTACAAAACTGCATATACACGGGGACTGGACGTAAAAAAAAGCATATGTTTGCTTATTACATAATCCTCGATATAACAGAATAAATAAATAAATAAATAAAACACACACAGGTCTATGATACCACATATGATGTTGTGGTATTGTATGATCTATCAAAGTACGAGAACCCAACAATGCTTCCATATCAAGAAAAAAAATATGAATTGAAAAACAAAAAAAGATATCACACTGCACGCAACCTAAAGTAAAGAAAAAGAAAAAAAAGAAAAAAAATCCAGATGTCTCTCACCTTGAGTTTGGAGGCCCAGTCGATGGAGGACAGCGCCCCTGTAGGGACCTGCACCACCTGGGTGGCGTCCTTGAACTTGGTGGCCAGGTCAGCGGGGCTGACGGCAGACACCACCACCTGAGCGCCGTTGGACATCACCCCCTGCCCACCCTGCCACAACCCAATGGGACACACATTTTGTTAGAGCCGCATCAGCATACAACTTGCCATGATCCCTGTCTTGATGATAGCACCAGGGCATCAACAAGAAGAGGGTGGTAGTCAAGACGGATGCAGAACTCCACACAATCTATAGATCTAGATAGATTCTGTGAATTCACAGCAGTACAATTTTTGTCGTCATTCCTTGGAAAGAATCTAGTGAATCTGAGGTTTACCATCAAACAGACATACTAGAAGTTAGAACCTCTGACCTCAGTACTACCACTGAAACATGCTATCCAACAAATGATGCAGTTCAGCTAAGTTAGTCACTTAGTGCCTGTGCCACAATACAATTTGGCTTGTGACACTCTTCATTTTCTGTGTTCACAGTTCAGTCACTGAGCAACTTCATAAAAGACATAAAACTAAAACTGTTAGTTAAAAACTGTTCAATTATGACGTTTCAGCAAAAACACCAAACACACGCTGAATGATATGCCAGCTGAAAAAATATTTTTGTTTTTTATTCATTACTCTATATTAGTTCATTTCCTTAAATAAAAAATTAAGTTTTTTCACAGATTTGCTCACAGCTGAGTTTTCACAACAGACTTGCCAGTTGGCAAGAATGATCACACGACAACAACATTGTATGAAAATACTTTCCTTAAATTTTGAATGGAAGGGGGGTTGTTCTGTGTAATATGTGAGAATTTAAAATAATTTCAGTTAGTATAAAACAATGATTCATTTCCTTCATCATGTATCAGCACATACGCAATACTGGATTTTAAAAAAATGTAATTTGGTAACAGCAACTGCACATGAGTCCTTTACATAATGTCACTGTTACAATCTGGTTGTTATAAAAATATCTGTAGCATAAAAATTATTTGTTTAACACTGTGTTGTTTGGTTGAGACTCATTTCAGTTTATCAAAGGGTCAAAAGACCAATTTTAAAAAACTTTAGTATTAATATTATAATACACTGATTATGTCACAACTTTTCAAACAGTTGGCCTTGTACAATACATGATACATACTTTAAAAAGAAACTAGGTTCTACAAAACAACAGTGACAGTATGAACACTTTGTGAAAAAATTTTTTTCTCAACTAGTGATAATAAATATTTTAACTTCAATTTGGTTTACAAAATTCTGCAATTCAGAACAAATGGCAATATCAAAAATGTTTTGCTGTAGACAATTTTTTAGTCAAGCAAATGACCCAGTTTCTACAGGTTCATAGTCTTCATTCCATCTTCACTGCCATGAAATGAATCACAGAATCTATAAATAACCTTAATCTGAGCCATATGCAGATCTGATCCTGATCTTAGTTATGCTAGAAACTAAAGATGACTACCACTTATCACATGTTAGCAAGTCTGCACCCATTTCCCTCAGCTTATGACCCAAAAATAAACATTTTAACAAACACAACTCTTTTGAAATCCCTCCGCTGTATGAACTATTAGTATTAACCAATTTCATACCTTTCAATCATGACAAGTGACACATTTTTAACATCACGATGGAATCTATCAAATTATTTGAAGCATGATGATACTTCATTTAAAAACAAAACAAAAAAACCCTCACACACAAACTCACAGTCACACATCCAAAAAACCAACAACGAATAATACTGAAAAGAAAAAAAAAAAAAAAAAAAAAAAATGCCGAGTGTACAAAAGTGAACTGGAACACTTTCTTTACGATGTATACATATACAATTTCGTTTTTTAAAACATAAAAACAAACATAAAAAAAGGACTCCCCTACCCCCCACTTAAAAAAAAGTTCTTTCAAAAGAAAGAGCAACAAACCCAGAAGACACCCCCACCCAAAGAGTCTCCTGATCCTAAAACACAGCACACACACACACACACACACACACACACAAAGGCACCAGCAGTAGCATCAGCAGAAGGAGCGGTGGCGGCAAGGTGGCAGACTATGTAAGGCTGATAGCACAGTTTCACATTTTTCTTCTTGCCTGCGCCAGATATTGATTTGTCTGTGGTGTGCCACAAAGCCGGGTAATAATCAACTACAGATGTCACGACCCCGTCCTCAAAGGTCGCCTGTTTCTATTTCTGGCCACGTCCGTGGCATCATTTTCAACGCTGACAGAAAACTGCCAAGACTTTAAAAAGATAAAAGGAGACAAACAAAAACTAATGTCCCCCTATCCCCCCCCCCCCCAATAACAATTAAAAAAACAAAACAAAAAAAACCCATACACACACAAAAGATTTGGGTTTAGTTCAGTGCATGATAGCTTACTATGTTTGTACAAATTTGCATGCATGCAAACAATAAAAAGCATATAGTGTTGTGTGTGTGTGTGTGTGTGTGGGGTGTGTGTGTGTGTGTGTGTGTGTGTGTGTGTGTGTGTTATGTGTGTGTGTGTGTGTGTTAGTGTGTTGTGTGTGTGTGTGTGTGTGTGTGAGTGTGAGTGAGTGCACCTGCAAATCTGAGTGTAAGAGTGTGTGTGTGTGTGTGTTATGTGCGCGCGTGTATGTGTGTGTGTATGGATCTATGTGTACATTGTACTACGTGTATGAGAGAGCATTTCTAATGCACACAATAGACTTAAAGCTGGTGGAAAAGTTCTCAGTACTATAACTCATCAACGCCTGCCAGATAGACAGCATAGACTGATTGTATTTGGCCTTTGATTTTTTTTTTTTTTCAATAAGCAAGAAAAACCCTTAGCATGCAAATATTGATCACTGTTGTCTCCAGATGGATTTGAAGGGGAAAAAAAAGGAATAAACTTAAACTGATTGAACATGGCATCTGCTGAACTTTGCACACAGATTCTAAATACAAGGAAAATGCCATTTTTCCACTGTTACATGCTTTTTCTATTGGTATTTGATTTTCATGTTTACTAAATAAGTAAATTACACAGTAAGGCTATGGTGTTACTTAGTTTTCTTTTGTTTGTTGTTATTGGTTGTTGTTTTTTTATTGGGGGAATTTCAATGGACCACTGTCATTGTTTCAATGTTAAGACATAAAAAATGATACTGTGTTTCTACTGTTGTTTCATTTTTCCTTATATTATACAACCACTCAATATAATTATAATTACTATCTTATGGTATACAATTATCAAAAAAGCTGTTACAAACACAGTATTTCACAACAATATATAGCAGAATAAAAACAAAATTTTAATTTAGAAAAAAAGGAAATTTTGACACTTTGTGTACTATGTGTGTGTGTGTGTGTGTTTTAAATTTTTTTTAAATTTATTCTTTTTTATTTCAAAGATAATAGGAATAAGCTCCCAAGCGTTGTTTTTTTCTTTTACATCCAATCCCCATGTGTATCATGTATGCAGTTTTGTCAATTTTATCATCTGTTCCCATGAGTGTGTGTGTGTGTCACTTGTGGTGTGTGTGTGTGTGTGTTGTGTGTGTGTGTGGGTGGTTGTGTGCGCGGCCGATGTGCGCATGTAATGTGTGTAATTTGTTATATTTATAATAAAGAAGTTCATGGACACACATCAAAAACATAAACTATACAATCGCCACTGATAAACAGTATATATAACAAACATCTACAGCCAACAACTCCGCCCCCCCCCCCCCCCCTTCCCTCCCACAAAAAAAAAAAATCAAAGCCTCTTACAGAGCTCTGGGAAGCAGTGAAGGACACAGGTATGGTCAATCCCCCAGAGGCCAGGGCGATGGGTAGGGTGACGGCCCCTTGCGGCGCGGCACCGCTGGGCCCAGCAATGGTGGGGTTGATGACGTGAATCATCTGCTCACCCCCCACCCCGAGGTGGTGGTTTCCATCACCACCACCTGCTGCTGCTGCTGCCTGCTGGGGTGGAGGCTGACCCCCCCGGGGGAGGCGGCTTTCTTGCTGCTCTTTTCTGACGCCATGCAGCCAGGCTAGCACTCCGTCCCTCACTTCGCACACTTAGGATGGGTATATTATCATCCACTGCAACAACAACAACAAACACCATTATTAAATGGGATAGGGATAGGGAATAGAGCTCGAATGACGCATTATGATTAAGTTTTCAAACTGTGTTTGTCTCTGAAATTTTGTGCCTTTTCTCTCTATTTCTGGTTACTGTCTCCTCTACTTTGCCCTCTTTTTTTCTCTTAGTTTATAATGACTTTCGTCTTTGCCTCTCTTCAGTTCATCCCTGTCCTCTTTTACCAGTTTTACTCTCTTCTCTAAAAGCCACTTTTGTTTTTTAACTATCAGATTCTAGTGGTTGAGATATGAAACTGAAAGGCTGTGTTACTGTGTATAATTAACTAGTATTAGTAGTATAATTTCAGTATGAGTATGCCTTTGATAGCATAAATAATACCAAGGTTGTAATGAATCCCCCGGTTTCTTGTGAACGTCTTTTTCAACACCCAACACTGTTTACAAAGAAGCTGGCACTGAATTCTGAAAATGGAACAGCTAACATAATTTTACATGAACCATAAATTACTGATCAACCTAGGATTATTTCTTGGGCTATTGTAATTGCTTCACAGCAATTCTTCCGTTTCATTTTTGCTTGTGTGCCTGTCTTCCTTCTGCTATAGCATAGTATAAATTAGTCTAATTTTCATTTTCTTCTAGTTCTTCTATCTTTTTTGTGTTTTTTTTTCTAATCCATTAGCATTGTTCCATCAGGCAGGAACAGACTGTAAAGTGAACAAACAAAAAAGAAAAGAAAAACAAATCTCAAGTTATAAAGTCCATGGGTGGGAGAAGAAAGGAGGAAAGGGGGGGGGGGGGAGGAGAGCTCATGATGGATAAGACACAAGGCTCTCAAAAGTCTCATATCACTAGTTCAAGTAGTTGTCCGAGAGAGTTGCTTGGTAGTGGTCGGTGCATGAATATAGTCCCTAAATCAGATAACTCTACAGGGACTCATACTTTCTAATACAATCAAAGGAGGAAACAAAAGCTTCAAAAGGCTCTCTTCCAATTCCTATACCAACCCCAAATCTATTGCTAATATATTGTTACATGATTTATCTAATCCTGAAAGACAGTTTGTTTTGTGTTTAAAAAAAAAAGTTGAGTGACCTGCTTCTGCAATAAATTGATCAATTATACAACTAACCATGACTGAAGGTGGCTTGTGTTTTCTCACTTTTCTGTACCAGGAACTGGAAACTATGGAGAAATCTATGAAAATACAACAGTGGAATCCAATAAATTTGATTTCACCTTTTTTTTTATTTCAAGGATAATGGAATAAATGCACTCATGGGCTTTTTTTTTTTTTTTTTTTTTAACATTCAGTCCCTATAGTATACGTGCAAGCCATTTTGTACATTTTGTCATCTGTCACCAGCATAAGTTAAATGGCCTACTCTAAGTCTAATGGCAGAAAATGACTTAACCTGTGCGCAAATTGTGCTCTATGTGTTTGTGACCTTGTCACACATGGGAGCCTCACTTTACAATTACAGTCTCTAGTCTTCTCAATGGTGGTTCACACCTGAGCTCAAACTGGGGCCATCGAATCATGAGCGCACAGAGCAACGCTTTTAACTACCATGCTGTCCGATCCCCATAGAAATATCACTAGTATGCAATCATATTTTTTCCTGAAATTTTTTTTTTGCAAGTAGTAAAACATTTCGCTGGCAGAGCACAGCACAGGTTGTGATGGCAACTGTTTGATATATGATATGACAAAGTATATACTATATATCATAATCTCACTATAACTATAAGACACAAAAAGATACATACTAACAAAGCAGTTAGTAAGCAATGGCTAGTCAATCATTCATGGTATAACACCACAATATTCACTATTTTAATGAACAGCTATGATATTTTTTTCATTCCTCATTTACAGCTTCGGGGTTCAACAATGCCAATGGTGAAGGTTTCGCAACCATTTTAATAAAATCCTGGGCACCGTTAAAGTAGCTGCAGTCTGATTTCAGGGATGGTGTCTTGACACGACACCTGTATCATGTATGCGTGCATTTTTTCCAACTCTGTCATCTGTTCCTACTGGAACAAAATGGTCAACTCTTCCAAAAGGCAGAATGGAGTTTTAACATACAGTGAGAAAATGTTCTCTGTATCAGAGTATGTTCACACATGGGAGTCTCGGTTTCTAATTCTAGTCTCATGTGAATTTTTGGGGAGTGGAGTCAATACCAATGTTATTGTTAATTCCAGGGTATAAAGTCCTCTAAATGCAAAACAGACACCTCTATGGTGGCTTGATCCTGGGCCCTCAGATCACAAGCACAGTGCTCAAACCACTAGGCTATCCACTAATCCAGTATCCTGCCTTCAATCCCACATGATGAATTTAAGTTGGTTTTTTTTAAGTAATATTTTTAAAGGCATTATAATTATACAATAATGATTATCATTTTCATATTATTATTATTGATATTATTAAATATTATTGATTTATTATTATTGTTCTTATTATCATTATTATTATTATACTAATAGTATAAGGTTGCGTGTGAACATAGAACTAATATGCAGTTAACTTTAACTGCACAATGTCAATACCACATTTTGAATAATTTATAAGCTAAGTTTGTGTGTCAGACAAGACAGCACACTGGTTGATAACATAGAAAATTATGACCATTACTGTATTAGTCTTCCTCATGCTAGTTACAGCAATTCTGCACAAAGTTTATAATTTATAAACTAAAACTAGTAAACACTAAAAGTAAAAGCCAGACATGTTGAAGGCCAACAGGAGTCAATACATTATCATGATTATGTACCCATGAGAAATCAAGGAAGAAAAAAAAAGGGTAATTTCTTTCTAAACCATATGGGGGAGTTAGTTATGTATAGGCTACATGTGGAACTAGAAAACTCTCAGCACCCCACCCATCCACCCCTCTCCCATCCATTCCCCCAAACTGATAAGTCTAGGTTAGGCCTAGCCTACAGCAGATCTGTCATCCTCATACTTCCTTTCTCAGCTCCCCCCCCCCCCCCCCCCCTCCCCCCCCCTGGTTTCACTGGTGTGCTTTTCAGTTTCACCTAGATTTTACTTGGCTGATATGTTCACTGTAAACCTGCCAGTTTATTTTTAGATATTTTCTTTTATGGCTGCACAAACTGCCAGTTAACTTCTTGTCCTTTTCTATTGAAGACCACATTTAGAAAGAGGAAGTAAAAAAAAAAATGTTGATCTGTCTTGTCAACGGTCATAAAGCCAAGTCCCGACAGTTCAGTGACCGGTAATTTACATAAAATATGCGCATAACCTACTTCGGCCTGACCATGAGCGAAAGGACAAAGGTCGCCCAAAATCGATACATAGAAAAATATTAACAGACAACGATGACCTACATTCTAGATAGCAATGTGGTGCACAGACTGACATTCTTCACTTTATTCACAAACTGTCAATTTATCTTTGACAACAACAAACGTCTATCAAAATAAAACGGCGTTTGGTCTATGACCGTGTCAATGATATACAAACAGGCAGAGGTCATGCACTTAGCCCATGTGGATGACTGTCTCCTGGTGTTTAGTTTTATGCTTGATGATGCATACAAATCGTATAAGTCTCGGCTATCGCTCAATCATATCTATGTAGAACAAATCAAATTAAACTCCGCTAACTCTTCTAAAGTGTAAACGGAAGCCATGAAACGGTTGGAAGGGCAATTCTTCCCGTTTTCTCCGCGCAACTGGATTCAGGAAATGGCGGCCTTAGCACTGTTCAGTTTAGAAAATGGTGGTTCACAGAAATATTCACACTTAAAACAATAAATCGACACCTCTGATTAGTAAACACAGCAGTAAAACAAATCAGGACATACCTTTTATCGATTAAACATGAAAACAGTCCAACGATTCGTCAAAAATATGCCAAATCTTTCGCAGACAGAAATAAAGGTCAGAGGTTGTGACCTGTGTCGAACGGACGCAGAGAATGAAACAATTTCATTGGTTCAAAGTTACGTCAAATATTGCTTCCCGATTTGAGCACGAGACTTTGCGCGATTTACACCACGAATAATCACTCTAAACTTGAAAAGTAAATTTTTGTCGTGTGGTTTTGGGCTTTTAAAAAAATATTTATTTATTTATTTCTGGAATTGGAATGTAAGGCATACTTTCAGGTTGGAGCTACGCATAGGAATCATTTTACCTCTAGGTAAAAAAACAACACTGCAAACTTTGTGTTTGTTTTTCATGTAGAATCCGCATGTTCGAAGTGTGTTCGTCAGATGATTAGACCCAAGAGGATTTGGAAAGTAGACATATGGCCGTATGGGATTGTGACAATTAATGTCACAAACTAGTCTATATTCATCTGACAAAAAAATCCAAAGCATACCAAAGAATACCATGAACAAAAGCTTTTTTTGCCAAGCTTATAACCTAACATACAGTAAATGTACTAAATCAGGCCTGTATGAATCGGTCGAAAAGTTACAGGCTATGCCTAATTATGGAGTGGATGCAACTTCAAAAACAGCCCATGGACATGAAATAGAACTATTTGTTTGTTTGGTTGGGCTGGGTTTTTTCCCCCTCATATCTATATATTTGGTGATAAAGTCAAATTCACATTCAAATTAAAGTGATTTTAATTTGATGTAAGAAAACTTGCCCAATTTTAATCCTTGATTATGAATGAAACAGTTGTGGACAGTCACCATTTCATATTTATAGTAAATCTCCCATAGGAACACACAATTGAATTGAGATGATTAAATCTGAAACCGTTTTTCTTGTCGGTCACTCGTGTATATTTTGGTTCCAAATGGCAAATAGTAGCTTACAAAAGCCAAAACCTGTATAGTGCAGGGAAAGCACATGAATTAACTTCAGTTTACAGAAGCTGCAAAGGCTTCAACTTGCAGATTTTTTTTATTATGAGTAAATTTACAAAGGAATACTAGCATCCATTTGAAGATCATTCAAATTAAAGTAAATCATGACTAACAGTTTAAGAAACGGGACGTAAAATAAGCTGTGAAGCTTAAGCTTGATTCAGTAAATATTCAAGTCCTACTACTAATAAGTAGGCCTACAAGTACCATTACAACGGCATTATTGTACTAAATACTATCTTGGAAAATGTGATGAGTACAATAATTTAGCAGAAATAGAAGGGGGAAAAGTCTGTTACCTTGCCTGCCCTCTCCCCCCCCCCCCCCCACCATCAACACACCCACCACTCCCCTATCCACCTCACCTATTTTGAATAGGTTGTCTAGCAATATTGAATGATGTATCCCCCAATTTTTATATCTTAGTGGTGAGCAGGAGATTTTTGGTTTACATCCCATCAGATGCCATAGATTTTCCCTGTCCACTAAACCATGGAAGCATGGTCTTACCTGAATAAAAGTGTGACATGATTTTTTAAAAAAAAAAAAAAAAAAGAAGAAATGAGAATCCATGGAAGCAAAAGATTTGTTCTGGACTGGCAAAATCACATGCAAGAAAACTGCCTAATTTCATAAGGAGAGTGCAAACTCAGATTTTTAAACTTGAAAGCTTGCCTGTTATTTTATTTCAGTTCCAGGTTGTTCCTTAATTGGATTGATTATTCTGATCAAACATATTCTTTTTTGTCAGTATTCAAAATCATTTCCGAATTCAATAAGATTCAAGCATTGACTCGGACTGTCAAGGGTTTATCAAGGGTTTATTTACGTATTCATGATCTCCCTTTTGCTCAGACTAGAGTTTTTGAATGACTAAATCTAGTCTCTACTTTCAATGTCAGTCTTTATAATTCTGTATAAAAAAAATTGTCTCTCTCACTTTCTGTCTTTCTCACATTTTCTGTATTGTAGTTAATTACTATGTTGTTTTGGTGATTTTAAACAAAATTTCCTATCAGTAATAAATGAAAATGTACATTTCCCCTTGTTAGCCTAAAAACATTTTTGTAAAGGCTGTATAATATTAATCTCTCTCTCTCTCTCTCTCTCTCTCCTCTCTCTCTCTCTCTCTCTCTCTCTCTCTCTCTCTCTCTCTCTCTCTCTCTCTCTCTCTCTCTCTCTCTCTCTCTCTCTATTATCACTGTTGTTGATATTATTCTTATTGTCATCATTATAATCATTGTATTATCTTTAGTTCCTTCTGAGTTCATTTTGTTATTATGAGTTGTAACAATGTTGTAGCTAATTATTTTTGGGTGGACTTTTCTTGGTTGCTAAGTTGTTTTATTTCATTATGTTTCTTTGGTTGCTCTTTATCTATTAACACTTCTCTTTTTCTTTTATAATCAAAATCATTTTATTGTGGCTTCTGATTTTCGTCTTCTGAAAGTGTGCATTTTTATTATCTTATTATGTATAATGTCCTTATTCCTTTATGTTGTTTGGTACTGCATATAGTTTTACTGTTTAGTATCTTTTTATCTTGATGTTTTCCCTGAAAAGGGCGGGGACTGGATGTTAAAAAGCACATGAGTGCTTATCTATTATCCTCGAATAAAAGAATTTTGCCTTGCCTTGCCTTGCCTTGTCTCTCTCTCTCTCCTCCCCTCTCTCTCCTCTCTCTCTCTCCTCTCTCTCTCTCTCTCTCTCTCTCTCTCTCTCTCCTCTCTCTCTCTCTCTTCTCTCTCTCTTCTTTGCTTCCCCCTTCTCTCTCTCTCTGGTGATTAGATATTTGTACATTTTGTTCATGATCTGCCAACCCAAGTTCAAATCCCATTCAAGGGGACTTTTTGCCTGGAGTTAATATCAGTGCTGACTCCACTCTCCCCCAAAAGTCCTTCAGATGAACTTTTAAACCAATGTCTAGTGTTCAAATGCATGCAGAACATCTCACCTTGTGCACAAGTTAAAACCTGTTCCACTTTTTTGAAGAGTAGACCATTCTGTACTGGTGGGAGTGTAAAACAAAGTTTACAAAACGGTATGCACATGGGTATTAGATGTAAATAGGGTTTGTTTTTTGTTTAAAAAATCTCTTAGGTCTGTCTTCCCCATCCCTTTTCTCTTCCTCTTCCTCCCTTTCAGAAATTAGTTGTATTAATGCACTATACAGCTATTCGCGCACGCGCGCATACACACACACACACACACACATACACACACACACACTGATACAGCTACAATGCACACACACACACACACACACACACACACACACACACACACACACACACACTCACTCACTCACTCACTCACTCACTCACTCACTCACTCAGTCCCATGTCCCAAAGGACGTAGGGGGACATGAGAGAAGACGCAACAGAGATCTTTTTCCATGCTTCACGATCCTGTGTGGCTAGTAGGAGGTGTATCAGGGGTTGGGCGGTCCAGTCTTTGATGTTGTCAACCCATGATTTCTTTTGGCGGCCTCTTCTTCTCTTGCCCTCGACTGTTCCTTGCAGGATGGTTTTTGCTAGGGTGTTGTGTCTTGTGGTGTGACCATACCACATCAGCTTTCTCCTCTTTATGGTGGAGAGCAAAGGCTCTTGGGGGCCCACACGCTTTTTGATTTCTTCTTTCACATAGTTATTGGTCTTGTGTTCTTTGTATGATATTTTGAGGAGTCTTCTGTGGCACTTGTTCTCGAATGCTTGGATTCTCCTCTCTAACTCTGCTGTCAGAGTCCATGATTCACAGCCATATAGGAGGATAGATATCACGAGGGATTTGTAAAGGTGGTATTTGGTGCAGAAGCTGATGTTGTTGCTTCTGATGATCCTCTCGAGTCTGACTAGAGCAGATGTTGCTGTTGCAATGCGAGCTTTCACTTCATTGTTTGATGTGCCATCTTTTGTTAGGATGGAGCCTAAGTATTTGAATTGGCTCACCTCTTCTAGTATTTCTCCATTCATCTTTATTTCCGTGATGTCATTACTCGCGCTATTGACCATGATCTTTGATTTCTCTGTACTGACCTCCATGCCGTATGCGCTCGCTCGATCTGTTAAATTGTCTGTGAGGATTTGCAGTTCTTGTTTGCTGCTGCCCACAAACACACAAAAGAATATAAAAAAATTTTAAGTTAAAAAAAACAGCACACACACAGAGCTCTGTTTCATCTTCAGATACATAATTTATATAAAATTTATCTACTACGTAAATTCTGTTTGATACCTTTGAGACTATACATATGGTATTTTTATATAATATGTATATATATATATGATTTATTACTTTTGTGAATTCCCCGTACAAAGATTTCAACAGAATCAACAACAACGAACAGTTGATTAGTCTAGATACCATCAGTCTAGAATATTAAGTGTTATTAAAAAAAAAAAAAAAAGTTCTCCTTTCCTGTCCAGGTCAGAATGTCAGGTATTGATGTGACTAATATAGATTTATAAGGAAAATGCCAGGGCCTGTTAAAATGCTGTTATCAATGCTTTGAAAAGTTACAGAAAGCTACTAGCATGACTGGTGAGTTCTTCACCCATCACAAGCTTTTAGTTTTAGCATAACACTATTATTAACAATAATAGCCTGTAATCTCCATTAGGAGAAAAAAAAATTCCCCCAAGTCAGAGTATGGTTATCTTTCTAACTATACAGCAAGGAACTTGAAAAAAAAAAGAGCCATACTCATAAACTTTTCACCCAGAATGGGTTAATTGAGATCATGGTGATTACACTACAGGTGGGACAGAGTGAGACAGAGTGCAGTGTAATTAATCTGAGTTACCTCAAGGTAAAGGCCATACTCGTAAACTTTTCACCCAGAATGTGTTAATTGAGATCATGGTGATTACACTACAGGTGGGACAGAGTGAGACAGAGTGCAGTGTAATTAATCTGAGTTACCTCAAGGTAAAGGCCATACTCGTAAACTTTTCACCCAGAATGTGTTAATTGAGATCATGGTGATTACACTACAGGTGGGACAGAGTGAGACAGAGTGCAGTGTAATTAATCTGAGTTACCTCAAGGTAAAGGCCATACTCATAAACTTTTCACCCAGAATGGGTTAATTGAGATCATGGTGATTACACTACAGGTGGGACAGAGTGAGACAGAGTGCAGTGTAATTAATCTGAGTTACCTCAAGGTAAAGGCCATACTGGTAAACTTTTCACCCAGAATGTGTTAATTGAGATCATGGTGATTACACTACAGGTGGGACAGAGTGAGACAGAGTGCAGTGTAATTAATCTGAGTTACCTCAAGGTAAAGGCCATACTCATAAACTTTTCACCCAGAATGTGTTAATTGAGATCATGGTGATTACACTACAGGTGGGACAGAGTGAGACAGAGTGCAGTGTAATTAATCTGAGTTACCTCAAGGTAAAGGCCATACTCGTAAACTTTTCACCCAGAATGGGTTAATTGAGATCATGGTGATTACACTACAGGTGGGACAGAGTGAGACAGAGTGCAGTGTAATTAATCTCAGTTACCTCAAGGTAAAGGCCATACTCGTAAAATTTTCACCCAGACTGTGTTAATTGAGATCATGGTGATTACACTACAGGTGGGACAGAGTGAGACAGAGTGCAGTGTAATTAATCTGAGTTACCTCAAGGTAAAGGCCATACTGGTAAACTTTTCACCCAGAATGTGTTAATTGAGATCATGGTGATTACACTACAGGTGGGACAGAGTGAGACAGAGTGCAGTGTAATTAATCTGAGTTACCTCAAGGTAAAGGCCATACTCGTAAACTTTTCACCCAGAATGGGGTAAGTGAGATCATGGTGATGACTACTGGGAAGTGCTCAACAGTGACTATTGATATCTCCTTCCCTTATCCCCTGAAGTAAAAAGCCGTTCATAGATCACTGCGGTTGTATGAATGAAGTGTCTTGAGTGAGTCAAACCTTTCCGACTTTATCCTTCTCCATATTGCAGATGGTATGGAAGGCTAGGTTTTAATATTAGTATTAGACTGTATCAGTGTATGTTTGTGGAATCTATATGTCACTAACTCAGTAGCTGTACACATGTATAATATCAATCTTTCACACTGCTCTGTAAAAGTAGCTAAAGGTTTGAGTTTATAATAAAATGTGAAGGACTTGCAGTGGAATGAGTCAGAACCAGTATTTTGTAACCCCAGGGGGACACAATACTCTCAGAAGAAGTGGCTCTACATGACTTGCACAGGTGTGCATTCCCACTTTACTTCAGCTTATGGGTCTGACCACCAAACTACTCCATCCATTGATGTATCATAAATGTATTTAAACATGAAATACATGATATATGTAATGTGGTGTTGTTGGGCATTCCCCAGCTTAGCAGTACCCTAGGGGTCACCCAGAAAATAATGATATACATCAGTATCCACTCTTGTCTTGTTCATCACACCCAGGAATCACTGTGAGACCATGGCATAAGTGCACAGTGGGTGAGAAGTTTGTGTGTATACATGGCAGTTTTCAAGTACCTCACCAAATTTAAAGCTGTACTCAACCTTTAGAGGTAGGTAAAGGTAGAGGTGTCCCATAACCTAGGCGGTCATAGCCTTAGGGGAGCGAGGCGTCAGAGACCTCAGCTTCTCTAGGGGCCAGCATATTGAGGGCGGCGCCCATTTCCTCTCCCTTGCTGCTTTACCTTCCCTGACCCTAAAGAGGGCAGGTACCTACTTACAGCTGGGTGAACTGGAGGGGGGAGGGACTGTACTGAAGCCAAGGCGCGCAAACGGTCACCCATCCAACTAATAACCACGCTCGACGCTGCTTAACTTGACTTGGGGGGGGGAAAGCGAGCGCTCTGACCACTGAGCTATCCCGCCCCTTGAGAGGACAGTACCAAAAAAAAAAAACCCACAGTGTTTCTCTTTGCAGAAAGTGCACATGAAGCGGGAGTGACTCACTGTGAGGGAGGGGGGGGATGGAGAAGGTGGTGTGGATCATGAGCTGGCTGGCAGTGACGGGGCGGTGAACTGGACCGAGCTCAACCTGCCCCCTGACCACATGGTCAGCTACCTGTTCGGCCATCCCCACTCACGCCAGCAATGCCTGCAGGATCCCACCTGTCCTTACAAGGTGAGCAGTAGCAGTTCTGAAGGTCTGGTCTGGCAGTTTGGGGTCGTTTGCATTGATTACAGTTTGTTTTGCTTCAGCTTTTGTCTTTGCTTTTTGAGGAGTCAATGATGCACTACATTGGGAGGTCAAAAGGTCGTCATGTCTCTTAACTACCCCACCCCCACCACCTTACCTCCCATCCTCTTTTTCTTCTCTTACCTGTGTTAATTCAGTCTTTGATACAGGTGTTTCATACTTGTCTCTGTTCCAGTCTTGAACTCTCCCCTACCATCTTCCTACCCTTCTCTCCTCTCTCTCTCCTCTCTCTCTCTCTCTCTCTCTCTCTCTCTCTCTCTCTCTCTCTCTCTCTCTCTCTCTCTCTCTCTTCTCTCTCTCTCTCTCCCTCTCTCTCCCCCCTCTCTCTCCCCCCCCCCCCCCCTCTCTCTCTCTCTCTCTCTCTCTCTCTCTCTCTCTCTCTCTCTCTCTCTCTCTCTCTCTCTCTCTCTCTCTCTCTCTCTCTCTCTCTCTCTCCATTTTAAAGACTATGGATCTATAAGTCTTTTAAAGGGATAAGTAGTTTGATGTCATAACACACAAAACAGTATAACTTTACGTTTATAATGTATTGCATTATAGTTAGTTGCATAAATATGTTTGTGTGTTGGTGTACAACAATAACATTATATGTTATATGCATCATTTTATAAACCGCTTGTTATGGGCTCTTAACAGTACCATCAGCAGTCCTCCCTCTCTACCACCCATCTCCATAGGCCAGAAGGTGGTTACATAAAAACAGCAAAACTGTTGTGGCTGTCTTGACATTTCTGTGAAGAAATCTGCCTGGAAAATATCACCAAAGAAATGAAATAGTGGCTGATTATGCCTGTCAGTGATAAAGTCTGGCAGCAGTGTGATTTTGTTTTCATTCCTGGGCTAGAGCTTTGAAGTTTATCAATGGTGAGATTTTGCTTATTTGACTGGTTTCGCCCACTACGCAGATAGCCGCATTTTAACTTCTGGGATGTAGCGTATGCCAGATGCTGCCAAGATTCGAACCCACGACTTTATTGAGCCATGGGATTGAAGCCGAACTGTCTTTATCACCCGGCTGTAGTGTCCATTGAGTGCAATTTTAAGATTGATCCATGCAAACAAAAAAAAAAAAAAAAATTTAATTGATTAATCCGTGTGTTTCAGACTGCTTTGGAGAGCCCCCATGTGCAGTGTTGGGGCTATGAGGACAACTGCCCTGAAGCTCCACGCCTGCCTCAGTGCCCTGGAGACAGTAGACACTGGTCAGTAGTCTCTCTGTCTGTGCACTGTAGACATGGTTGAGGGGGTACAGCAGCATTGATTTCAGTGAACATTCATTCTGCTGTGTAAAGACTTGTTTCAGTGTGTGTGTGATTCATTCTCTTTTTCTTATTCTCTTTTTCTTACTCTCTTTTTCATACTCTCTTGTTCTCTCTCTCTTTATCGTTCTCTCTCTATCATTCTCTCTCTCTCTCTCTCTCTCTCTCTCTCTCTCTCTCTCTCTCTCTCTCTCTCTCTCTCTCTCTCTCTCTCTCTCTCTCTCTCTTTTCCCCCTCCCTGTAAGTCCAAAGTCTCGTGGACACATAGCTCTGAAGATTGACTGCGACGCCCTGCACGCCAATGGTCAATGTAGATGCCTCCTTTTTCTCAATAGGCTAGTAATAGTGTGCATTAAAGTGCAGCTTCCTTGGGTAAGTCTATTGTAAATTTTTAATTAAAGATTGATTATCAAATAACTATGCCATTATTGATCAGTTAACGGGTAATGGGAAAAACCTCATGTCAGGAGAATTGGTGGATTAATGGCATGAGTAGTTTCCCTTTCTGTTTAGCATTTTATATTTTTTGGTTGTTTGTTTTAAAATTCCTTCAAGAACAGTAGCAGGCATACAGTGGGTCACTTTGTGTCATAAGGACTCAAAGAATTAAGATCATTGAAAGGAATAACGATTTGATGGTCCAGGATCTGGGTTTGTTGACCTAAGTACTTGATCTCAAATGAGAACAAGAAAAAGTGAACAGGAAAAATTTTGTGAGGATATGCTAAATGATCTCACTTGTCTTTTTTTTTTTTGCTGCCTCACCTTCTGTCATGCTTGTGTATTCCTGTTCCCATGCTGCTCATCTCAGTCTTCCCACCACAACCATGGTCCACAGGGAGCCCATCAATATCAGGCCGCCATGGGGCCACCAGCCAGAGGGGCCCTGCACTTCTACTGGGTCACTTTTGTTGTGTTGAGTGGCACTTGTTCTTAGCTAACATACGCAGGACACCACCTACTAAGCCCACCCAATGTGTCGACCACAGCAACATCCCTCCATCGACCGTTCCCCACGAACCTCCAACCCCAAAGGCTTTGACACAAACTCACCACAGGCACAGAAGTGTATGGGGAAACCAAATCTGTGATGACCATGAGACTAGAGCAATTGGGGCCACCGAATCAGAGGCTTTTTTCATGGCATGATGATCATTGATACTACACCCTTGTAATGCTTTAATTTACTGACAGTACATCATGCAGTATCAGTTCATTTGATCAACTGATGAGTGTTGATTTATATCTGGCACACAGGGCCAAAGACAAGGAAACCCAGATACAGAACTTCTGGGATTCTGCTGACTTTGGTTATGTACGACAACGACGCAAGGAACTGAAGGCCTACTGTCGTCCTACTAAACCTGTGCGTACTTAACGTTTCTTCATATGCTTTAATATTTATCATTGTAATGATATTGTGAACAAAATAGCAGAATAGTAGTCATTTTATGAGGGATAAAATAGGACACTAGCTTTAAGTTGAACTAAATTATTGAAAGAAAGGTATTTGTGTGCGATGTAATAAAACAGTAGCTATTTAGCAGTGAATGTTTTGGAATGATAATTGTCATGTACCTTCCATAATACAGTGATAGCGATCCGTGTGATATAATGGGACAATAGCTATGTGTGTGATATAAGGGGACAATAGCTATGTGTGTGATGTAATGGGACAATAGCTATGTGTGTGATATAATGGAACAATAGCTATGTGTGTGATATGATGGGACAATAGCTATGTGTGTGATATGTTGGGACAGTAGATATGTGTGTGATATAATGGGACAATAGCTATGTGTGTGATATAATGGGACAATAGCTATGTGTGTGATATAATGGGACAATAGCTATGTGTGTGATATAATGGGACAATAGCTATGTGTGTGATAATAATGGGACAATAGCTATGTGTGTGATATAATGGGACAATAGCTATGTGTGTGATAATAATGGGACAATAGCTATGTGTGTGATATAATGGGACAATAGCTATGTGTGTGATAATAATGGGACAATAGCTATGTGTGTGATATAATGGGACAATAGCTATGTGTGTGATAATAATGGGACAATAGCTATGTGTGTGATATAATGGGACAATAACTATGTGTATGATAATAATGGGACAATAGCTATGCGTGTGATAATAATGGGACAATAGCTATGTGTGTGATATAATGGGACAATAGCTATGTGTGTGATATAATGGGACAATAGCTATGTGTGTGATAATAATGGGACAATAGCTATGTGTGTGATAATAATGGGACAATAGCTATGTGTGTGATAATAATGGGACAATAGCTATGTGTGTGATATAATGGGACAATAGCTATGTGTGTGATAATAATGGGACAATAGCTATGTGTGTGATATAATGGGACAATAGCTATGTGTGTGATAATAATGGGACAATAGCTATGTGTGTGATAATAATGGGACAATAGCTATGTGTGTGATATAATGGGACAATAGCTATGTGTGTGATAATAATGGGACAATAGCTATGTGTGTGATATAATGGGACAATAGCTATGTGTGTGATATAAGGGGACAATAGCTATGTGTGTGATATAATGGGACAATAGCTATGTGTGTGATATAATGGGACAATAGCTATGTGTGTGATATAAGGGGACAATAACTATGTGTGTGATATAATGGGACAATAGCTATGTGTGTGATATAATGGGACAATAGCTATGTGTGTGATATAATGGGACAATAACTATGTGTGTGATATAATGGGACAATAGCTATGTGTGTGATATAATGGGACAATAGCTATGTGTGTGATATAATGGGACAATAGCTATGTGTGTGATATAATGGGACAATAGCTATGTGGTGATGTGAACTGAGTTGTGCAACCCCCAGATGAGTGGATTGGAAAAAGTCCCTCTGTCATCCTACAAACTGAAGAATGGTTTCAGCTATTTTCCTGTTTCATAACTTCAGTTGGTTGACCTCTTCTTTATCTCCTTAAGGAATTGGTGGGGCTCTGCACTGGACAGTTCAAGCAATGTTGTGGGCAGGTGGATGCAGGTGAAGCCCGTTCTTCTGCAGATAAATGTTTTGTTGTTGGGTTTTTTTGTGTTGTTTTTTTTTTTTACAAATTGGGCTAATAAGTTGGAACATGTATATCTCTGTTTCATTCCTTTCAGAAATAGCCAGTCAGGGAAATGAATTTGAGTATATCTCTTTTTTACTTTTTAAGATAGCTATTGAGAATAAAGTTAAATTGAAAGGACAGTCGAATGCAGTTAAATGTATTACTTAAAGCAGACTTTGCTGAGGTTTCTTTAGTGTATAATTTGCAATGTAGGTTACAATTGGGGTTTTTT
This sequence comes from Stramonita haemastoma, assembly GCA_030674155.1. NCBI lineage: Eukaryota > Metazoa > Mollusca > Gastropoda > Neogastropoda > Muricidae > Stramonita > Stramonita haemastoma. Next base: position 32,684,137 of record CM060332.1, read on the forward strand.
GTTGTTGTTTTTTAAACCGTTACCTCAGTATACACATGGGCAGAAATTAAAATACCATGGTTTTGTAATAAACTCATTTGAAATATTTTGATGTTTAAGTAACAATAATGAATTTTTGTAGATGTTTAAACCAGGAATTGTAGTCAAAATCAAAGAATAAACAGTCCAGGACAGGAAAGGTACAGGAAAACTAGAGAAAGCCAAACGAAACTATTTAATCCAAATTTGTCTGTCGGAGAGAGACATTTTGATTGAGAATTAACCATAAGGAAGGTGTGTTTGGGTTGCAAAAAAGAGTCAACTACTTGAAAGTAAATAATACTTTGCTCCTTTTAAAATTCTTGCTTTTTTTCTCTTAACAGAAACAGCAGTTATGTTGTCAGTGTTTTGATTTTTACAGGGGGACTCCAGTCTGTTGTGTGTGGACCATTTGCGATATTGTCAGGCCACCAATATCTTTGTTGACCTCAGCACTGCAAAACTGGCTGCCTCCAATAATGCGTAAGATTTGATGATTTTTTTTTTCATGAGACTGTACACAAATCTGCCAGCATCTCTCTGTCTCTCTCTCTGTGTCTCTGTCTCTCTCTGTCTGTCTGTGTGGCTGTCTCTCATTCTTTCTCTCTGTCTCTCTGTCTGTCTCTATCTCTGTCTGCCCCTCTTTCTCACTTCTCTCTCTCTCTCTCTCTCTCTCTCTCTCTCTCTCTCTCTCTCTCTCTCTCTCTCTCTCTCTCTCTCTCTCCTCTCCTCTCCCCGTGCCTTTTTTCTTTCTTGTGTACTGACTGTTTTCTAATCAGTTAAAGTGTTTTGCATTCCTCATAACATCAATGTCATTTTCTGGGCATCTTTTTTTTTTTTTTTTACTCCTTTTGAGGGATGGGGTAGCCTAGTGGTCAGAGCGTTGCGCTCATGACTTTACAGTCTGGAATTAAACCACTTCTGGAATGCCCGTTCAAGGGATTTTTTTCTCCTGGAGTTCACATCAGTACCATCTCCACTGTCCTTTTAGTCATTCAGATGAGACTATAAACCAGGGTTCCATTCGCAAACCCAGGGGGGACAGGATAGCTCAGTGGTCAGAGGACTTGCTTTCCACAAGCCAATGTTGAGCAGCATCGAGTGTGGTTACCAATTGGATGGGTGGCCGTTTGCACGCCTTGGCTTCAGTACAATCCCCCAGTTCAGCCAGCTGTAAATGGTTACCTGCTTCTTTAGGGTCAGGGAATGTAAAGCAGTAAGGGAGAGGAGATGGGCGCACCCTAATATGCTGGCCCCTAGAAAGCTGAGGTCTCTGATGCCTCACTATCTTACGACCTCATAGGTTGTGGGAACACCTTTACCTTTCCAATGTTGTTTAACTCCTACAAGGAAAGTGTAGAGAATAAGAGATAAGGAAAGAAATCAATCATTAAAGAAATACTGCATTCCCCATTACTTTGAAGCAATTATCAGTTAAAGATTACTGAATTTCCCCAATTGAGCTTTGAAGCAAGTTTTAGATATGAATCATTGGATTTACTTTGATTTTTTTTTTTTCATGCACAAACTTTTAGAAATGTCTGATGTAAAGGACTAAAGCTTTTGAGATTTTTGTTTTAGATTGGTGAAGAAAGTGAGCAAAATATTATGCAAAATGTGGCAGTTGAGATTTTTTTTTCCTTGGATTTCTGTCAAATGATTGTAGGTATGAACATAGGTAAGTATCATTTATTATGTTTCAGATTGAACATTATGAAATTGTATTTCTCACCCACTGGTTTATATCATTGTTTGAATTATCAGGTTGTGCTTTTTTAAAACCCTGACATTGTGGCCACCCTATCATGGATCTTTTGTTTGATCTTGATGTTAAGATGAGAAGCCAATGAATGGTTTTAAATAATGTCATTTAATTTGTTAAGTAGGCCCAGTTTTTTGTTTGTGCGTTGGGGGGGGGGTTGTTATTGTTCCTCAGCTAGACCTCCAAGGTTCACCAATGGTGAGATTTTTGTAGTTGTGACTTTTTTCCCCACCATGAAGGTAACTGCATCTGACTTCAGACATACATACTGAACCTACCACTCGTGAGATTTTTGTGTATGCAGCTGGGTTTTTTTTTCATCAATTTTGCTAGGACTGTCGGGAGCTACCTCCCTGTTCTTTCTGATTTTCAACTGTTGTGGGTTCTTTTGATGCACGCAAGTCTGTAAGTACACAGGTCCAACTGGTTTAGAAGCTTTTACGAAAGACTTGACAATTCTGGGAAGGGAACCCAGAACTTTACAGTTTACTTGTTTAGTTTATTTGTTTGGCAGGTGAACGTTTTAACCATCCTGTCACCTCCCCTCTTAGTCCAAAGTCTAAACAAAAAAAAATCTCAAAAGCTATAGTCCTTCACATCAGACATTTCTAAAAGTTTGTGCATGAAAAAGTCCTCTTAGTCTTTGTGCTATAATTAGTACCAGCTTTAAATTGCTTACAAGGCAACAGCCCTGATAAGGCCCACATGATCAGCAGGGCTTTAGGTATGATTGATTGAATGAGTATTGGAGAAGTATGACTACAAAGAGACATGATAAGCAGATGTGTGTTGACAGATATCGGGAAGACGTGCTGAGTGCTGGACAGATTGGAGGCAAATGTCGACTGGACAGAGCAGGTCTGGCTTCTCAGCTGGACCATAAGAGTCCACTGCAGTCGTGGTAAGTGACCGCTCTGCTTCATTCACACAGCGCACAAATCCAACACCACTCAGTCCAGATGCTAAATTTAGCACGCCCCTTCCTTTTTAAGGTAAAGGAAAAGGTGTCCCATAACCCGTGTGGTCGTAGGGTGTGAGGCGTCAGAGACTTGCTTCTTTAGGGGCCAGCATGTTGAGGGCGGTGCCCATCTCCTCTCCCTCGCTGCTTTACCTTCCCTGACCCTGAAGAGGGCAGGTACCCACTTACAGCTGGTGAACTGGGGAACTGTACTGAAGCCAAGGCATGCAAACAGTCACCCATCCAATTGGCAACCACGCTCAACACTGCTTAACTTGACTGGGGGAAAGCGAGTGCTCTGACCACTGAGCTATCCTGTCCCCTTCCTTTTACCTAGTCCAAGTGTGGTCAGTTTGTACTATGATGGGGTGGGACAGAGTAATTAGCGCTGAGAGGAGCTGAAAGTGGGGGAAACTGACTGCTGTGTTCACGGTGTTTTGTTTTTTTTCCCTGTGATCAGATGCAGTGGGTGACTGCTGTTGCAGCATGCAGGTACCGTTTTAGGCTGTCTGCAGCAGTTTTGGTGAAGTGAATGCTGTGTAGATTCTGATGCCTTCTTTTGCACTTCTGGTTAGGTGAAGATTCAAATTGTGGGGAAACGGCGTGTCAGGATGTAGTGTTTCTGTGTGACCTTTGAAAGAATGTGTTATTTTCTTTTCTTTTTATGGGGAAGGGTTTAGGGAGGAAGGGGAACTGACTATGAAAATGCCACACTTTATGTAGCTGTTGTGTTGTGCTGTGCTGTGCTGTGCTGTGCTGTGCTGTGGTGTGGATGGTCTGGTCTGGTCTGGTCTGGTCTTGTCTGTTGTCCCCCTTATCTCCTTGAGGAGTCATTGGGGCACTGCACTGAATATCTCAAGCCATGTCTCTGGGTTAAGTTGAAGCTGGCAGAGCCCATTCTTCTGTGACAGCAGGATGCATGCTGGGTATGTTTGTGTTTCATCACCCACTGAACACTGACCTGATTAATGGGAATCTCTGATGTGCGTACTTTATCTTCTGCATTTGTATAGACACAAAGGGAATTAAGGCACTGGCAGGTCTGCACTTGAAGGTGACCTAGGAGATTGTAAAAATCCCCACCCTTGATTCACCAGATGCCACCGAGATTCGAACCGGCAACTCCATGGACCCATGGGATTGACGTCAAACGGATTTAAACCACTCGGCTATAGTATTTGTCAGAAAACAGACCTATGTAAGAGCCGTAGTAATTGTTCTGTCTTTCAGGGCAGCAGAGCTGGAGCACTTTGTTTCGGTGCCAGAAGAGCCTCTGAGTGGGAAGAGATGTGATGCCATCATCACCAAACCCACCCTCATCATCAAACTGGATGCCAGTGAGTGCTGCTGTGTGGAGAAGGAGTGTGAAAGCGTGCGGCATGTTTCTGTCACGTCGTTTCTGCTGCAGTTCTTGTGTTTGTGTTTGTCGTTAGGTGCATGCTGTTTGTGTTGTTGTTGATGATGATGTAAGTTCCCCCACCATCTCAGCAGAGAAGTTAGATTTGTGATGTAAGGGTTTGTGTGTGTTAGTGTGTTAGTGTGTTAGTGTGTGTGGTGTGTGTGTGTGTGTGTGTGTGTTGTGTTGTGTTGTGTTGTGTTGTGTTATTTAATTGACTTTTGAGTGTTTTGAGTTTTGTCATGGGATATTTTTTTGTTGATGTTTTGAAGATTTTTTTTTCTGTTTCTTGGCTAGAGCTCGGAGGCTTACTGTTGGTGAGATTTTGTGTATGCAACCATTTTTGCCTACCATGGAGGTGGCTGCATTCCGACTTGAGGGATGTATACAGGGTATGTTCATGTTTCTGTAACCCACTGAGTGCTGACATGAATTACGGGATCTATAATGTGCATAATTTGATCTTTTGCATATGTACATAAAGGAAGGGAATTAAGGCACTGGCAAGTCAGCACTTTAAGTTGACCTGGGAGATTGTCAAAATCCCTACCCTGAACCAGGTGCTGCCAAGATTCAAACCCATGATTTCATGGGACTGAAGTCAAATGGCAGTGTTGATTCTAGGTGCGCCCTTGCGGGATTCCCGCATTTTTTTCAACTTTGCCGCAAAATAATGTGACCAGTGCGCCCTAACGGACGCAAAAAAACTGTGGATAGCGCATATTTGAACAAACAGTGCGCCCCTGCAACTGCCATTTGTATAGTTTCAAAATAGCGCTACATGCGTTGGTCATTTCATTGATACCCCAGGGACAGCAAGATGCACTGATTAGCGCCTACAGTCATCACAATTGTTACAAAAAGGCTGGTCTGACGTCATTTTCCTACTCCTTTACGTCATTACGTCATCTTTCAAAGGAGCCATGTACTCCTGAAACAAGTGACGTCATTGTGACAGAGATCGTTAGTGGTGTTAGTGGAAGAAGCCGCGTCCCGCAGGGTTCAAAGCTGGTAGACCAAAGAGTTTTCCAGGTGGTTTTTCAGATCTGGCTAGACAAGTAGCCCATGCTTGGCAGCAATAATGATGGCATAGGTAACTATCGGCTGGATAAAAAATGACTTTGACCTCCTCTCTCTCTCTCTCTCTCTCTCTCTCTCTCTCTCTCTCTCTCTCTCTCTCTCTCTCTCTCTCTCCTCTCTCTCTCTCTCTCTCTCTCTCTCTCTCTGCATGGGAGGAAAGACAAGACTGATATTGAATTTCACCTCTTTTCTCATCTAGATCTACATCCCTCTTTAACAGAAAATCAATTCTCTCTCTCTCTCTCTCTCTCTCTCTCTCTCTCTCTCTCTCTCTCTCTCTCTCTCTCTCTCTCTCTCTCTCTCTCTCTTCCCTCCCTACCTCATGGGGAGGGGAGGGGCAAGACTTTGATATTGGCTTTCACCTCTCTTCTCATCTAGATCTAGTTTGATATTCCCCCCCCCCCCCTCTCTCTCTCTCTCTCTCTCTCTCTCTCTCTCTCTCTCTCTCTCTCTCTCTCTCTCTCTGTGCCATATGGAGGAAAGATAAGACAGATATTGGCTTTAACCCCTTTTCTCATCTAGATCTAAATGTAGTTCTCCCTCGAACTCTGAATGGAAATACAAAATGGACTTTTGACATCCCTTCCTCCCTCCCCCATCTCTCTCTCTCTCTCCTCTCTCTCTCTCTCTCTCTCTCTCTCTCTCTCTCTCTCTCTCTCTCTCTCTCTCTCTCTCTCTTTTTCATATGGGGGGGTAAGACTGATTTTGGCTCTTGCCTCTTTTTTCATCTAGATCTAGCTCTCTCTCCAACTCGAAATGTGGAAATACAAATTTGACTTTGACTCTCTCTCTCCTTCCCACAATTACTTGACTCTCCTCTCCTTCCCTTCCCCCGCTCTCTCTCTCCTTCCCTCCCCCTACCCCCCCCCCCTCTCTCCTCTCTCTCTTCTCTCTCTCTCTCTCTCTCGTATACAAACAATGCATCTCCTGTATCTATGTAGTATGTATCCCTCCACATCTGAATACCACAATCTTCCCCACCCTTTCTCTCTCCCCTCCCCTCTGTCTCTCTCTTTCCTGTGTAAGAAAATCATTTTACAGACCAGCAGCAATACATAAGGTGTATATTAAATCCTGTCTGCCTACATACCATCCTGTTTGTTTTGTTTTTCGTTCTTGAAAAATAGCAGAAATCAGAGTACTAATGGTATTATGAGCAAATACTACCTTCTACTTGTCCCCTTTTTTATGAAGAGGAAAGGGGGGAGAGGGGCAAATGCCCCCTTTTTTTCATTTCAAGGGCCCCCTTTTTTGAAATCCTAGAATCAACACTGAATGGTCTTAACCACTTGGCTATTGTGTCTGCCAAATATTGTTTTGACTTGGAGGATTCATTATGTTTTTATGAAAATAGAAAGTGGTGGTAAACTATAGGTTAGACATTGCTGTCGTTACTGTTGTACACCTGCATGCACTCACTTCACAATGTTTATTTAAAATCATAGGTAAAAGTCTCCAGATGAATGGTTGTTGATTACAGTTAATTCATTTTATTTTTTCGATGATGTAATGTATGTAGTAATGGCATTTTCAGCAAGGAAACTACACTGTTGCATGAACCACTTAATGTTCACTGCTCTTTCCTTCTCCCCCAGCGTTGCTATCGTATATTTAGATGTGGAAGTTTTTATGACATGTTTTGTGAATCATTGATGCATTCATTCGTAATCTTGATAGATTTATAACCATACAGTAATCTTAAACTTTTAGACAGAAGAAGAGAAAACTCGCATGCTTTTTCTCTTTTTTTTTTTCCGATTGTTTTCGTAACCTGTTTAAAAGTTGACATTGTTTTGAAATTCATTCGGAGTTTTTTTTGGTCATTGTTTGTTGTTTTTAAATGTTCACATTGTTGATTTTGTTTTAAGTTTCTGTTGGATTTGTATGGTGCATTATGGCTGTATGTGGGTGGTTGGTGGTCATGCGTTGAGGGCTGACAGTGTACTGTTTTGCGTTGTGTCAGCGGTGAATATGTACCACCATTTCTGTGACTACATCAACTTGTACATCTCCCAGCACCTCAATGCCTCCTTTGCCCCCGATGTCAATGTCTTCATCTGGGACACGGTGAGACCTCGCTTCATAGAGTACTTCAGCATCTGTCCACTTTGGTTGTGTTTCCCCCTCCCCCCCCCCTCTTCTCTTTTTCACCTGGCTAGACTTGAGGGATGTATTTTGTTGATCATAATCTCTCTGTCTGTTTCTGTCTATCTGTCTGTCTGTCTGTATGTCTGTCTGTCTCTCTCTCTCTCTCTCTCTCTCTCTCTCTCTCTCTCTCTCTCTCTCTCTCTCTCTCTCTCTCTCTCTCTCTCTCTCTCTCTCTCTCTCTCTCTCTCTCTCTTCCCTGCTCTTTCCCCATCCCTCCCTTTTCTTATCATTCTCAAAATTAATGATACAAAATGAAAATGAAAAAAAATCAATCCTTTCCTCCCTCTCTCTCTCCCTCTAATGAAAATGAAAAAAAATCAATCCTTTCCTCCCTCTCTCTCCCTCTCCCTCTTCCCCTCCCCCTCTCTCTCTCCCCTCTCTCTCTCTCTCTCTCTCTCCACCCCCCCCCCCTCTCTCTCTCTCTGTCTCTCTCTCTCTCTGTCCAAACTAGTGGATGTCTTGTTCAATAATCTATCCTTTGTTTTGGGTTTTCCCTCCTCTTTTTATTATATATATATTTTTAATAACCAGTTCAGACTAATAAGATGTCTCTTGTCCAGAACCTGTCATTTGTTTGATTCTTTGTTTTTCACTCTCACCTGTTCACACTAATGTCATAACCTGTTGTCAGTAATCTGTCATCCCCCCCCCCGTCATTCTTATCTGTCTGCAGACTAATAATTAGTCATAACCTTTCCTCTTGGTTGTAGTTAGGTGTGATATCTTAAGATGGTTCATGCAGATAGATGCAGAAGTTTGCATTGAGGAGTTGTCAAAAAAACCACATTTTTTTTAAAGGCTTTGTGTGTGTGTGTGTGTGTGTGTGTGTGTGTGTGTGTGTGTGTGTGTGTGTGTTGTGTGTGTGTGAGAGAGAGAGAGAGAGAAAAGAGAGTGCATCGCTGTAGGCCTTTCATTCCTGAAATTCAGTATTTGTATCCCTTTCACATGTGGTTTATCTACTTTATGTGAAAGGAATATATCTTAAGCGTTTCAAAAGCGTTTCACACTATATCAAAAAGGTGCTGGAATAGATTATATGAAAGAAATTCTTTGCTATTTCATAATTACAGTAAAGTTTTTTTTTAACCTGTGCTGTTGGTGAACAGCGTTTGTCATAGAAACCGTCGCCAGCAATGCTCAGTTGACGATCGCTGTTCATCATGATTCAACGCTCTCTGTTTCGTCCAGCATGTGCCTGAGCAAAATATGATAGCAACGAAATGACAACAATAGTAAAAAATCTGTCTGCATTCATACCACACATAGAGGAGTCTTTTTGACAGTGATAATTAACACATGTAATTAAGATATTGAAGCAGATTGTAAGAATGAAATGAAAAAGTTTGTGCTCCTTATATAATTATATATTTTTTATTTTGAATGTTCTGTCTTTTCACTGTGTCAGATTATTTGTAGTATAAATAACATTTTAGTGTGCATGTACCATTTGTGCACATCTTTGGAATTGCAGCTAGTGTAAAAGGTAAAATTTAGCTTGCATGCCGTGTCACAGTGTGTCTGGATTAAGTCAGTAAATGCTGCCCTTTATCACGCTTTAGTAAATTTGCTGGAGTTTGTGGTTGTTGGTTTTGTGTGTGCTTTCTATTGTTATCATTATCATCATTATTATCATCACTGTTACTATTATCAGTGTTATTATTATTATCATCATCATCATTATCATTATCATCATTATTACATGAATTATATTATAATTTCATCAATATTATATATTGTTCTTGGTGTTTTTATCGCTATCATCATTACCATTATTTATTATTATTATTATTATCATCATCATCATCATCATCATCATCATCATCATATATTATTATTATTATTATTATTATTATTATTATTATTGTTGTTGTTGTTGTTATTGTTATATGATTACAAGTTTTTTTTAAAAACGTCTGCAATAGTGTGTGTGATTTTCAGAGTGGCCACATGATGAGCGCCATGTTTGCGGAAACATGGACCGCTTTCTCTGAGCACACACCGTTACGCCTGAACCAGTATGATGGCAAAACGGTATGGCAGCACCTCTGTCCTCTGCTGTCTGCATTGTTTCCATTGTGAAACTGATCTCTATGTTTTGAATTGTTTTTTGTAAGATAAACAGTTATGTCAGAAGATGTTTATTTTATTTATTTATTATCATCTCTGAACACATGCCGTTACGCCTGAACCAGTATGACGGCAAAACGGTATAGCAGGTTCTTTGTCCTCTGCTGTCTGCATTGTTTCCATCATGAAACTGATCTCTATGTTTTGAATTGTTTTTTGTAAGATAAACAATTATGTCAGAAGATGTTGTTTTTTTTAAATTTTTTATTTTTTAAAATTTTTTATTCTTTTATATCAAGGATAATGGAATAAGCACTCATGTGCTTTTTTACATCCAGTCCCCATGTGTATGCAGTTTTTGTAAATCGTGTCATCTGTGCCCATCGGCACAGGATGGCCTACTTTTACAAAAAGCGGAACAGGATTTAACATGTGTGCAAGATGTTCTGCATGCGTTCCCACACGGGGCCTCGGTTTATAGTTTCATCTGAAGGACTTTTGGGGAGAGTGGAGTCAGCACTGATGTTAACTCCAGAGGAAAAATCCCCTCGACCGGGAATCGAACCCGGGTTGTCAAATTGCAAGCGCAATGTTCTGACTACTAGGCTATCTATCTATCTATCTATCTATCTATCTATCTATCTATCTATCTATCTGTCCCTTAGTCTGGCAACCGTGGGGCACCCCTGAAGACTTGACAACCAGTTCCCTCCATTCCTCTCTCTGTTCTGCCTTTCTCAGTCAGTACTGTAAGGGTTGAGAAAGGCAGTACAGAGTGATACAACATGTTATTTTAATGCATTAGGATCTTATTTTTCAAAATAGTATGTCTTATGGCTTTATTTTGCATCATTGCAAATGTAGCTTTAGTTCTTCCATATTATTATGTCATGAAAGTGTGTAAGAGTCTTGAAAGCAGTTTATTTTTTTCAGATGAATTCCTGCCATCATATAATGCTCTTTTGGTGTCAAAACGGTTATCATTTGGTGTGTAATATTTCAGAGTGAATAATAGATTATAAACATTTTTGTTGTTGCTGTTCAGTTAAGTGGCACAGAACATGGTTAGATTATAAACATTTTTGTTGTTGTTCAGCTTAGTGGCACAGAACATGGTTTTTGTTACTATTGATTGACACCAGATACTAAGAAACATTTTTTTAAAATAGAAAGATATTGTTCTTGTGTAGCTGGTATTGTATAAGAAGTAATAAATGTGTTGGTAACCTGATGTTAATAGAAAATTGGAAAAATGGAAAGGTACGTTCCTGATTTAACACAACCTTACAAATAGAACAGCAAAAGAAGGAAATGTTTGTGTCAAAGTGGTAGTCATGAAGGGATGTTTTTGTTGTTTTGTTGTTGGTCAGGTGTGCTTCAAACAAGCCATCTTCTCCTTTCTGGCTCGCATGCGGGGTGGGCTGTACTACAACATGCCTCTGGTGAGCCCTCTTTTCTTTTTTAATGTGTAGTTTAGGTCTGTATTTAGTTTGTATTTAGATGTGCCAGGGGTAGGGCTGGGAGCTGTTTAGAATAGCCCAATGGTTGATTTTTATTTTATTTTTTTAATTTATTTATTCTTTTATATCGAGGATAATGGAATAAGCATTCATGTGCTTTTTTACGTTCAGTCCCTGTGTGTATGCAGTTTTGAAAATCTTGTCATCTGTTCCCACTGGCACACGATGGCCTACTCCTACACAAAGAGGAACAGGATTTAACATGTGCGCAAGATGCTCTACATGCGTCCACACACAGGGCCATGGTTTATAGTCTCATCCGAAGGACATTTGGGGAGAGTGGAGTCAGCACTAATATTAACCCCAGGGGAAAAATCCCCTCAAACAGGAATTGTCAAATTGTGAGTGCAGTGTTCTGACCACTAGGCTATCCCGTTAAACATTTTGGTGATATAACTTTGTGAGTAGGCTTGGTACTTCATTGTTCACAAATCATAAAGTGTTGCTGGTTTTCCAGAAGGGCAGGACTAGAATAAGCCATGACTTGATGAGTTTCTCCTGCTGCGCTGTTATGGACTTGCGTTATTGAAATCTATTATTGACTGCAAGCTGTTTAAACCCATGGTGAGAGTGCCATGTTTGTGATCAAACACAAGCACAGGCCATGGAGTTGAGTCTTCGCTAAAGTCTCCATTGTAGGGTAGTTTTAGACATTTGGTACTAACCCCATACCTCTAGATTCTTTGGATAAAACTATGAATTCAGGTTCCTTGTGTGAATGCCATTTATGGAAAGTTTAGTGCCAGCATATGCCCAGCATGCACCCGTCTTTACTGGAGAAGGATGGGCTCCGCCGCATTCAGTTTCCACAACTCACTGTTGAAATTTTTCATGCAGTGCAGTGCCCCCATGACTCTTCAAGTAAGTGAAGGGAGAAGTCAGGTTAGTCATTTATCGAATTCAGTGTCGTTTGTGTCTGTGTGTCAGGGTTGGATATGATGAAAGGTAAGGTGTTCCATAACTTATGTGGTCGTAGGGCAGCAAGGTATCAGAACCTCAGCTTCTCTGGCGGCCAGCATATTGAGGGTGGCGCCCATCTCCTCTCCCTCGCTGCTTTACCTTCCTGACCCTAAAGAGGCAGGTACCCATTTACAGCTGGGTGACTTGGGGACTGTGTGAAGCCAAGGTGCGCAAATGGACACCCATCCACTGGTAACCACGCTAAATGCTGCTTAACCATAGCTTGGGGAAAACGAGTGGTCTAACCACTGAGTTATCCCTACCCCAATAGGCTTTGTATTTTTGTGTGCTTCAGAGTATGTCATTTTGCAGTAATTGATACAGCAATTTGGGTTGGTTTGTTTGGTTGGGTTTTTTTTTTTTTTTTTTTGTACCTGTAGTGACATGACATGATAATGTACTACTTATTAATCATGTTGTCAATGAAGAAACCAAATTTGTATGATAGTTTCGAAGAATATTTGCCGATTTACAGAACAACTTTTCTTTGTTGTTGATATCATTTATGTACAGTAAAGGTCCGGACTATTTCATAAACTTTACCACTTCATGCATCAAGGTTTTTGGTTAATGGGTTTTTTGGTGGGTTTTTCTTATGATTGTTTTTTTTGTGTGGTTTTTTTTTTTTTTGGGGGGGGGGGGGATATTCAGATCCATGTTTGAAAGTTGTTTTGTGATTTTTTTTTAAAGTGGGATTTTTTTTTAATGAAAAAAGTCTAAAAATAAAGCCAAGTTGTGGTTGTGTCTGCAGATACCTGGTTGCCGTGGCAGCAGTATGGTGAAGGCATTTTCACATCACCTGGTGCATCGTCTGAAACTTCCCCAGCATGGACCACTGGTATGGATGGATAAAGAGAGTGAGAGAGAGAGAGAGAGAGAGAGAGATAGGTGGTGGGTGGGTAGGTGAATGATAGGTGGATGGGTGGATAGAAGAGGAGAGAGATGAAGAGAGAGAGAGAAGAGGATAGAGAGAAATGGATAAAGAGATAGAGAGAGAGATGGAGAGAGAGAGAAGAGAGAGAGAGAGAGGGATGGATGGATGGATGGGTGGGTGGGTGGAGGGAGGGAGGGAGAGATGGATGGATGGATAGAGAGATGGATGGATAGATAGAGAGAAAGATAGATGGATAGAGAGATAGACGGAGAGATGGATAGACGGATAGATAGACAGACTGACAGACAGATGGATGGATGGATGGATGGACGGAAGGAGGATAGATAGATAGACGGACAGATGGACGGACGGACAGACAGACGGGACGGGACGGACGGGGTGGGGCGGGCAGCAATGTTCCTGTTTAGGTGCCCTTAGATAGTATATTAAAGCATGCACGTTGTTGAAAGGATTCAGTTAATTGCGTAACATGTTTCTGAAAGACAGAACCAAGTTTTGTTTCTTTACATGCAGTCAGTTTCATGAACATTTTATCGATTTTAACAACCGTTTAAAAGTATCGGTATCAATGTTATGTTCTCTGTCTCTGCCTTTCTCTGTTTCTGCCTTTCTTTGTCATTGTCTCTCTCCCTGTCGGTCTATCTGTCTCTGTCTCTGTTTTTCTGTCCCTCTGAATCTGTCTTGCTTTTTCTCTCTCTTTCTCTTTGTATCTTGCTCTGTCTGTCTGTCTATCTGCATCTCTCCTCTCTCTCTCTCTCTCCTCTCTCTCTCTCTCTCTCTCTCTCTCTCTCTCTCCTCTCTCTCTCTCTCCTCTCTCTCTCTCTCTCTCTCCTCTCTCTCTCTCTCTCTCTCTTCTCTCTCTCTCTCTCTCTCTCTCTCTCTCTCTTCTCTCTCTTCTCTCTCTCTCTCTCTCCTTCTCCTCTTCCCTTTCTCTTCTCTCTCCTCTCTTCCTTCTCTCTCTTTCTCCTCTCTCTCTCTTCTCTCTCTTCTCCTTCTCTTCTCTTCTCTCTCTCTTCTTCTCTTGCTTCCTCCTCTTCTCTTTCTTTTCTCTTCTTCTCTCTTCTTCTTCTTCTTTTCTCTCCTCTTCTTCTTCTCTTTCTCCTTCTTTTCTTTCTTCTTCTTTTCTTTTTTCTTCTTCTTCTTCTTCTTCTTTTTCTTCTTCTTCTTCTCTTCTTCTCTTCTTCTTCTTCTTCTTCTTCTTCTTCGCAATTCTTCCTCTTTCTTCGAATATTCTTCTTCTTTGCAATCTTCTTCTTCGAAATTCTTTGCAGTTCTTCTTCGAAATTCTTCTTTGCAATTCTTCTTCCTCTTTGCAATTCTTCTTCTTTTTCTTCCTCTTCTTCTTCTTCCTCTTTTTCTCTTTCCCTCATGTTCATTGTCTGACTCATCGCTTCCTGTCTGTTTTTAATGACCCAGGCAAACAAGATCCGTGTGACGTTGCTGTCACGCTCCACCAAGTACAGACAGATCCTCAACCAGGCTGAGGTACAGTGACACCTGAGGCATAGCTTATTATGCATGCACGCTATGCATAGCATGCATGCACACAACTGCACATATGGTGCACGCACACACACACTCATGCACGCATCACACACACATGCATGAACTGCACACATCACCACACGCACACATCACGCGAGCGCACACAGCACACACACACACACACACACACACACACACACACACACACACACACACACACACACACACACACACACACACATACTCTCACATACACTCACATACACACACACTCACACACTCATACACACAACACACACCACCAGCACGCACACACACATACATACACACACACATACAACACACACACACAACACACACACACACTCACACTCACACACACATTCACAAATCACTTACACACGTACGCATGCGCGCGCACCCACACACAGACACACACACACACACATCAATATCAATACTTCTTAAATTTTATCTCAAATAGCAGAGAAATTCATGTGGGTTACAAGCCATTGGGCTGGTGGTGTTCTTATCTTTTTTTCAACAAGCCATATAATTGTTTGTATTAACCTTGAGTGCAATATATGATTTTGTTTATTGATACTATGCATGTTTTTATCATACCTGGTGTTTGCTGTGTGAATGTGTAACTTTGTTGAAACCCAAAGCAAAACCATAATAATCTTGTGGGAAATAATTAAGATGCATGCACTTGTATCGTAACATTGTGTAAGTGTCAATAGAAGTGATGAACATTTACAAAGATTGTGTTGTGTGACCACTTCAACTCTGGTTACAGTTGGTACGAGCTTTGCAGACGGATTTTGAGTTTGAAGTACGTGTGGTGGACTTTGTAAGGTAAGTTCATAGTTGTGGAAGAATTGTTAACATCGTGATCCCTCGTATAAATGCTGGGTGTCTTTCAGAATAAAAGAACAAAACATCCTCACTCTCTGGAAATTCTCTGCTAGGGGGTTTCATCTTTTCTATCTCTCTCTTTGGTTGTCTGTTTTCCTTACTTTTCTGCCCTGTCTCTTTCTTTCCTATTTTCTGCTTTCCCAGTCCATTCTCATGCCTTCTTTTTTTCAAGCAAATTTGTCTCTTTTTTTTTTTTTTTGCTAATTGCTTTTCATATGAATGTAAATCATTTTCTGTGATAAGATTAGGCCTATTTGTTGTTAGTGTGTGCATGTGCAAACACATGCATAGCTATCTGTCTGTGTCTGTCTGTCAGTCTGTGTCTGTCTGTGTGTTTGTCTGTTGGTCTTTGTGCATGTTTGTGTGTCTGTCTGTGTGTGTCTGTGTCCATCTGTCTCATACACAAATGGTTTTCAGTGGCTAGATAAGACATAATACATATATTCTACGCAGATTTTATTTCTCTTTTTATTGTCATCTTTTGATGGCAGCTTAAAAAGGCCACAGGGATATAAAATATTCTTGTGAATGCAGTTGACACTTTTAAATTCTGAAAAGTGTCTCGTTGTAAGGTACCACAGCAGGTGGAGCTTCAATCACTGCCGGAACCTCTGATGAAAGCTCATCTAGCAGCCGAAACTTGAGTCAGGTCAGGCCAAAGGCATGGTTCTTACTCAAAAATGCCTAAAATGCTGCCATTGAAAGACATTATTTTCTAGAGTTTATTTTTTATTTAAAACTTTTTTTTTTTAATTGAACCTTTGCTAAGTCATTTTCAAAATGATGGAGAAGTTGTAAGTGGTTACCTGCACTTGTTTTCCTCCATTACTTTTTCCTCAGTAACGTAATACACGTTTCTTATTGTCCTCCATACTTTGCTCTTTTTCCAAATGAACTTTATCTATGAGAATTGTTTGTTATAAAAAAAGAAAAAAAGTTATTGACTGTTTTACTGAAGGTTTTTTTTTTTCTGTGCTCCAGGACCGTGCCTTTTCTGCAGCAAGTGGAGGTAAATAAAACCTTTTTCTGTTGGGAGGGGCGGGTATGCGTTTTTATATTGTTATATACTTATTGAGATATATGTACTCGGAGGTATTCTATACAACAGCCTCTTAACTGAAATTATCTAGACTGAGTATCAGCTGTAGTTTTACAGCAGCTAGCAAAAACAGAGTTCCAGTATAGACCAATAATTGAATTGTTTCAGTCAGCTGCTGCCATGGTTAGTGCAGCATTGTCTGCAAGTGCTAATGTTGGGGACTGTATGGGGCCTTTTTCTTCTGCTTGGTTGTAAACTTACTAGATTTGTTTATTCATTTTTTCATTCCTTGGCTAGAGCTCTGAGGTTTACTCAATGGTGAGATTTTGCGTATGCAGCCATTTTTACCCACCGTTCCTACTTCGGGCATGGTGTCTAAATGCAAGACCTGTGTGACTGTGCTTATTTCAGTTTTGTCATCCATTCCTACCAGCATGAAATGGCCGTCTGTTCCGAAAGGCAGAATGGATTTTTGACGTGTTTGCAAGATGTTCTGCATGTGTTGGCACATGGCGCCTTGGTTTACAGTCTCATCTAAAGGACTGTTTGGGGGAGTGGAGCCAGTACAGGTGTTAACTCCAGGGCAAAATTCCCTATAATGGGCACCTCTGGTGACTCGATTCTGGACCATCAGATGAGTGCTGTGCTGAAGCCACTAGACAACACTGCCCCCCAGATAACTAGATAAAAGGGTCAGTTCCCCCTAGCACAATTAATGCTCTGATTCTGTACATGTGAATTGTATTTATACATGTGCGTGAATTTTGTACTGATAAATCATTGTATACATACTTGTGTGTATCTGCAGATAAATTCAGTGCATTTTCAGTGCGTGTATAAATTAATGAAAATACAATCATGTAAATCAATATACAGATTTTTTTGCAGCTTAATCTTTTGAGTATGTATGTATCACGCTATCAGTCTGATTCTAGAAGTGTGTGTGTGTGTGTGTGTGTGTGTGTGTGTGTGAGAGTGAGGTAGAAAGAGGGAAAGAATGCATGCACATGCTTACACACATGCTCCAGGTGTATAAAATATGGTATCTCTGTGTGTTCTTCAATTTAATGTCTTTTCACTTAAGTGACATTAGACAATTTAAAAAAAAAAAAAAATTTTAAGCATGTGAGAGTATCAGTGTATGTGCTTGAAGAGAGAAAGAGCTGGAGAGAGAGAGAAGAGAGAGAGAAGAGAGAGAGAGAGAGAGAGAGAGGGAGGGGGGCAGAAGGGGGGGGGGGGGAGAGAAAATGTATGTAGTGCATGCGAGTGTGCCTGCATGTGTGGACTCTCTAATTGGCCGGGGGGTGGAGAGGAGGGAGGTTGGCTGGATTTCAGAGTGCAAGCTGTCTGAAATAGTTTGAAAAGAAGTATGTTGTTGTTGTTGTATTCAGGTGTCTCACAACAGTGACATACTGATCGGGATGCACGGGGCAGGGCTGACCCACATGCTGTTCCAGCCTGACTGGGCTGTGGTGATGGAGCTGTGAGTCGGGGGGGGGGGGTGTGAACCAGGGGTGTGTGGGTCAGGGGTGTATGGGTCAGGGGTGTGTGTCAGGGTGGTGTGTGGGTCAGGGTGTTGTGGTGTGTCAGGGTGTGTGTGTGGGGGGTGGTGTGGGTCGGGGGGGGGGGGGGGGGGGGTGATTGGGGGGGGGGGGGTGGGGGGTGGAGTCAGGGGGGTGTGAGGTCAGGGGGGTGTGGGTCAGGGGGGTGTGAGGCATGGTGTGGGTCCAGGGGGGGGGGTCCAGGGGTGTGTGGGTCAGGGGGTGTGTGAGTCAGGGGTTGTGTGGGTCAGGGGGGGGTGAGTCGGGGGTGTGTGAGGCATAGGGGTGTGAGGCATGTGGGGGTCAGGGGGGTGGGGGGGTCAGGGGGTGTGTGAGTCAGGGGGGTGGGGGTGTGAGGCATTGGGGTGTGAGTCAGGGTGTGTGGGTGTGAGTCAGGGGTGTGTGTGTGGGTGTCATGGGGTGTGAGTCAGGGGTGTGTGAGCCAGGGGGGGTTGAGTCAGGGGGGGGGTGTCATGGGGGTGTTCTCTCTGTTGTAGTGTACATGTATATCTGTCTGTATGCCTGTCTGTCCATGTGTGTGTTGTCCTCTCTGTTGTGTTATCCACTGTCTGTCTGTTCTTCTCTGTCCATGTGTGTGTTGTCCTCTCTGTTGTGTTATCCACTGTCTGTCTGTCTGTCTTGTCCATGTGTGTGTTGTCTTCTCTGTTGTATTATATTTATTTATTTATTCTTTTATATTGAGGATAATGAAATAAGCATCATGTACTTTTTTTTACATCCATTTCCCATATGTATGCAGTTTTGTAGATCTCTAAAAAAAATTTTAATTTTGTAAATCCTGTCATCTGTCTGTATGTATGTATGTCTGTGTATGTATGCCTGTCTGTCCTTGTGTATTGTCTACAGTGTTTGTCTGTCTGTCCATGTGTGTGTTGTCCTCTCTGTTGTGTTGTCCACTGTCTGTCGTCTGTATGTCTCTCTGTTGTCCGGTGTCTGTCTGTCTGTCCATGTGTGTGTGTGTAACCATTTCTGGTTAAAAAATTGTTCAGGTTTGTCCTCAACTGACAGTTCATTTTTCAGGTTTATTGTCTTCTGATATTCCTTCTCTCTTTCTCTTTTCTTCCTCTTCCTTTATTCCACTTGGAGATGTTGAGATACACAGCACAATGATATTATTTCCATGCATATATATATATATATATATGTGTGTGTGTGTGCGTGCGTGTGTGCATGTGTGTGCATACGTGCTTGCGTGTGTGTAAAAATAGGAAAAGGTTTTATCTACCTGTGATAAAAAGTAGGAAATTAATTGTGGTCACTGGTGTAATCACCAGGTACAACTGCGAGGACGCAGACTGCTACCATGACCTTGCTCGTCTGCGAGGCATCCACTACATGACCTGGGAGAAGAAGAAGAAACTACACCAAGAAGATGAGGTGAGATTTTTTACCTTCTGTTTCATCATTGTGTAATTATCACACCTTGATCGGTAATGTTCTGTGGTGGGGATGCCAGGAGCTTTTTCAAATTCAAAATACTTTATTACCTCTAAAACAGATAATTCCAGTGGGTTACAAGCCATATATAAGAACGAAAAAACATTTTCAGTGTGGACTCTTGTCCTTAGAGTCTGGAAATTCTGTGCTACAAATTTTGTTTTTCATCCCTTTTTTTTGTTCTGGCTTTTTCTATTATTTTTTTCATGTGTGTATATTTGTCTGATGATTCCTATCAGCCACAGTTTTTTTTAAAGAAATTGTATGGATATGATAATGGGAATTTCTTGGTTAAGTCCTTTTTTCTTCCAAGGATGCTTGAATCATGAGTTCATTCAGTTTTGTGGGTTGTTTTTTTTAACTCATGTCTGGTGTATTACGAGTGTGGGTCTGTTTTGTAATTATGTTTTGGTGATGTTCAGATTTTGTTCTTGTTCATGTTTAATTTTATGTCTGGATTCTTGTGTGAGAAAAGATAGATCCTTGATTTCTTCATGGGATATTTCTTTTGTAAGGTGGTCCATTTCATTTCAGGGTTCCCATCTCATTTTGAGACTGGTTAAATGGTTGGTCTTTGGTTCAAATGGTCTGAAGAATAATATTGAGTTTTTGTTTTGAATTTGTAATTGGTATTTGTTAGATACATCATTTGTAAATTTGTGTGTTATTTTCAATGATGCCAAGATTTCACTAACAAAAATAAAGGGAAACTGTTACTTCAGTTGAAGAAAAATAACAGTTTGCCATTATTTTTCTTCAGAAACCAGGATTGAGATATTGTAACAAATGTCAGTATTGTAGTTCTAAACAAAACATGGTTCAGGCCTGTAAAAATAGTATTTCCACACTGATTAATTAACTTCTTTACTGCGCTGTTGACGAACAGCGTTCATCATAGAAACCGTCGCCAGCAATGCTCAGTTGAAGATCTCAGCTCATCATGATTCAACACTCTCTCTGTTTCATCCAGCATGTGCCTGAGCAAAATATGATAGCAGCGAAAGGGTTAAGAAAGGGTTAATGTTATATTTATAGAGTGATGTATGTGTGTTTATCATGTTTTTTTCTTGGTTTTTTTTGTTGTTGTTTTTTTTTGTTTGGTTGTATTGAGAAGTAAAATGTTTGTGTTCAGAATTACCACTTTTTTGTTTTAATTGGGGGACCAGTCTTTTGAAAAGAAAGAGGAGGGAATTTTCATTTTCTTCTTTTTCCTAGCCATCTACCTCAGAACGTAACCTTCATCTCATGTCCTATTTTCACTCCCTCAGGGTCATCACCCGACACGAGGGGCTCACGCCAAGTTCACCAACTACGCCTTCGATGTGGAAGAGTTCATGCGTCTGATGCGCAAAGCGGCCGATCACGTTCGCTCCCACCCCGACTTCATCGCCGCACGTAACCGTCTCTCGCCTGAAGGGGAGCCATCCCAACAGGATGGAGACACCTCCGAGTTTGACGCTCCTACAACAGAGAGTTGGCAGCAAAGCAGCAAGCGTCACACACACCCTGAGTTGTGATGAAGGTGGAGGGGTTGATGGGGACTTTTCAAGACTTATCTCTGACTTCCGATTTTGGTGGGCAGCATTGGGAGGTATCGTGGCTGATTCCTTGGTTGAGTCTTGAGTGTTCCGTTTGTTCATTGAAGAGGGATGTATTGGGGGAATTTTGTGCATGACTATCATTTGAGTTCAAAGTTTTTATCGGTGGGGCTCTAAGTATTGATTTGTTGAGTGAGTGGATTGAGTTTAATTTTGTTGTTGTTGTTTCGTTGATTCTTGCGTAAATGAGGATTGGGCTTGTATAGGAGTTGAATCGTGATGGGATGTAAGGACTACGTTTAAACATGCAATTATGTATATGCATATGTATGTGTAGGCATTCACAAGTGCTTGCCTATATGCACTCACACTTACATGTGCACACACACGCACACGCACGCATGCACGCACACAGGCACGCACGCATGCACACACACAACACACCACACACACACACACACACTCTCACACTCAGATTTGCACTCACTCGCTCTCAAACACACACACACACACACACACACACACACACACACACACACACACACACACACACACACACACAACACAGGGGAAGGTTTAAAAGTAAAGTGGCCAAACCTTTCACAATCAAAGCAATCTCTCTATGTTAAAAAACAAATACACATGAGACTGCAAGTGTTACAAAATGGATAGAAATCAAAGGAGTAGGGTTTGCTTCACGTTGTGAAGATATTCAAGCCTTACCCTGTGCACAAAAACCTGCATCACATCTAAATCTATGGAACTGGGAACTGCCCCCACCTCACAGAAACTGCCTCTCACTACCATGATTATGGTTAATATCTCTTAATCTGCAAATGATGCAATAATTTGAATCAGTGAAGAGATAGATACTGCTGTCAGTGTCCCCCACGTTCACCTACTCTCATCTGCTATCCCTTCCATCCCAGCCCAGCCCAGCAAGGGTCAGCTGGTGCTAATTATAGCAGGAACTGACCACACTTGGACTTGGTGAAAGAAAGGGGACATACTTATTTTAGCACTAGGCCCTGGACCCTTGGCAGACTTAGGCTGGATTTGCTGCCTGTTTTAGTTTTAGTGAGGATGGAGCATATGAATCTCTTTTTTAGATGTCAGTGTGAAGAATCGCCTAGAACAGTTTGAGTGTGTAGTTAATGAAAAGAACACTGCTGGAGCTTGAACAAATTTATAGTACTTATATGAAAGGAGGTCATTTTTATTCATTTGGAAATTGTTAGTAGGGTGAAGTGCAGACACCTTTCTTGACACTGTTTGAACAAAAAGGCAGGTTGCAGTTTGAAATGTATTTTAAAAAAAATGGATATGGTGTTAACAGCTGTATGAGTGTGTGACAATAGCTGAAAGAAAGCTAATAACATTGTGTAAACTTTAGATTATTGAAAATCTTAACTCGGTGCTAAAACGTATATACAAAGACCAAATCAATTTGAAAAAATATATATATATTTCTCCCCCCCCCCCCCCCCCCCCCAAAAAAAAAAGTATATTAATTTTCATGCATTAAAGTTAAAGCATGTAGAACAGGTTGATTTAATGCATTTTAACAAATTAATTCTGTTTGAAAAGTGAGTTAAAGTAGATCAGAAATTTGGAGACATTCAGGAGAATGTGTCCTTGACTGATATGTGAGGCAATGGAAATACAAAACCTGTCTAGGGGAAGAAGAAAAGGAAACATACAGACGCATCAAAACACTCACTCATTTATTAGGAATGCAATACTCTCATTAAAAGAGAAAAGAAAAATGGCATCAAGTGAAAAGAAACACTGAATAAAGTTTGAAAATCATGAGAAATGTCTCAGTAAGGATCTGTGAACAAAAACTGAAAAACAGACATCTGCTCACTAATATCGTAATCTTATTTCTGCTGCTATGCATATTCCACCACATGGTAGGAATAACAGAGATAGTTTTGGTTTAGGGAGTGAACGTATGTCTCATTTTAAGGAAACTATCACATCATCTGTGTTGTGTATGCCAGTCAAAGGCCGCAAGGGTTGTGTCAGGGATCTGCAATCAGCATCGTTAGTGTTTATCATTTTACATCCTGGTGTGTCTTCATTTTAACGTCTATCCACTAAAAAGTGATTTTAGACAAACATCTCACACATCCTGGTGTGATCTGATGTGTATGCAATCAATGTGAGTCATGATTTTATCATATCCTTTTGCCTTCCAGGGATTCCATTCCCCCCCCCCCCCCCCAACCCCTATACAGTGGGCATTGAAGATGATCTGATTAAAATTGCTGAACAAGTAAAGTTAGTTTTGTGAAAGATGTACATGAACATGTTAAAACAGCAGTGTTTAGATTTAATTCATTGCAAAATGTGTTGTTGGTGAAGGTTTTACTGTTGATGTCTTTTTATATTTTTTTTTATTGCTTACAGTTGTCCAGATTTGGTGCACTCTTGTCTGTCGTCTATCTGTCTGTGTTGTCTGTCTCTTCTGTCCATTTTCCTCTCTTCTTCTTCTGTCTGTCTGTCTGTCTCTCTGTCTCGTCTCTCCTCTCTCTCTCCTCTCTCTCTCTCTCCTCCCCTCTCTCTCTCCCCCTCCCCTCTCTCTCTCTCCCACCCCCTCTCTCTCCCCCCCCCTCTTTCTCTCTTTCTTCCCCGGTCTCCCTTCTTCCTCTTTCATCCGTTGGAGGCAGATCTTTTTGTTTGTTTTACAGGACATTTTTTTTTCAGGAGTCCAGCATGGCTGTAAAATATTGCATAACTGCTTTTGTGTCAGAGTGTTTTCAGCACACGGTCGATGTTCGTTTTTTCCGATAACTAGTGTAAAAGAGAAAGAGTTGTAACTGTTGTTGAGCATTCCCCATCCTGGGGTCACCCACAGTATTTACTTAACTCTCTCTCAACCATCATACCTGGGAAGCACTAGGAGAAAACACACTGGATGAGAAGTTAATGTACAGAGCTATTTTTTAGTACCTCGTCATATAGGCAGCTGTATTCTGACTTCAGAGAATTTTTTTTTTTTATCTCCTTTGTTGAAGGGTGCAAGTTGTCGTGCTAAGAGCTTGTCATGGATAGAGACAATCTCCTCACAACTTTTCAAAGTATAACGACATTTTGATGTCGACTCTTGCACATAGCTGAAATCAGTAACTGGCAAATTTTTGACTTGACAGTGCAGGGCCCCTCTGGCTAGGGGCTTTGACATTGCAGGTAGGTTTTCTGTGGACTTCTGACCGTAGGATGTGCAACATTATGAATCTAGGTCTGGTGGGAGAAATCAAAGTGACTTGTGTTGAAACAACAGGACAGGGATGTTATAGAAGATAAGGCAGCAAAAAAAAAATGTGTTGGAGGTTTTGGCCAAGAGAGTTGTATGTAACAATTGATAGAAGGAACAAGATGGAGAAACAGTTGTGGTTAAACACTGTTGCATAAGAAACATTTTAACTCATTCAACCCTGAACCGAGCACTGCTTGAGTGAAAGAGTAGTCTTGCAGGCTGGATCTTGAGCAGCTGTCAGGCTAGGTACCTGTTGTGCTTTTTGTTACAATTCCATTTGACATCACAACAACAACAACACAACAGGGAGGACCTAGCCAGACAGCTCGTTTGTTTCCCTTTTTCACTCTATATTTTATTTCATCCCCGAAGTCAGAATGTGGCTGTATTAATGGTGGGAAAACAGTTGTGCACATGATGCAGAATTTCACCATTGGTGAGCCTTGAAGCTCTAGCCCAGGAACGAACACCTTCCTGTCACTTTTTACTTGATGCATCCTGATAGATGAAGGGACCTGCTTCACATGGCTGACTTCTCCCTCAGCTTCTTGAGGAGTCAGTCTTTGGGGTACTGCCCTGAATTTCTCATGCAGTGTGTCTATGGCAAGATCAAACCTGGCGGAGCCCATCCTTGGAGGATGCATGCTGGGTATGTTTGTGTCATCCATGCCACCAGCCATAGCTGTCCTGTTCCTCTGAGGAAGGTGGGTGTGTGCGAGATTTTCTTCATGAATTCAAACATGGGACTTCAGCGCTTAGTCTCACCTGAAAGACTTTCACAAAGTGTCAGGAGAACGGAGTCAGCACCAAAGTGAAGTCTTAGGGAAAAATCCCTGGATGGAGACACCTCAGCAGGGTGTGGGGGGAGATAGCCTGGTGGTTAGAGTGTGTAGCTGGTAATCTAACAGCCCAGGTGTGAGCCACCTTTGAGGAACCCATTTAGGTTAGAGCCACCATTGGGGCACCCTTTCAAGCCAAGGGGATTTTTTTTCTCCAAGAGTTAACATCAGTACCAAGTCCACGCCCTCAAAAGTACTTCAGATGAGACTTAACCGAGGTCCCGTATGTGATGCATGCTGAACATCTGGCACACGTGTTAAAAACCTGCCCTGTCTTTTTTGAAAGAGAAAGCCATTGCATGCGGGTAGGAGCAGATGACAAAACTTAGAAAATGTCTTCACGCTGGTGTTGTGTTTAGACAGCATCTCTGAAGTCGGAATGCCGCTACCTTAATTAATGATTGATAAACAGTTGCATACATAACAATATCACCATTGGTGAACCTTGGAGCTCTATCCTAGGAACGAAAAGCAAACTAACAAATGCCAAAAACTTAACACCTCAGCAGAGACACAAAGCCACATGCCCTAGTTACCATCAAATTATGTGATCGGCAATCCAGCCACTGGGCTGTCTTTCCCCCATCCTGCTACCTCCCCCTACCTTTCTTTGTTAACTAAAGGATCTGCATTGTCTGTCTGTCTATCTATCTATCTATCTATCTATCTATCTATCTATCTATCTATCTTATCTATCTATCTACCTATCTTATCTATCTTATCTATCTATCTATCTATCTATCTATCTATCTATCTATCTATCCCTTAGTCTGGCGACCGTGGGGGCACCCCTGAAGACTTGACAACCAGTTCCCTCTACTCTCTGTTCTGCCTTTCTCAAAATTTGGTTGAGTTCTAGGCCTGTCCATTCGCTGATGTTGTCCTCCCATCTCTTTCTTGGTCTGCTTCTTTTTCTTCCTCCTTGGACAGTGCTTTGCAGTATTGCTTTTGCAAGTCCTTTTGAACTTGTGACATGCCCATGATTTTGTTATGCACATCTTCATTGCAGAATCTGTATTGTGCCAGCTTTAAAAGATCTACTTGAGGCTAGTGGCTTGTGCCATGATGTGTGGTTAAATGTTGGTTTTCTTGTTATTTGTGGTTTGTTATCTTCTGTCTGCGGTGGATTTGGGTTACAAAATATGTATTTTTTTTGTTATGCATCATGTTGATGACATATTAATTTTGCACATCATTCTTTTGCATGTTGGTTTTGGATGACATGTTTTGCAATGACTTTTGCTATGCTGATATTTGCCAGATGGGTTACTGTTTGCCTATGTGTGGGTTGTTGAATGTGCAACGTGTCTTTCTGTGCCCAAGCTGCACCCAAAACAAAACAAAACAAAAAAAAAGAAAATTATTATCTGTTATTTTTGGGGGTGATAAACACTTCCGTTCAGTATTTTCACATTTACAGATTATATGCCTGTTATTGCTTGTTACAGTTTTGTGGGACCACACACACTGCCTTACAAAAAAAGTGCTGAATAATAAATATAAGATTGGATTTATTCTTGTCTATTTTTTTTCTTTTGTCCTTCTTTCTCTATGCTCTCAGTCTTTGACTGTCTCTATCTCACTTTGTCTGTCTGTCTGCATTTTCTGGCTGGCTCTCTCTCTCTCTCTAACACACACACACACACACACACACACACACACACACACACACACACACACACACACAATGTGACCACACAGACTCTGGTTAGCTAGTGGGGCTATATATAATTCTTATGACTGGTTACCTGACTCACACCTCCACAGGTGTGCACCCATACATAACTATACTGACACACTACTGACGTACACATTCACAGGCAATGGTGTTTGGGGTTTTTTTCTTTCCCCAATACTGTATTCAAGCACAAATAAAAAGATCTTCTTTGTCTCAATCGAATTGGGTAACAATTCAAACTGAGACTAAAGAAAATACATATATATTCCTTTCCTACAACAGAAAGAAAGAAAAGAGCATGGTGTTATATGTAACAATCCTAATATTGATGCCTGGCTGTTGGGATAAGAGAGAGTATAGAAAAGATTCTAGCATTTATGGACACTAAATTGGGGAGTCAAGTTAAGCAGTGTCGAGCGTGGTTTCCAATTGGATGGGTGACGGTTTGCGTGCCTTGGCTACAGTACAGTTTCCCCAGCTGTAAATGGGTACCTGCCCTCTTCAGGGTTAGGGAAGGTAAAGCAGCGAAGGAGAGGAGATGGACACCACCCTCAATATGCTGGCCCCTAGAGAAGCTGAGGTCTCTGACTCTTCGCTCCCCTACGACCACACAGGTTATGGAACACCTTTACCTTTTTTTTTTTAAATTGGGGAGGGGGAAATGTTATCTATGAAGTTCCCCATACATGATGATCTTTTGCAAAAACTATCAAACAAGGAATGCTTCAGAATGGGGAATATCTTTAAAAAAAAAATTTTTTAAGTACATGCAGGAAATTTAAAATGTTGTCAGCTTGAATGCTGAAATGGTTTATCCATAGTCTTTTACATCAATTTTTCAAAGTATTGGTTATGGCACAACAGGATGCTTATACAGCTGCAGGTAGAGAAAGGGCTTTAAGAACAAAGGCAAAACCATACTGATTTCAGTCACCGAAGTTGGAATCTGGCTACCTTAATGGTAGATAAAAATGGGTAAAGCATTTAGACAAAAACATTAGTCTTCACATGTGACGACCACTTTACTGCTGCTTCCTGTTTTTCCTGCTGTTTTCCCCCTGATTTTATTTAGTCATCTTTTTTTTTTTTTTTACTCTTTCATAGCTAGGATAATGGAATAAGCAATCCTGTGCTTTTTACATGCAGTTCTTGTGTGTATGCAGTTTTGTGAATCTTGTCATCTGTTCCCACCGGCACACAATGGCCTACTCTTGCAAAATGCGGAACAGGATTTAACATGCGCCGCAAGATGCTCTGCGTGTGTACGCACAGAGGGCCTCGGTTTATAGTCTCATCCGAAGGACTTGTGGGGAGAGTGGAGTCAGCACTGAACAATATTTTGATATTATTGTTTATCTTTCTATACCACCAAACAGTATTTTGATATTATTGTTTCTCTTAAGATGGATAGTTATGCTAAGACAATGATCATCAGCAATTGGATCTGATCAAATGGTCACAGTGAATCATCTGCATTGCTAACAAAGGTTGTAATTTTATTCATCTGTGCTGGTTGCATAAAAAACTTTACTGTTTTATTGACAATGGTAATGGAAGAACACATTACTATACCATGCTATAGTAAAATATTGTTATATTGACAGCGATAAACACATGGAGATATGAACGATAAAGCATTCAGTACACACCATACATCAACTTTATTTTGTGATATGATTTTTACATCACGGGGTGGGAAAGATGAAGCTTCGGTCAGTATTTTGCTGTCCAGGGTATGTTATCTACAGAAATTGAATTGAAGAAGATCACTCACATTAAGTGTGTATCTGTATCTATCATCAATCTTCTATCATAGAGGATTGCAAACATTCTGTACATAACAGCTGTTCAAACTGTACATCACATGTTACAAACAATACTGTAAGCTCAACCTTATAAACAATGCTATGGATCTGGTGTAGGTTTCATTACTTAATATTGATCATATACATTTTTTATTAAATCAACAGCCAAATGTATGTTGTTGATTTTTTTAAAACAGGAATTCTAAAGTTACTGAGCCAAAAGTCTACCATGAATGTTAACAATAAAAATATTGTGACTTTATTCTCACAGGTAGATGTGTTTCTTATACATTATTGGGGTTTTTGTGTGTGTTTTTTTGTTCCTTGGCTAGAGCTCCGAGGTTCACCAATAATGATGATTTTAAATTTATGTGATTGATTTTGCCCACCATGAAGGTAGCTGCATTCCAACTTCAGGGATGTATGCTGGGTATGTTCCCGTTTCCGTAACCTAGAAAATGCTGACATGAATTACAGGATCTTTAACATGGATGTTTGATCTTCTGCATGTGCATGATTATATACATGAAGGGAACCATCATTATCAATCGCTTCAAGAATACAAGGGTTTCCAA
Organism: Stramonita haemastoma; assembly: GCA_030674155.1. NCBI lineage: Eukaryota > Metazoa > Mollusca > Gastropoda > Neogastropoda > Muricidae > Stramonita > Stramonita haemastoma. The sequence goes on from CM060332.1 coordinate 32,713,079, forward strand.
CATTGTACTTAGAAACATCAAAACATATATCACCACACCATCAATATCAATCGCTTCAGAAATACAACAAAACATGTCAAACAACGGTCACATGCAATTATAACTGGCATGATCATCAAACGTACATTTCTAGTCATGAAAATCACCATCACTTAATCCGCTAACATCACTGCTATCACCATCACCTTCATCAAAATGTTATATCAGTGTTATTATGATAATTGTCAAATTTTATTTGGGCATGACAACCAGCATTATTCGTTTATATATACTGTTTCACCCAGTTCCAATACCATTACCTTCATCTTTTTTTCCTGAAGGTTCCACCAGTGTCAGATCATCGTTGCATTGCGAACAGTAATATCCTCATTGCTTCAAGGATGCAGTCATCGCCATTGTTTAAAACCTTTACAACTGCTAAAGTACAATCAATGCCGTCACCACAGCCTTTCTTTTCATCGTTACAGCATTGCCACCATCGTTACTGTTATCATGAATCCCTTGTTTTCATCATTACCTTTTACTCCAATGCTTAGGTTTAAGCATTCACATCACCTTTACCCTTGTTTCCACGTTTTACTTTCATAGATACCAATTGTTAGCCTTGCTTCATTGTTTTCACTGTTCTAAAGATACCGTCATTGTTCTCACTTCATCACCAAATCTCCCAACCAATACAGTCACGATCTCTGCATATCAATCATTTTCAGCTGTAGCAGTCTCTGGCATTAGCATTCCCATGATTGTCAAACAGTTGTGTTATTCTAGAGTTGTATCAACCGCGCGCCATCCAATGTTGCTTGAACACCAAGCATTCCACGAGTTGCTGCCGTACTTGTCACGGAAAAGCAGAAACATGTTTCCTTCAACACACGCTTTGTAACTGTCACAATTGTCGTCCCACAGTTTTTTTGTCGATCAACAGTTATCGCGGTTAACATACTCATCAAGTATAGTTCCAAACGTGATCGTGAGAGCGTATGTATTGTAAAGAAATCTGGTTCTGGTTTTTTTTTAATCTAAAGATTACAGAGGGCTGTTTGAGTAATGCATGATTATATACACGAAGAAAAAGCAGTTAAAAAAAGGATCATTAGAGACTCTGAAATCTGGCAACATCAATGATCGGTCAGTTGTACAAGAAAATTCCATTTTGCTCCACAACATTTTAAAAGGTAAAGGTGTCTCATAACCTACGTGGTCATAGGGTAGCGACGCATGAGAGACCTCAGCTTCTCTAGGGGCCAGCATGTTGAGGGTGGCGCTTTACCTTCCCTGACAATAAAGATGGCAGGTAGGCTACCCATTCACAGCTGGGTGAACTGGGGGACTATACTGAAGTCAAGGCGTGCAAAATGGTCACCCATCCAATTGTGGCTACACTCGATGCTGTTCAACAGTAACTTGGTGCTCTTACCACTGGGCTACCCCGTTCCACATTTTATTCAAGAAAAAAAAAATCTTTGGGTTATGGATACCATCGCAAAAAGCTAAACTATTATGAGAAATGACTAAGAAAAATGATAAAGATAAAGATATCAAGCCAGGGATGATTTAATCACGTAAAAATATCATTGTTTTTTTTTCACTGGTTTACTGAAAGAAAAAGTTGAAAAATACATGACACTTACGTTCAAAATATGTAACTGCAATATAAAAGATAACAAACAGTTACAAAGTAAAGGCCATGTTGTTACCAGGATTAGGGCTTTAGACTATGTAAGGTAATTTCTGTGTTTCTAAAAGTAAGTTATTTCCCATAAAATTACCATTGCCTTTCAGGGTGAATAGCTGTTTGTCTTTGTTGCTGAAAACTAGACATACAAAAAGACTGATATGCATAATGCTTCGAAAATGCAACAGAATTGGTGTATGTACAAAAGTAGGGTTGCAATTTAGAAAGAGATGAAGACTAATGTTGATATTGATACTGAATGCAACTGAGTTTTTCTTTTATACAAAAGTAGTTTCCCAGAAAATCACATTGTTGGAATGTTCCTATCAAACACACACGCAGGTACGCACGCACGCACGCACTATTTACATATTTTCAATCTAGAGAGAGATGGGCTTTGTTATGTGTAGCTTCTCCCAAGAATACCGTCTGAAAATATCAGTGCAGTGCCTCAGTTTTATTATTATTTTTATTATAACTATTATTATTTTTTTATATCGGGGATAATGGAATAAGCACTCATGTGCTTTTTTACAATCAGTCCCCGTGTGAATGCAGTTTTGTAAATCTTGTCATCTGTTCCCACCGGCACACAATGGCCTACTTTTTCGAAGAGCGGAGCAGGACTTAACGTGTTCGCAAGATGTTCTGAAACTAAAAACAACTAAAAATTGACCTCGCGTGGACGCGCGTGAATGTGTATGTATGTATGTATGTATGTATGTATGTATGTATGTATGTATGTATGTATGTATGTATGTATGTATGTATGTATGTATGTATGTAAGTATGTCTGTATGTGTGTATGTGTGTATGTATGTATGTATGTATGTATGTATGTATGTATGTATGTATGTATGTATGTATGTATGAGTATATATATATATATGTGTGTGTGTCTGTGTCTGTGTGTCTGTGTCTGTGTGTCTGTGTGACTTTGAGTGCATTTTTTGGGCTTTTTTTGGGCCTGTTTTTTCTGATAGGCATATTTTATTTTTCAGGTTGCCGTAATCATGTTAGTTAAACAATATTCAGGAAATGACTTTTTTCCTTAATGAAGAAAGCAAATTAATGCTTATTCAATGCACCATCTGAATATAAAAAATTGACTTTGATTTTCACACACACACACACACACACACATACACGCGCGCGCGCACGCACGCACGCACGGGGGGCAGACAGACAGACAGAAACAGAGAGACCTAGGACAGACTGGACAGACAAGCAGACAGATTAGATCGAGCCTTTTTCTACTGTTTTTAATAGCTTTCTACATAGTTTCCTTCTTTCAGGTGTTCAGGGTGGGTGGAGGTGTGTGTGTGTGTGTGTGTGTGTGTGTGTGTGTGTGTGTGTGTGTGTGTGTGTGTGCGGGCGCGTGTGTGTGTGTGAGTGCGTGCGTGCGTGTGTGTGTGTGTGTGTGTGTGTAAAAGGCGAGCAAGAATACGAGAGAGCGAAATAGAGACGTACAGACAGACAAGAGACAGAAAGAAGGAGAGCAAAATTCTTTTTCTCGAAGACGGAAAGTGCACACTAATATCTTTTCCGATATTCACTCTCTATCCGCCATTCTATGGGATGGAAATCATGGTGGGAATGAAGGGGGGTTGAGGGGCCTTTATAATGAGCAGAAAGATTTGACAACATGACCATTTTAAGGTAGAAAGAGACAGGACCGTATAATACATTTAAAGACAAGATATTCCTACAGATAAGTGAACATCAAGAAGAGGAAAAGAACAGACTTGTAGAGCATGAAGTATATTTTAAAATTACGCTACGTATAGCATATATAAAGACAGAAAGAAATGGCACAGAGCTGAACAATGTAACCCATGTTTGGCAATACGGAACCAGGTGGGTCAAAGGGATATCAAAATCATAATTAAGTAGCTTACGAATTGAAGAGCAGAATAAGTGCTACACGAAAGTATGAAACAACAGGACTTTTACATTTCCTACAATATTAATCATCCAGTCTAAAAGAATAATTCACATCGGGGGAAAAAAAAAAAAGGGGGGGGGGGGGGGGTCAATACAGAGAGAAGCAGACAGACCAACCCAGAGAACAGTATCGTGGGAAACTATACAAATACACAGATTTTCACACTGATCTTGTAATTGCGATTGAATAATACAGACAAAGATGCTAAGTGCACGAAGCCATAAATATCACCCGAGCAGTGAAGAACATAATAGTTTGAATGATGGGATTGTCTTTAATCCATTCGGTTTATATCATTAGAAAAGAAAAGGAGCTGGGGATGATAAGATGAATGAAATGTACTGGGAAATAAAACAAAGAAACGGGGGGAGGGAGGATGGATGTATATATATATACAGAGTGAGATAGACAGAGACAGAGAGCCAGAGACAGATACAGAGAGAGAAATCTGCTTTTTGAGGGTAAATGTATAAGCACAGGATTTTGTTTTTACACCATGGACTCTCTCTCTCTCTCTCTCTCTCTCTCTTCTCTCTCTCTCTCTCTCTCTCTCTCTCTCTCCTCTCATAACAAATCTCTCTAATAACAAATCTCTCTCTCCCTCCCCTCCCTCTCTCTCTCCCTACCCCCTTCTCTCTCACTCTACCCCCCCCCCCCCCTCTCTCAAGACATCCAAATCATAGGCGAAAATAGGTGCAACTGCCAGTCAAAACAACACCAAGACAAGATTAAACAACAACAACAACAAAACAGCTTCCAGCTATGCCATATATACGAGCTGTCATCTTGCATCAGATTTAAACTTTAACGAAAGTTTAAACTCAAACTAGCATTAGCAACATCTAAGATTCAAACTCTGTCCAAGATAAACCCTTAACGTGGGCTGATTGTTGTCAGATCTGTCGACATTGTCTTCTGTATTCTTCCAGGTACCATCGACATCCGAGCCTGCGACTTTAGATCAGTACATCATAACTCCGAACCTCTGTTCCCTCGGCTTAAACGCCCGTCTTTACGCTAAATGACTGAGATATCATCTAGTACATTGTTGGAGGTACTGTAGACACAATAACGTTGTAAAAAAATCGTTATTTTTCATTTTATTATAATTATGTTCTTGCAAAAAGGAATATGACAGCACGGTTTAAAGTTCACCTGCCTAACAAGTAAACCGTGAGGTTCTGATTTCAATTCTCAGCCTTGCTCTTTCTTCCCCAGTTTGGCCGAAAAATCAAACTGAATATAAAAATTTTGTTGGAGAAGTCTCTAAACCAGTCAGACACTTGTGCTTACGGACTTGCACACGTCAAAAAAATCGAAAATCGTAAAGAGCAGGGAGGTACCTCTGACTCTCCTGGCAAAATTGGTAGGTTCAATTCCCAACTGTATCTCAAAAGTAAGAATGGGGCTATATTAATGGTGAGGTACCCCCCCCCAAAAAAAAAAACCCAAAAAAAAACAACAACTGTCTGATCGCAAAAAATCTCAACATTCGTGAACCTCGGAACTCTAGCCCACGAAAGAAGAAAAATGTTATAGATAGATAGATAGATAGATAGATAGATAGATAGATAGATAGATAGATAGATAGAGGGGGGAGAGAGAAAGTGAGACAGACAGACAGACAGACAGACAGACATAGGCAAACAGGCTTAGAACGGGGAGATGGAGGAAGTGATAAGTACTGAGAGCCAAGCTGTGGAATATATGATCCCGGGGCAGGATGAGGAGAGGGGGGGGGGGGGGGGGGGGGGTGCAACAAACGTGCTCTCGCAGCTTCATGACCCCCTATATTACGCCATTACATCCTACAGTTAAGTACATATCTGCGGGATTATTTCGTTTTCCTTCCTGTTTGTTTTATGAATCATACAAACAAGGAAAAACATCGCTGTGTGCTTTTAAAAATCGTTATGGAACATGGGCAGTGTTCCTGTTCTTACTGTTTTTCTGTTTCTTTCAACCAAATGTTCATAACACATTACTTTACTGGATGCATTCATTATCAAATATATCGTTTTGATTCACACACACACACACACACACACACACACACACACACACACACACACACACACACACACAAGTTGTTCATAATTTGTAGCAATAGAACGACAGTTCCATTGAAAAATTTTAAAAACTTTTCCACTTGTCACTGACATACGAATGGTAGTGAACAGTTAATCGTGAACAATATTAAGATAATAATGAAAAAAAAATTACATAAAAGGCAAATCAACAATAACAATAAAATCAACGTAAGAACCTTATCCAAATGAATTATCTGTAAGATAATCTAACAAGTACACTATAGCGGTTAATCCAATCAAAAGCATACAGGGAAGTAAAGTCAAAAGAAATCAAACGGCAGAGGGTAGGCTCAGCAGATCAGTCCAGCAAAGAAACTTCTTGACATTGACTAGCAAAAAGATTCTGCAAATTTAATAGTTAAAACATGGGCCAGTCCCCCAGAACATCGAATGGGTTGATCCAGGCTTGTCGCAGGTTGGGAGGGTAGCGCTGGTGGAAGTAGCTGGCCCGGCGAAAGGTCTTCCTCGGTGTCTTCCAAAGTAGATTTCGAAGATGTCGTCCCAGGTTGCCTGCAAGAAGACTGCTGCCCGTCAGGTTCGGGTGGATGCCGTCCTGGAGGTGAAAGGATTTGATGTTGGAATTTTCGATGAAAGACACATTAGGAACATCGTAAAGTTCTGAGGTAACAACAGCATTGAATAGTTGTCCTAAGATGTTTGACTTTTGATCTCGGGTTGCCAGAATTTTACTGAAGATAAACTTGACATGGGGATGGTTCTTGGCCGTTTCTTTTAATAGGGATGCAAAGGACTTTCCAATATCTGAGGGATTCTGAGATTTTATGTCGTTGAGACCACAGTGTATAGCCACTGCGTCAGGTTTTGGTAAGGTTGTCATTCTTTCTTGCAGGGACTTTTGTACATCCTTGATGGAATGATTACGATGCATATAGGTTTTGAAGCAGTATGAATTCCCCAGTCTTCTGCCCTGCACACTTTTCATTGTGGAATCATGAAGAACGAGCACATTGGGCAGATCTTGATTTTCAGGACTCTTTTTGGAACGTGAAGCGTCTATTTTCTGCTGTCTGACGTCATTCTTTGTGTTTTTGTCATTGACCCTGACGTCAAGAACTTTGTTATGTCTTTCTTGTTGCGTTGCTGCAGCTTGCTTCTTACACTGGGCACCAGTGGTGTTGGTTTGTTTGCCAGCACATCTGGCTCATAGTGAGTATGATGTATTAGCCCTTCAATCACTAAATGTGAAAAGAGAAAAGCTACCCAAAATAAGTAATTATTATTATCCACCAATATATCAAGAGGAAGTTTCCAATGGAAAAGTCTATACTGCTATTTACTTACATGAAGGAGTTAAGTACACTCCATGCCTCAGTCCTGTTCCATCTGGTATTCCTGGCATATATTCTTGTGCTGTGACAGTCTCTCTTAATTCATCGTTATTAACTGTCATTTCTGTTTACCTACCACAGGGACCTAACGATTTCAATACAGAATGGATTCGAACTCTTCAAACATCAGATCAGGGTAAAAAGTTTCTTATAGCAGGAGATTTTAATGCTCATTCTCCATTTTGGGATAAAGAGTGTCAGTCAATTACCAGCAATCGTTTTATCGAAAATGTTGTTGATTCCTCTTTCTATCTGCTCAATGACGGTAGAATCACTCGGATTCCGGATAATCCCAGTCATAAACCTTCTGCCATAGATCTAACCTTAGTGTCTCCAGATCTAGCACCAATCTGTTCCTGGAACACTCTAGATGACCCTCTCAACAGTGATCACATTCCTATAGTCTGTCTTTTTGAACTAAAGAAATCTCTCTCTGTAGATCTGGCTGAGGATAAGGTCCCAAAATTCAATTATAAAAAAGCAGACTGGAACAAGTTTTCTACACTTTTGTCATCATTATATGTAGGAGATCTGGACTTACACGACATCAACAGCCTATACTCACTATTCAATGAAGCAGTGTTGTGTGCTGCTAATAAATCTATTCCTAGATATAAATCAGTAAAATCCAAGAAACATGTTGGGAATATCTGGTGGAACTCTGCATGTGAAGATGCCAAAAATATGAAAAAGGTAGCATTTAAAGTGTACCTTAAGGAAAAGTCGGCTAAGAATTATAAAGAGATGAAAGCAGCCAAAAATAATGCTAGTAGAATATATGCACAAGCTAAAGCTCATTATTGGTCTTCATACTGCATGAAAGACGTAACTACCTATAGAGATATTCAAAAAGTCTGGGAAAAACTAAAAGCAATGAAAAATGGCATTAATTTACCCCAATGCCCTATCAGGTTAGACCACTGTGACTTACCATCAAATTTTGAAAAGGCTGAAACATTTGCTGACTTGTTTGCAAATAACAGTTGTATTAATGGATTGTCAGAAAAAAGAAGAAAGTATAGAGAGGATGAAGAAAAAGACATTTATAGGGATCCAGAACCCATAAATCATCATTCTCTAAATGCGCCTATTACTCTAGAAGAATTGAAAGAATGCCTTTTTAGCTTTGCAAACAAAAAAAACATCAGTGGGCCTGGATGGTATTTCATATGAAATGTTGCAACATCTCCCACCAAACTTACTCCGTTTTCTTCATTGCTTTTTTCAAAAATGTTGGGAAGAGGGTAGAATCCCAAATATATGGAAACACTCAATAGTTGTCCCAATACATAAACAAGGAAAACCCAGAACACACAAAAACAGTTATCGTCCAATTGCTTTAACATCGCATGCATGTAAACTAATGGAAAAAATTATTCTACAAAGACTTGTTCATCACTGTGAAAAATACAAGATCATCCCTGTGAACCAAGCAGGTTTCAGACAAGGAAGATGCACAACTGATCATTTAGTTAAACTAACAACACAGATAAAAGAACAGTTTGCTAGAAGAAAAAATGTTTTGGCAACTTTCTTTGATGTAAAGAAAGCCTATGAACAGGTATGGGATAGTCGCCTTTTATATAAACTGAAAAATCTAGGGTTTACAGGCCATATATATAATTACATAAAGGTGTTTTCATCCAACAGATTTTTACAAACACGTATAGGTAGTACTTACTCAAACCCGAGACCAGTCGAAATGGGCTTACCCCAAGGTTCAGTAATCTCTCCTATCTTATTTAATATCTTATTAGCTGATCTTCCAAAAATTATGTCAAAAGAATCAGTACTAGTTCAATATGCAGATGACATTTGTTTGTGGATAAGAGTGACAATGAAACGTAAAACTCCAGCTAGAGTTTTGAATTACATAAGGAAAGTATACCAGCTTCAGCTCGATGGACTTAATAATTTTTTGATAGAAAATGGTCTTGCTTTATCATTGGAAAAAACGAATTTAATGCTCTTTAATTCAGGTTATGATCCAGAACATTTACCAGTTTTCACAATTGATGGTTTTGTTCTGCAGTACGCACAGGCTGTAAAGTTTCTTGGTGTGTATCTTACTCCAAAGTTATCTTGGAGCAATCATATCGAATATATTCTGAACAAAGCTCGAAAAAGTTTGAATTTCCTTAAAATTGTCAGTAAGCAGCATTGGGGACATGATACAAAAGCCCTTGTATCCCTGTCTTCCTCGCTTGTTCGTTCGAGGTTGACATATGCGCAAGAAGTTTTCTTTAATGCACCCCAACACTTGTTAAAAAAGTTACAGAGTGTAGATTCCAAAGCTTATAAACTTGCACTAGGAGTCCCAGCTCATTCATGCATTTTGGGAACCTACAGAGAAGCGGGTGTTCTACCGCTTGATGAGCTTAGAAAATCCTCAGCTGCAAAATTCGTATTAAAAAGTGTTGCGTATGATACTTTCTCTCAGCGCGAAGTCCACCTTAAATCTGATAAAGATTTTGGTAAAAGGGCTGAAAAGATCCAGTCTTTGAAATCTCTTTATACTTTTGCTGCAGAGATTCTTTGTCATCCCAAAATCATAGGAACATCTGTTGCTGTTAAACCATTATTTTCGCCAGTTCCGCCGTGGGAATGGAATAAACCCACTTTTGATATAAATAAATTAAATTTAATAAAAAAAGATTCGCCAAATTTGTTAAAGAGTACAGTTAACTTCTATGTGGATAGTCACTATAGAAACTATTTACATATATTCACAGACGGATCTGTTCTCGAAGACGGCAGAGCAGGTGCTGCTTTTGTAATTCCTGCACTTAAATGTGTAAAGCAATATTACTTGGGTAGTCATGTATCTATATTTACTGCTGAACTCGCAGCCATCCTCATGGCTTTAAATCATATGTCTACTCTGCCCATGAATGCCTGTCAAATATTACTATGTGTAGATTCAAAATCAGTGTTACTTGCGCTTAGATCTTTAATTCAAAAGGCAAGACGCGAAATGATGACTGAAATAAAACACCTTGTGCATCTTTTGTCAGTTAAAGATATATCAGTAACTTTCTTCTGGGTACCTTCACACTGTGGGATCACTCCCAATGAAAGGGTAGATGAAGCTGCCAGAAAAGCAGCCCACTGTTCTGATAGTACTATCAGTCTTTCCATTCCATTAGATCTCCAGGAGTGTTACAGACTGGTAGAAAATATATCTTCTGCTCAATTCCAAAGTTATCTCGAGAGTTCTAATTGTCAATATTTTAATAACTGCATAAAAAGTACTACTACAAGAAAGACCAGTACCCTCTTGTTAAATAATTTGAATTCTAGCCCTAGACACATCATCAGTTTAATGTATCGCTTTCGTTTAAACGCTCTCCGCACGAAATATTGCAAAAAATATTAAATGCTTATGCGGTGAACAAATCACAGTGAATCATTTACTTGTTCACTGTCCATTCGCTGGGCGCTCGGTTTTACAAAAGTTGGGCTATTGTCATTCTTCAAACAGCCCTTTTTCTCTAGAAAAGATTTTGAACGACTTTTCGCTTCTTCATGATTTTTCTGTTTGTCTATGTAATAGTCCAGTTGGGATTTACCTTTGATTGTTGTTAGCTGTTACATGTAGTTAATTTCATTCTAGTTAAATGTTACATTTGAAATATTCTTTGTTATCTTAGGATTTGTTTAACTTTCATTCTTTTTATGAAGTCCACACTCACACACGCAGGCACACTCGCATGCACCCATGCATTACACACATTTTCTCTCTCTCTCCCCCCTTTCTCCGCCCCCCCCCCCCCCCCCCCCTCTCTCTCTCTCTCTCTCTCTCTCTCTCTCTCTCTCTCTCTCTCTCTCTCTCTCTCTCTCTCTCTCTCTCTTTCCCGCTCTCTCTCTCTTCAAGCACATTCACTATACTGTCACTTTTTTTTTTCTCGTCTAATATCACTTAAGTGGAAAGACGTTAAATTGAAGAACACACACACACACACACACACACACACACACACACACACACACACACACACACACACACACACACACACATTGAAAGACAGAGGGAAAAGCAGCAAGCAGAAACAGGAATGGAAAAACCTTTGTTTTTACGCGTGGAAGATATGTAGTACTTTGGGGGGGTGGGGGGTATTATCCAGCCCTTACCTCCTCACACATACACACATGCATGCGCACACATTTTTAGTTTATCTATAGCCTCCGTTTGTTTACTTTTTTTCTCTCATGACTGCGTCGTGTTTTTTTTTGTTTTTGTTTTGTTTTGTTTTTCGTCATCTGTGTTCATCGACAATTGTACATACGTATGTTTATATATATATTTTTTAGGTTTTAGGTTTTCTTATAAGGGGGCTTTGTTTAAAGCGGGATTTCTTATATCCGAGCACCTGAACACTATTTTGAATGTGCTTTCTTAAAAGTGGAGCAAAAGTGTAAATGATTAAAAATAATGGCTAATTGGACATTTTATAATAGTAAAAACATAAAACACGCCCTATCTACAATTACTCATCAAGTTTGTTGTTGTTGTTGCTGCTGCTGCTGTGGTGGTGGTTGTTCTTAAATTGGTTCGTTCTGGTCACGTTCCATCTACATACGAATGAGATTTTCAACTTTAGCCTTCTCCATGTTTTAGTTGAAATTCAGCGACAACGGTATAATGTTCAAAATCTAAACACACACACACACACACACACACACACACACACACACACACACACACACACACACACACACACACACACACACACACAGAGAGAGAGAGAGAGAGAGAGAGAGAGAGAGAGAGAGAGAGAGAGAGAGAGAGAGAGAGAGAGAAGTATGCGGATTCAACAACTTTTATTTCAGTAATTATAAACGAAAACTCATAACTAGCAGGATTCGGTCAACACGATTCCGTAATTCATGAGTTTGCTTGAAAATAAAGTCACAATAACTAACACAAGTAAATAAATGTCTCGTCATTTACTGGAAACAAATGACACTTGAATGGCAACGCCATATGCTCAACAAGATAAAATAAAAGAGGCTGTTCTTTTTAGGCCAACTGGTTTCTTATACTTTTCTCTGTTCTTAAGAATATTTGATAGCGTCGCTGGTGGAATCTGCTGTTCATCTGCTATAGTTGGGGGGGGGGGGGGGGCTAATTGTATGGGAAAAGGAATGGTGTGGGCCTAGTTGGATTTTTTTCTGCCCCTATGAGTAATTGACTCATGATCCATTATATCCTTAAAAGACGTGAGCAGACCATTAGCCAATGCAGCTTTACATCATACTAACTATGGTTCTTCAGTGGGAGGTGCTGGTTAGTTTAGTTACACACTGACGATTATTACAGATTGTATTACAGATTGTAACCGGCCAAAAAGCCTGGAATGTGCAAAAACTACTTAGTTACCTGTGTGTTTGCTTCCTTTTTCCAGGTGCAGTATCGTTTTATCTACGAGGTTATACAAGAGTACAGAAGCTCAAGCAACATCTACGTCAACACATAAACGGAACATCGATGGATCTGAGAGCAGGATGAAGTGTGTGTGTTATTTTTTCTTCATGACAGAGTAGTCTGTGCCGCGCTGCACTGAGTACATTAGATCAAGGCTGAAGTGTCTTGTCCTAGACATCTTAACAGTTTGGGGTGCTGCAGATTGAAAATAATATGTCATGTATTGTTGTGTTTGATATCAACATATTTCTCAAACATATCATGGAGTGCTGATTAAGATGTCCTAGACATCTTAACAGTTTGGGGTGCTGCAGATTGAAAATAATATGTCATGTCTTGTTGTGTTTTATATCAACATATTTCTGAAACATATCATGGAGTGCCGATTATTTATACTCTATGTTGTACAACTCTGCAGAATTCTTTGATAATTAACAATAACTACATAGAAGATTGTCTAAAACGCCATTTGATAGTATTGTGTACAACCCTGTCTCAGATATGATCGACGATGATGATGTAACATCTAATGTTTGGTATAACCGTACATTTCCCCTTGTTAGCCTAAAAACATTTTTGTAAAGGCTGTATAATATTAATCTCTCTCTCTCTCTCTCTCTCTCTCTCTCTCTCTCTCTCTCTCTCTCTCTCTCTCTCTCTCTCTCTCTCTCTCTCTCTCTCTCTCTCTCTCTCTCTCTCTCTCTCTCTTGCTTCCCCCTTCTCTCTCTCTCTGGTGATTAGATATTTGTACATTTTGTTCATGATCTGCCAACCCAAGTTCAAATCCCATTCAAGGAGACTTTTTACCTGGAGTTAATATCTGTGCTGACTCCATTCTCTCCCAAAAGTCCTTCAGATGACCTTTTAAACCAATGTCTAATGTTCAAATGTATGCAGAACATCTCATCTTGCGCACAAGTTAAAACCTGTTCCACTTTCTTGAAGAGTAGACCATTCTGTGCTGATGGGAGTGTATAACAAAGTTTACAAAACGGTATGCACATGGGGACTAAATGTAAAATAGGGTTTGTTTTCTGTTAAAAATCTCTCGGGTCTGTCTTCCCCACCCCTTTTCTCTTCCTCTTCCTCCTTTCAGAAATTATTTGTATTAATGCACTGTACAGCTATGCGCTCGCACACACACACACACACACACACACACACACACACACACACACACACACACACACACACACACACACACACACACACACTACAGCTACACACACATACACACACACCACGCACACACACACACACACACACACACACACACACACACACACACACACACACACACACACACACACACACTGATACAGCTACGCATGCACGCACACACACACAGACACACACACACAGACACACACACACACACACACACACACACACACACACACACACACACACACACACACACACACACAGTGTGTGTGTGTGTGTGCTGTTTTATTTTTATAAAAGTATAATAATTTCAAAAAAAGTATATTAAAAAAAAAACAACCACACTCAGAGCTCTGTTTCATCTTCAGATTGGTAATTTAAATAAAATTTATCTCTGTAAATTCTGTTGAATACCTTTCAGACTATATATAGTATTTTTGTATATGCAGTATATAGTATTTTTATATATACAGTATATATGATTTATTACTTTTGTGAATGCCCCACACAGAGATTTCAACAGGATCAACAACAACAAACAGTTGATTAGACTAGATACCATCAGTCTAGAATATTGAGTGTTATATAAATGTAGCCGTGTGCACTTGTGTGTGTGGCTTAACCAGAGAGAGAGAGAGAGAGAGAGAGAGAGTTTAGACTAGCGGAGCCTTGATCTCTACGTCATAAAAATATGACGTCTTTCAACATAATGATGGTAAACTGTTGTAGCTTACAAATGTGAATGAAGAGTACTGAATGTGCAGCATGCAGATTATCGTAGATCTGTGTTTTTGCACTGCTGTTTAAATATGAACATCTCTTATCATAGACATCTTTGGTTAATAATATGTATATCTATAGAAATCTTGGATGATATTCTTCCTTTCTGTGTCATAAAATATTTTGTCTAGTTGTGTTTTTAGTGGTTAATTATTGAAAGTTTCACTTAATGCCGTTAAAAGTAAGTCCATCTAGACGCATTAATTACCGTTAGCTTCCAGCAATATAGTTGCTGATTAAAATGCAATATTGCATTTTAAAGTTTCAATTCTCTAGTTTATGTTGATATAGTATCTGTGTAGTTTGTTTGCGCCGACGAAAAGATAGTCACCATTGAAGCTGCATAAGAAAACACAAAATTTCCTCCATTTTGGCTCAAATCTGTCGATTTGGTTGCAGCTTCCTGGTGCTTTCTTTGAGGTCTGCGCAATATGCAAATATAGGAGGATGTGTGCGTAAGAGGGCAGGGTCATCAGAGAGAGTCATCAAAAAGTGTCATCAGTGTGGAGTCGCCAGAGAGAGCGTCAGTGAGAGAAAGAAAGAAGAGGATGAAATAAAAGATTCCTAGCGACTGTCTTCCCTGAGTCTCCTGTTGCCTGGTTGCTGTGTATTGTTCCATGCTTTCCCTACCCTGCCTTTATCCTTTGTCACGGTTCGCATATTTTAAATAGATCGTTTTACGGTATAGTGGCTAGTTGTCTAGTGCGTGCATTTTTGCACTTACTTCTGTGTGTATAGCTTTCTATGTTCATTTCCTTTTCTCTTCGTATAGATCTAGGCTTATGCGAGATCTCTCGAGATGTTCCGCAGCGAGAGTAGATCTAACGGTTAGATCAGCGGAGCGGCTGTAGGCTTAGGCTGAGCAGGAGGACGTGGTCGCCGTGCCAGTTTTTTAGCTGTTGGGCGCCACGTAGATCTAGTTTTGGCTCCGTTCGAGAAGCAGGAGAGAGCCTAGGAGGTTTCACTCTCCAGTTCCTGCCTTCGTTCTTTGTTCTTCGTCACTGTTTGTCGCTTTTCGTCTAGTCACGTCGGTTGGGGTGCAGGAGTGCGCCATATCAGTTCCAGTGACAGGTGAGAGTTTGTACTTGTCGTAGTTATGTCTGGTTCTGCGTGGTTTTGGTGTGTTGTTGTTTTGGTTCTGATAATGGGCATTGGTTCTTGTTGTTAATTAAACATCTGGACTGAAGAAATATAAGCATATCGTGAGCGTTTTGTTCTGAATTATATTTATCTTTCGTGAAGTAACACTAGTATTGGTGTATAGCGAACGTAGGGGTATTTATCCTTAGTTATGTGTTGTTGTTTGGTTTTGTTTTTAAACATCAATGGTTCGCGTGGAAAGGGTTTTCATTGTGTTTTGTAATACTCAGCATTGTTTTACGTTGGAATTGATATGGAAATTTTTGAGTTATGTGCGAGATAGTGCAATTGAGTGTGTTTGATGGTAAGTATGGATTGATATTGTTTTGTTATAAATATGCTTTATGACAGAGTCTTTCGAATGTTTTTGAATTAAACCCATTTGGATGTTAATAGCTATTATGAGGTGTTGAATGTGGATTAGATTAAGGTATATATATGTATTTTCCCCGAGTACTGGGTGGAATCTTTGAGTGTGAAGAGACAGGTATTTTGCCAACCTAAAAAGAATCGAGAAATAACTTTAATTACCAGTATATGTGGAGGATTAGTAAGTATCGCCTTTTACAGGTTTCCGTTTACTACCAGTTCCTGTTCGCCACCAGTTCCTGTCTACCTCCAGTCATCTAGTCCTACCTCGTACCTCGTCTGCTTGTCTTCTCCATCGTATTGTCAGGAAAGTGATTCTTTTGGTGTGGTGTGTTTTTTGTGTGTTTTTTTTAATTCATATTTGGACTTAAAAAAACTGTGTTAGAGAAAAAGGAAAAGAGTGAGAAATATAGGACCTTAAATTAGAGTTAATATATAATATTTAGATTAGAGTGCGGTAGTATGTGGGTGTGAAAACTTGTACATTTTTTGCGTGTGATTTTTGCATTGTTATTATTTTTGTTGTTGTTGTTTACTATATAAGATTTTTGTGAGCGTGAGGAAGTGTATTTTGGTGCGTTGGTTTTGCCTTGTTATTTTTTGATTGTTGGTTTTCATTATCATCAAAATTGAATAGTAAAGTTTTGAAATTTCTCCTCTGTGTTCTGCGTTTGTTGTTGTCGGGAAGTTAGATAGAGTGGGTATGGGCGGGGTTTTCTTCACACTCCCTTAAGGAGCGTGACATCCTTGCTACTCGCACTATCACATAAAAATAAAAATTTTCTTCCCAGTCCAGGTCAAAATGTCGGGTATTGATGTGACTAATATAGATTTATAAGGAAAATGCCAGGGCCTATTAAAATGCTGTTATCAATGCTTTGAAAAGTTACAGAAAGCTACTAGCATGACTGGTGAGTTCTTCACCCATCACAAGCTTTTAGTTTTAGCATAACACTATTAACAATAATAGCCTGTAATCTCCATTAGGAGAAAAAAAAATTCCCCCAAGTCAGAGTATGGTTATCTTTCTAACTGTACAGCAAGGAACTTGAAAAAAAAAAGAGCCATACTCAATAAACTTTTCACCCAGAATGTCTTAATTGAGATCATGGTGATGACTACTGGAGGAAGTGCGCATACAGTGACTATTGATATCTCCTTCCCTTATCCCCTGAAGTAAAAAGCCGTTCATAGATCACTGCGGTTGTATGAATGAAGTGTCTTGAGTGAGTCAAACCTTTCCGACTTTATCCTTCTCCATGTTGCAGATGGTATGGAATGCTAGGTTTTGATATTAGTATTAGACTGTATCAGTGTATGTTTGTGGAATCCGTATGTCACTAACTCAGTAGCTGTACACATGTATTAGCAATCTTTCACACTGCTCTGTGAAAGTGGCAAAAGGTTTAAGTTTATGTGAAAGACTTGCAGTGGAATGAGTCAGAACCAGCATTTTGTAACCCCAGGGGGAAACAATACTCTCAGAAGAAGTGGCTCTAGAGGACTGGGACAGGTTTGCATTCCCACTTTACTTCAGCTTATGGGTCTGACCACCAAACTACTCCATCCATTGATGTATCATAAATGTATTTAAACATGAAATACATGATATATGTAATGTGGTGTTGTTGGGCATTCCCCAGCTTAAGTAGCAGCACTCTGGGGGTCACCCAGAAAATAGTTTTTTATGTATATATATAGATATAGATATATAGTTATATATTTTATATATATTATATAGTTATATATATAGTTATATATAGTTATAGTTATATATATGTTATATATAGTTATATATATTATATATATATATATATATTATATATATATATCAGTATCCACTCTTGTCTTGTTCATCACACCCAGGAATCACAGTGAGACCATGGCATAGGTGCACAGTGGGTGAGAAGTTTGTGTGTATATATGCATGGCAGTTTTCAAGTACCTCGACAAATTTAAACCTGCACTCAAGCTTTAGAGGTAGGTAACGGTAAAGGTGTCCCATAACCTAGGTGGTCGTAGGGGGAGCGAGGCGTTAGAGACCTCAGCTTCTCTAGGGGCCAGCATATTGATGGCGGCGCCCCTTTCCTCTCCCTCGCTGCTTTATCTTCCCTGACCCTAAAGAGGGCAGATACCCATTTACAGATGAGTGAACTGGGGGGGGGGGGGGGGGGGGGGACTGTACTGAAGCTAGGGCGCGCAAACGATCACCCATCCAACTAGTAACCACGCTCGACGCTGGTTAACTTGACTTGGGGGAAAGCAAGCACTCTGACCACTACTGAGCTATCCCGCCCCTTGAGAGGACAGTACGAAAAAAACAACAACCCCACAGTGTTTCTCTTTGCAGAAGGTGCACATGAAGCGGGAGTGACTCACTGTGAGGAGGGAGGGGGAGATGGGGATGGAGAAGGTGGTGTGGATGGTGGGCTGGCTGGCAGTGACGGGGGCGGTGAACTGGACCGAGCTCAACCTGCCCCCTGACCACATGGTCAACTACCTGTTCGGCCATCCCCAGTCACGCCAGCAATGCCTGCAGGACCCCGCCTGTCCTTACAAGGTGAGCAGTAGCAGTGCTGAAGGTCTGGTCTGGCAGTGTATGGTCGTTTGCATTGATTACAGTTTGTTTTGCTTCAGCTTTTGTCTTTG
>CM060332.1:32736664-32741664 GCA_030674155.1 Stramonita haemastoma
AGTAAATAATACTTTGCTCCTTTTAAAATTCTTGCTTTTTTTCTCTTAACAGAAACAGCAGTTATGTTGTCAGTGTTTTGATTTTTACAGGGGGACTCCAGTCTGTTGTGTGTGGACCATTTGCAATATTGTCAGGCCACCAATATCTTTGTTGACCTCAGCACTGCAAAATTGGCTGACTCCACTAATGCGTAAGATTTGATGATTTTTTTTTTCATGAGACTACACAAATCTGCCAGCATCTCTCTGTCTGTCTGTCTCTGTCTGTCTGTCTGTCTCTCTGTCTCTGTCTCTCTCTTCTCTCTCTCTCTCTCTCTCTCTCTCTCTCTCTCTCTCTCTCTCTCTCTCTCTCTCTCTCTCTCTCTTTTGTACCTTTTTTCTTTCTTGTTTACTCTCTGTTTTCTTTTCAGATAAAGTGTTTTGCATTCCTCATAACATCAATGTCATTTTCTGGGCATCTTTTTTTTTTGTACTCCTTTTGAGGGATGGGGTAGCCTAGTGGTCAGAGTGTTGCACTCATGACTTGACAGTCTGGAATTAAGCCACTACTGCAATGCCCGTTCAAGGGATTTTTTCTCCGGGAGTTCACATCAGAACTGAGACTATAAACCAGGGTTCCATTTGAAAACCCAGGGGGGACAGGATAGCTCAGTGGTCAGAGGACTTGCTTTCCACAAGCCAATGTTAAGCAGCATCGAGTGTGGTTACCAATTGGATGGGTGGCCGTTTGCACGCCTTGGCTTCAGTACAATCCCCCAGTTCAGCCAGCTGTAAATGGTTACCTGCTTCTTTAGGGTCAGGGAATGTAAAGCAGCGAGGGAGAGGAGATGGGTGCTGCCCTTAATATGCTGGCCCCTGGAGAGACTGAGGTCTGATGCCTTTCTTCCCTATGACCTCTTAGGTTGTGGGAAACCTTTACCTTTACCATAACCTGTTCAGATTTGTTAACTCGTACAAGGAAAAGTGTATAGAAATGGAGATAATAAAAATAAATAAATCACTTAAAGAGATTACTGCATCTCCCAATTGAGCTTTGAAGCAAGATTTTAGATATGAATCATTGGATTTACTTTTAATTTTTCTTTTTTTCATGCATGAATGTCTGATGTGAAGGACTATAGCTTTTTGAGATTTTTTTTAGATTGGTGAGGAAAATGAGCAAAATATTATGCAAAAAATGGCAGTTGAGATTTTTTTATCCTTGGATTTCTGTCAAATGATTGTAGGTATGACATAAGTAAGTATCATTTATTATGTTTCAGATTGAGCATTATGAAATTGTATTTCTCACCCATTGGTTTATATCATTGTTTGAATTATCATCATCCTGTTTTTTGAAAACCCTGACATTGTGGCCACCCTATCATGGATCTTTTGTTTGATCTTGATGTTAAGATGAGAAGCCAATGAATGGTTTTAATAATGTCATTTTAATTTATAAGTAAGTCCACAGTTTTTTGTTTGTGTGTTGGGGGGGGGGGGGGGGGGGAGGGCGATGTTGTTCCTCAGCTAGACCTCCAAGATTCACCAATGGTGAGATTTTTGTGTATGTGACTTTTTTTCCCCACCATTAAGGTAGCCGCATACTGACTTCACAGATAAAAATAAGAACTGAACGTCCCAGTGGTGAGATTTTTGTGTATGCGACTGTTGGTTTTTTCTCACACATTTTGCCAGGTCTGTTGGGAGCTACCTCCCTATTCTTTCTGATTTTCAACTGTTGTGGGTTCTTTTGATGCACGCAAGTCTGTAAGAACACAGGTCCGACTGGTTTAGAAGCTTTTACGAAAGACTTGACAATGCTGGGAATGGAACCCAGAACTTTACAGTTTACTTGTTTACAGTTTATTTGTTTGGCAGGTGAACGTTTTAACCATCCTGTCACCTCCCCTCTTAGTCCAAAGGTCTAAACAAAAAAAAATCTCAAAAGCTATAGTCCTTCACATCAGACATTTCTAAAAGTTTGTGCATGAAAAAGTCCTCTTAGTCTTTGTGCTATAATTAGTACCAGCTTTAAATTGCTTACAAGGCAACAGCCCTGATAAGGCCCACATGATCAGCAGGGCTTTAGGTATGATTGATTGAATGAGTATTGGAGAAGTATGACTACAAAGAAACATGACAAGCAGATGTGTGTTGACAGATATCGGGAAGACGTGCTGAGTGCTGGACAGATTGGAGGCAAATGTCGACTGGACAGAGCAGGTCTGGCTTCTCAGCTGGACCATAAGAGTCCACTGCAGTCGTGGTAAGTGACCGCTCTGCTTCATTCACACAGCGCACAAATCCAACACACTCAGTCCAGATGCTAAATTGAGCATGCCCCTTCCTTTTTAAGGTAAAGGAAAAGGTGTCCCATAACCCGTGTGGTCGTAGGGGAGCGAGGCATCAGAGACCTCAGCTTCTCTAGGGGCCAGCATGTTGAGGGCGGCGCCCATCTCCTCTCCCTCGCTGCTTTACCTTCCCTGACCATGAAGAGGGCAGGTACCCATTTACAGCTGGAGGAACTGTACTGTAGCCAAGGTGCGCAAACAGTCACCCATCCAACTGGCAACCACGCTTGACGCTGCTTAACTTGACTGGGGGAAAGCGAGCACTCTTACCACCGAGCTATCCCATCCCCTTCCTTTTACCTAGTCCAAGTATGGTCAGTTTGTGCTATAATTAGCACCAGCTGGCCCCATCTGGGATGGGATGGGACAGAGGAGCTGAAAGTGGGGGAAACTGACAGCTGTGTTCACGGTGTTTTTTTTTTTTCTCAGTTATCAGATGCAGTGGGTGACTGCTGTTGCAGCATGCAGGTACCGTTTTAGGCTGTCTGCAGGCAGTTTTGGTGAAGTGAGTGCTGTGTAGATTCTGATGCCTTCTTTTGCACTTCTGGTTAGGTGAAGATTCAAATTGTGGGGAAACGGTGTGTCAGGATGTAGTGTTTCTGTGTGACCTTTGAAAGAATGTGTTATTTTCTTTTCTTTTTATGGGGAAGGGTTTAGGGAGGAAGGGGAACTGACTATGAAAATGCCACACTTTATGTAGCTGTTGTGTTGTGCTGTGCTGTGCTGTGCTGTGTGGTCTGGTCTGGTCTGGGTTGTCTTAGTCTTGTCTGTTGTCCCCCTTATCTCCTTGAGGAGTGATTGGGGCACTGCACTGAATATCTCAAGCCATGTCTCTGGGTTAAGTTGAAGCTGGCAGAGCCCACTCTTCTTTGACAGCAGGATGCATGCTGGGTATGTTTGTGTTTCATAACCCACCGGACACTGACATGATTTATGGGAATCTCTGAAGTGCCTCCTTTATCTTCTGCATGTGTATAGACACGAAGGAAATTCAGGTACTGGCAGGTCTGCACTTGAAGTTGACCTCGGAGATTGTAAAAATCCCCACCCTTGATTCACCAGATGCCACCGAGATTCGAACCGGCAACTCCATGGACCCATGGGATTGACGTCAAACGGATTTAAACCACTCGGCTATAGTATTTGTCAGAAAACAGACCTATGTAAGAGCCGTAGTAATTGTTCTGTCTTTCAGGGCAGCAGAGCTGGAGCACTTTGTTTCGGTGCCAGAAGAGCCTCTGAGTGGGAAGAGATGTGATGCCATCATCACCAAACCCACCCTCATCATCAAACTGGATGCCAGTGAGTGCTGCTGTGTGGAACAGGCGTGTGAAAGCGTGCAGCATGTTCTGTCATGTATGTTTCTGCTGCAGTTCTTGTGTTTTGTCGCTCGGTGCATGCTTTCTGTGTTGATGATGATGATGATGTAAGGTCCCCCACCATCTCAGCAGAGAAGTTAAGATTTGTGACGTGAGGGGGTGTGTGTGTGTGTGTGTGTGTGTGTGTGTGTGTGTGTGTGTGTGTGTGTGTGTTGTGTTTTGTGTTATTTGATTAACTTTTGAGTGTTTTGAGTTTTGTCAAAGAATTTTTTTGTTGATGTTTTGAAGATTTTTTTTTCTGTTTCCTTGGCTAGAGCTCGGAGGCTTACTGTTGGTGAGATTTTGTGTATGCAACCATTTTTGCCTACCATGGAGGTGGCTGCATTCCGACTTGAGGGATGTATACAGGGTATGTTCGTGTTTCTGTAACCCACTGAGTGCTGACATGAATTACGGGATCTTTAATGTGCATAATTTGATCTTCTGCATATGTTCATAAATAAAGGGAATTAAGGCACTGGCAGGTCTGCACTTTAAGTCGACCTGGGAGATTGTCAAAACCTCCACCCTGAACCAGGTGCTGTCAAGATTCAAACCCATGATTTCATGGGATTGAAGTCAAATGTTCTTAACCACTTGGCTATAGTGTCATGCAAAGATTGTTTTGACATGGAGGATTCATTATGTGTTTTTTTTTTAAAAAAAAGAAAGTGGTGGCAAACTATAGGTTAGATATTGCTGTCGTTACTGTTGTACACCTGCGTGTATTCACTTCAAGATATTTTTTTTAATCATAGGAAAAAAGTCTCCTGATTAAATGGTTGTTGATTACAGTTTAATTCATTTTATTTTTTCGATGATGTAGTGTATGTAGTAATGGCATTTTTAGCAAGGAAAACACACTGTTGCATGAACCACTTAATGTTCACTGCTCTTTTTTTCTCCCCCAGCATTGCTATTGTACATTTAGATGTGAAGGTTTTCATGACGTGTTTTGTAAATCATTGATTCATTCATTCATAGTCTTGATAGATTTATAACCATACAGTAATCTTCAGTTGTTAGACAGAAAAAGAGAAAACTCGCATGCTTTTTCTCTTTTTTTTTCCAATTGTTTTCGTAACCTGTTTAAAAGTTGACATTGTTCCGAAATTCATTTGGAGTTTTTTTTTGGTCATTGCGTGTTGTTTCTAAATGTTCACATTGATTTTGTTTCAAGTTTCTGTTGGATTTGTATCATGCATTATGGCTGTGGGTGGGTGGTTGATGGTTGTGGGTCAAGGGCTGACAGTGTACTGTTTTGCGTTGTGTCAGCGGTGAATATGTACCACCATTTCTGTGACTACCT
>CM060332.1:32744164-32746664 GCA_030674155.1 Stramonita haemastoma
CAATATCATTATTCTTGTTTTTATCACCATCATCATTACCATTATTACTACTATCATTATTGTCATTGATATTGTTATCATTGTTATATGATAACAAGTTTTCCTGAAAGTGTGTGCAATAGCGTGTGTGATTTTCAGAGTGGCTACATGATGTGCACCATGTTTGCGGAAACATGGACCGCTTTCTCTGAACACACACGGTTACGCCTGAACCAGTATGACGGCAAAACGGTATGGCAGCACCTCTGTCCTCTGCTGTCTGCATTGTTTCCATTGTGAAACTGATCTCTATGTTTTGAATTGTTTTTTGTAAGATAAACAGTTATGTCAGAAGATGTTTATTTTATTTATTTATTATCATCTCTGAACACATGCCGTTACGCCTGAACCAGTATGATGGCAAAACGGTATAGCAGGTTCTTTGTCCTCTGCTGTCTGCATTGTTTCCATCATGAAACTGATCTCTATGTTTTGAATTATTTTGCGTTTTGTGTAAGATAAACTGTTATGTCAGAAGATGTGATATAGCTGTCTGTCTGTCTGTCTATCTGTCTGTCTGTCTGTCTGTATATCCCTTAGTCTGGCGATTGTGGGGGCACCCCTGAAGACTTGACAACCAGTTCCCTTCATTCCTCTCTCTGTTCTGCCTTTCTCAGTCTTTACTGTAAGGGTTGAGAAAGGCAGAACAGAGAGATACAGCATGTTATTTCAAAAAGTGTTAGGATCTTATTTTTTCAAAATAGTGTCTTATAGCTTTATTTTACACTGTTGCAAATGTAGCTTTAGTACTTCTATATCATTATGTCATGAAAGTGTATAAGAATCTTGAAAGTTTTTTTTTTCAGATGGGCTCCTGCTACCATATGATGCTCTTTTGGTGTCAAAATGGTTATCACTTGCTGTGTGATATTTCAGAGTGAATGATAGATTATAAACATTTTTGTTGTTGTTGTTCAGTTTACTAACTCAGAACATGGTTTTTGTTACCAATAGTTGACACTCATTGTGTAGGGAGTGTTGTATAAACTGTATATGAATGGGATGGTAACCAAATACTAAGATACATTTTCTTAAAATGGGAAGATATTGTTCTTGTGTAGCTGGTATTGTATAAGAAGTATATAAATTTGATGGTAACCTGATATGAATAGAAAATTGGAAAAATGGAAAGGTACGTTCCTGATTTAGCACAACCTTACAAATAGAACAGCAAAAGAAGGAAATGTTTGTGTCAAAGTGGTAGTCATGAAGGGATGTTTTTGTTGTTTTGTTGTTGGTCAGGTGTGCTTCAAACAAGCCATCTTCTCCTTTCTGGCTCGCATGCGAGGTGGGATGTACTACTACAACATGCCTCTGGTGAGCCCTCTGTTTTTTCTTTTCATGTGTAGTTTAGGTCTGTATTTAGTTTGTATTTAGATGCGCCAGGGGTGGGGGCTGTTTAGAATAGCCTAATGGTTGATTTTTATTTTATTTATTTATTTATTCTTTTACATCGAGGATAATGGAATAAGCACTCATGTGCTTTTTTACATCCAGTCTCCATGTGTATGCAGTTTTGAAAATCTTGTCATCTGTTCCCACTAGCACACGATGACCTACTCTTAAGAAAAGTGGAACAGGGTTTAACATGTGCGTAAGATTTCTGCATGCGTTCGCACACAGGGCCTCGGTTTACAGTCTCATCCGAAGAATTTTTGGGGAGAGTGGAGTCAGCACTAATATTAACCCCAGGGGAAATTCCCCTCAAACAGGAATCATCAAATTGCGAGTGCAATGTTCTGACCACTAGGCTATCCCGTTTAACATTTTGGTGATATAACTTTGTGAGTAGGCTTGGTACTTCATTGTTCACAAAGCATAGAGTGTTGCTGGTTTTCCAGAAGGGCAGGACTAGAATAAGCCATGACTTGATGAGTTTCCCCTGCTGCGCTGTTATGGACTTGCGTTATTGAAATCTATTATTGACTGCAAGCTGTTTAAACCCATGGTGAGAGTGCCATGTTTGTGATCAAACACGAGCACAGGCCTGAGGTTGAGTCTTCGCTAAGGTGTCCATTGTAGGGGAGTTTTAGACATTTGGTACTAACCCCATACCTATGTAGATTCTTCAGATGAAACTATGAATTCAGGTTCCTTGTGTGAATGCAGGCAGATCATCTTGCACACATGTTTAAAAGCCATCAGCCATTTTTGGAGGAGTAGGCCAGCTTCGGCTGGTGAGATAAACGAAGAACATGCCCAGCATGCATCCTCTTTACTGGAGAAGGATGGGCTCCGCCAGGTTCAAGTTGTCCACAACACACTGCTTGAAAAATTCCATGCAGTGCAATGCCACCATGACTCTTCAAGAAGTGAAGGAAGAAGTCAGGTTCAGTCATTTATCAAATTTCAGTGTTGTTTGTGTGTCAGGGTTTGGATATAATGAAAGGTAAAGGTGTCCCATAGCCTATGTGGTTGTAGGGTAGCAAGGCGTCAGAGACCTCAGCTTCTCTAGGGGCCA
>CM060332.1:32751664-32774164 GCA_030674155.1 Stramonita haemastoma
AAGTGCTAATGTTGGGGACTGTATGGGGCCTTTTTCTTCTGCTTGGTTGTAAACTTACTAGATTTGTTTATTCATTTTTTCATTCCTTGGCTAGAGCTCTGAGGTTTACTCAATGGTGAGATTTTGCGTATGCAGCCATTTTTACCCATCATTCCTACTTCAGGCATGGTGTCTAAATGCAAGACCTGTGTGACTGTGCTTATTTCAGTTTTGTCATCCATTCCTACCAGCATGAAATGGCCTTCTGTTCCGAAAGGCAGAATGGATTTTTGACGTGTTTGCAAGATGTTCTGCATGTGTTGGCACATGGCGCCTTGGTTTACAGTCTCATCTAAAGGACTGTTTGGGGGAGTGGAGCCAGTACAGGTGTTAACTCCAGGGCAAAATTCCCTATCATGGGCACCTCTGGTGACTTGATTCTGGACCATCAGATGAGTGCTGTGCTGAAGCCACTAGACAACACTGCCCCCCAGATAACTAGATAAAAGGGTCAGTTCCCCCTAGCACAATTAATGCTCTGATTCTGTATATGTAAATTGTATGTATACATATGCATGGAGTTTGTACTGATAAATTATTGTATACCTACTTGTGGGTATCTGCAGATAAATTCAGTGCATTTTCAGTGTGGGTATAGATTAATTAAAATATAATGATGTAAATTAATATACAGATTTTTTTTTTTGCAGCTTTATCTTTTGAGTGTATGCTTATCTGTATGCATCACACTATCAGTCTGATTCTAGAAGTATGTGTGTGTGTTAGTGAATGAGGTAGAAAGAGGGAAAAAATGCATGCACATGCTTGCACACACACTCCCAGGTGTATAAAATATGGTCTCTCTGATTGGCTGGGGAGAGGGAGAGAGGGGGTGGGGGGGGGGGCTGGATTTCAGAGTGCAAGCTGTCTGAAATAGTTTGAAAAAGAAGTTTGTTGTTTTGTTTTCAGGTGTCTCACAACAGTGACATACTGATCGGGATGCACGGGGCAGGACTGACCCACATGCTGTTCCAGCCTGACTGGGCTGTGATCATGGAACTGTGAGTCGGGGGGGGGGGGGGGGGGGGGGAGTCGGGAGGGGGGGGAGTAAGGGGGGGGGGGGAGGGAGGTCAGGGGGGTGCAAGTTGTGGGGGTGTGAGTCAGGGGTGTGTGTGAGTCATTTGGGGGGGGGGGGTTGAGTCGGGGGGGGGGGGGGGGGGGTGAGTCGGGGGGGGGGGGGGGGGGGGGGGGGGGGGGGGTCAGGGGTGTGTGAGTTGGGGGGGGGGGGGGGGGGGGGGAGGGGAGGTGTGGGTCAGGGGGGTGAGTCATGGGGTGGGTGGGTCAGGGGGGTGTTCTCTCTGTTGTGTTGTCCACTGTATGTATGTCTGTGTATGTATGCCTGTCTGTCCATGTGTGTGTTGTCCTCTCTGTTATGTTGTCCACTGTCTGTCTGTCTTTCTGTCCATGTGTGTGTTGTCCTCTCTGTTGTATTTATTTATTTATTTATTTATTCTTTTATATCGAGGATAATGGAATAAGCAGTCATGTGCTTTTTTTTACATCCATTTCCCATGTGTATGCAGTTTTGTAGATCTCTAAAAAAAATAATAAAATTTTGTAAATCTTGTCATCTGTCTGTATGTATGTCTGTGTATGTATGCCTGTCTGTCCTTGTGTATTGTCCACTGTGTCTGTTATGTCTGTCTGTCTGTCCATGTGTATGTTGTCCTCTCTCTGTTGTCCATGTGTGTGTGTGTAACCATTTCTGGTTAAACATTGTTCAGGTTTGTCCTCAACTGACAGTTCATTTTTCAGGTTTATTATCTCCTAATATTCCTTTTCTCTTGTTTTCTTCCTCTTCCTTTATTCCACTTGGAGGTGTTGAGAATACACAGCACAATGATATTATTTCCATGCATATATATATATATATATATATATATATTATATATATATATATATATATATATGTGTGTGTGTGTGCATGTGTGTGCATACGTGCTTGCGTGTGTGTAAAAATAGGAAAAGGTTTTATCTACCTGTGATAAAAAGTAGGAAATTCTAACTCATCTCCCGCTGAAACCTGCACTAAGAGTGCCCTTGAGATAAACACCACTTGCCAGCCGTCAGTTTTGCGCCTAGCCGCCGGACCAGTCACATCAGGAGAGTGCCTTCCTTCTGTTTTCTGTTCTGTGCCTTTCTTTTAGAGTGTGTGTGCACTATGATCTTTCTTTTTTCCTGTTGGATGTATACAGCCTTTCTTGTGTTCTAGGCTTAGGATTTTCTGTGGTGTAGGCTGTGGGGGGGAAAATGTGTATATATACATAATTGTAACCTATTTGGGCAATTTAAAACAGTCTTGTTTGACTCAACTGTGAGTACCACCCTAGTCATAATAGTTCCCCCCTTTTCTCCCCCTTACTTGAGGAGGAAGTTTTTTCTGCTGAACTCAACAGATGTTCCCTCAGCAAGTTTACACACAGTATGTGCCTTGTTTCAGTAACTTGGAGGCTAAATGCAGGCCATAACATCAATAATTTGGGGATAAACAAAAACAACATCATTAATTTCTGACTGATGATTAATCTGAATTTGAGGAAATAGAGACAATTATTTCCCCCACTCACCCCAAATTTTTTATATTGAAATGGAGTAAAGTTCTGATGAGAAGAAGAAATACAGAAAAAGAGGGAGAAAACCATCTCCTGACCCCCTCACCCTACTTTCTGCTGCACTGCGAGCCACTGTAGGGCACCCCCCCCCCCCCCCCCCCCCCCCCCCCCCCCCCCCCCCCCCCCCCCCCTTGTCAGATAAGAGGGTTGACTTACATTAAACAGATGTCAAGCTACAGGATGCCAGGCTCAAGGCCATACTGGCCAAGTACCGCATTCCACAATCTGCCGACTGTGCAACGCACACTAAGGAGTCAGCCAGCTATAATGCCTACGGCTATAACAGCTGGCTGTGGAATATACTAAATGGAGCATTGCTTTTTCAGCAACGGTGCACGTGCACTGCTGTGAACTTTTCATGCAGGTCAGCATAGCTATAAGGCAACCTGAGCAGCTAAGGACACCCTGGTAGATGTCCTTTCCCTTACAGGGCATGCAACCTTTGACCTCTCACCTAGTAGAGAGAAACGCATAACATGCCACTCCATAGACAGTGCAGGCCTTGGTGCTACGCACACACAGCTGTGAGCAGTGAATGGTTTTTAACCCAACGGGGCAAATTTCACAGAGCTCTGAAAGAGGCCAAAGTTACTCAGAAACTGAGCATCTCACTCAACGAGTGTAGGGGGGGAAAGCTTGGGGTCAAGGCTAGTGTCATGGGGGTCACAGCAGCAACAGCAGTTGGCATATTTCGTTTTATTTTGGGGTGGTGCTACCAGCCAGACAACCAATGATAGTCTGAGGGCATTGGGAAATCCCCAAGAGATGAAAGGTGTGATGGGAAGTTTGTCTATAAGGAAACCATCCTTTCCTTTTCCAAATGAGTTCTTTTTAAAATAAAATTAATATTCCCATTGGAGTAATAACTTCATGATAAAATCTTTTATTGCATTTTTGCAATTTTATTGCATCATTGCATTGCATTTATTGCATGGCAAATAAGAGAGAAGTGGAATTAAGTCACTTCTGATATATTATAAGTGTTGACACAGTCAAAGGGATGACAATATTCCTTGAGTTATACCCCACAGACTCTAAGTAGCTTAGTAGGAAATGAGGCTGTAGATTCAGAAATCAATAACTGAATATATTTTTCTTGCGAAAAATCTTTGTTTGTAAGAGAATGAGCCTGTAAAAGTTGTTATATTTCCATAGGAAATGGAATCTATTACATGATTCTCAGTTTGAAAGCCTTCAACGGAAATATAGATTGTAAAAAGTTTGATATGGAAACATATAGGAAGGCCTTAGATTTTATCACAACAGGCCGTTTACTTGCATAAATTGATCTGCATCATGCAGTTTATTCAGTGGCCCATTTTTGAGTGTTGCACACGTTTCTTAATAGAAGGGCAAGTTATACTGTTTCTAAGCTACAATAAGGTTTTTTTTTATCATATTCTCATAATTCTGAGCATGGTAGTAGGGGATACAGAACATGAGACAGAAGTCGTGGAATGGGCTGTTGACATAGTCAAATCAAACTGATATTTTGGGGTTTGCAAAAAATGATTAAAAATCATAATTAAACCCATGCAAGAAAATCATCCCATAAAGGGTTTGTTATCAACTCTCAGGAGCTGAGTGTCAGACTTACTGAAGAAAGAGAACTTGAATCTTTCAGTGCTTGCAGTCACCTACTAAAGCAAAGAAAAGCAAAAATTTTAACAATGACCTCTTGTTAGGTCCGAGGGCTGCTAGTCTGTTGCTAGCTTGATGGTGTTCCCCATGGGAAACTCCTTTGCCACACTCTGAAATGCAGTAGAAACACTGTTCACAAGTAATAAGTGTGCTGGTAATTCGACACAAGACTCTGAAGTTATCTCAAACTGAGAGATGTTTCTGGCCTTACAGGTTTTACTGTCCTCTGCTATTGATAGTCAGTTCTAGTAGATCTGACAATAGCACAACTGTTAGTTGTGCCGAAATTCGGACAGATATATGACACTTGTTTGTTGGGGATAAATATGACCTTAAGTGGTATATCACAAACTTACCTCAGCAAAGAGAGAAAATTAAAGTTACACTTACCTAGGCCACATTGGTTACTGACAGCTCTCACATGGATGGGGAGGTCTGTATATAAATCAAAACAAAGCTCAAACTACAACTCAAGACTCTTTAGTTATCTCAAACTGAGAGATGTTTCTGGCCTTACAGGCTTTACTGTCCTCTGCTATTGATAGTCAGTTCTATTAGATCTGACAATAGCATAACTGTTAGTTGTATTAACTAAAGGGGATCTAGCAGATCATAAACCTGTGACATTGACCAAAGAAATCTGAAAATGATGTATCAGCAAAGATATCACAATCAGGTATGCTTGCACTGCTTGGTCAGAAAATTGTATGTCATAAAATTGTCCATTTCATGGTATGTTGAATGGTAGTTTGTACTAAGCCTTCTTAAAGAGGCTGTAGCATTACTTGCTTTCTTCCCTGTAGGGGACTCTTTTGCTGCGTGCATAAAACAAACTACCTGTTCTAGATATATATCTTTTTGACCTGACTGACATGCTTATGCAATTGATGCTTGCATTATCAGCTTGAATTATCCCTCTTTCCATTGTTTTCCAACCCTCTTTCTTTGCGCTGCTTCCAAGAGTATTGCCAAAGAATGCCAGACAAAACAGAAGAAATAACTGTTGTGCCTCTGCAGACAAACCCAGATGTTTTATCTCTTGGTGTAAAAAAGGGAGATAATCAGACCCCTGCTTTTCTCAAATAGAGATAGCTTCTGTATCATTCCATGATCCCAACCTCAAATACCATGTGAGGAAGGAACTCAAGGTACTGATAAGCAAATATCTGACAAAGATGGAATACATGTGGCCGACGCCGACACCATCATGCTTCCCTAGCAGGCATCCACTGTCTAATATACAACATGTACATCAACAAGTGGCAGTGGTACGCTAAGGTTTCACCTTTTTCAGTCAATGGCATCAATTTTCTAGCCTTTCTCAAATCAGAAGAGAAAGCCTCACTAAAAATTTTGATGGTGTTAATGTTCTTTTGGTGTTACATACCTAGTTAAAATATTCATGGATGGGGCTTTGAAGCTAATCCAGTGCTGAACAGTCAAAGGAAAGGATTAAAACCTGTGATGCCTATGTGGAGTTAGATATATATTAAAATGTTGACACTGAAAGAATTTTTAAAATAAAGGGGGAAAAGCTTATCATGCTTCTTACTCCCCTCACTGGACAATGTTGCCAAAACCTGAATGCACTAGACTTGTCAGGCATGTCAATGATGGACAACAAAATGCACTTTTTATTTTGCAAATAGCATATTGAAGCATACTTGACATGGGGATCACCAGGATCCTATAGAACTGACTAAACCAAATGATACGCTGGGTGTTGTAGCAACACTAATATTATACTTGAGAACAGCTTCTCTGAGAAAAGACAATTGTAAAAAATTTCATTGCCTTACAGGCCCTCAACATAGTGTTAACAGAGACACTATTATTATAGCTCACTGGAAGCCATACACTCTAGCTGATGCAGACTAAGATACTGATGTTTATACAGCACCAGCCTACTAAGGTGGTTAGTGCTCCTGCCCCAGGCTGCAGGTGCCTATCAGTGTTGTTATGACAGCTGCTGGCTGAACTAGGGAGTCTATTTACACCTGCTTTTATAGCAAAATGATTAACTGTGGCAAACCACACTTTGGACAGGTCTTTATGTAATACTAATTTGTCAAAGATGAAGTTGATCTGTTCTTTTTGCAACTCATAACCACTGTTGCTCTAAATATCTCAAGAGCACTCTTAGTGCAGGTTTCAGCGGGAGATGAGTTAGAATTGTATAAGACAAGGAGAGACTTACCTGGTAAGTTGAGTCTTGTCGAGAATTCTGACGAATTTCTCCCGATGAAACCGGAACAGAGTGCACTTGCCCTCCCTTTAATTCTGTTACCCACCCATATAGACCAGTAGCTCTATAACCTGTGTGTTGTATCTTCACTGACTCAGTGTTTATTCGTTGCACTCTCAATGACTGACGGCTGGCAAGTGGTGTTTATCTCAAGTGCACTCTGTTCCGGTTTCATCGGGAGAAATTCGTCAGAATTCTCGACAAGACTCAACTTACCAGGTAAGTCTCTCCTTGTCTTATACAATTAATTGTGGTCACTGGTGTAATCACCAGGTACAACTGCGAGGACGCACTCTGCTACCATGACCTTGCTCGTCTGCGAGGCATCCACTACATGACCTGGGAGAAGAAGAAGAAACTACACCAAGAAGATGAGGTGAGATTTTTTACCTTCTGTTTCATCATTGTGTAATTATCACACCTTGATCGGTAATGTTCTGTGGTGGGGATGCCAGGAGCTTTTTCGAATTCAAAATACTTTATTACCTCTAAAACAGAGAAATTCCAGTGGGTTACAAGCCATATATAAGAACGAAAAAACATTTTCAGTGTGGACTCTTGTCCTTAGAGTCAGGAAATTCTGTGCTACAAATTTTGTTTTTCATCCCTTTTTTTTGTTCTGGCTTTTTCTATTATTTTTTTCATGTGTGTATATTTGTCTGATGGTTCCTATCAGCCACAGTTTTTTTTAAAGAAATTGTATGGATATGATAATGGGAATTTCTTGGTTAAGTCCTTTTTTCTTCCAAGGATGCTTGAATCATGAGTTCATTCAGTTTTGTGGGTTGTTTTTTTTAACTCATGTCTGGTGTATTACGAGTGTGAGTCTGTTTTGTAATTATGTTTTGGTGATGTTTAGAATGAGAAAATGGGTTAAAAATACCGGGCCAGGCCGGCTCCACTATGGCCACACACAGCTGTTATCAGTGACGCCACAGAGTTATTCAGCTGGGCAGCATTTTTCACCCGGCCCGGCAAAACTGACGGCAGCAAAATGCTGGGTTTACTATGGCCGCAGCCTTAGTGTGCTTATTTTGTTTCTTTCTTGTTTTTGGTTTTTTGTTGTTGTTGGGTTTTTTTGGGGGGGCGGGGGGTTGTTGTTTTGAGGAGCAAACTGTTTGTGTTCAGAATTACCACTTTTTTTGTTTTAATTGGGGGACCAGTCTTTTGGAAAGAAAGAGGAGGGAATTTTCATTTTCTTCTTTTTCCTAGCCGTCTACCTCAGAACATAGCCTTCCTTTCATGTCCTATTTCCACTCCCTCAGGGTCATCACCCGACACGAGGGGCTCACGCCAAAGTACACCAACTACGCCTTCGATGTGGAAGAGTTCATGCGTCTGATGCGCAAAGCGGCCGATCACGTT
Organism: Stramonita haemastoma; assembly: GCA_030674155.1. Taxonomy (NCBI): domain Eukaryota; kingdom Metazoa; phylum Mollusca; class Gastropoda; order Neogastropoda; family Muricidae; genus Stramonita; species Stramonita haemastoma. Next base: position 32,759,567 of record CM060332.1, read on the forward strand.
CGCTCCCACCCCGATTTCATCGCCGCACGTAACAATCTCTCGCCTGAAGGGGAGCCATCCCAACAGGATGGAGGCACCTCCGAGTTTGACGCTCCTACAACAGAGAGTTGGCAGCAAAGCAGCAAGCGTCACACACACCCTGAGTTGTGATGAAGGTGGTGGGGTTGATGGGGACTTGTGCAAGACTATCTCTGACTTCCGATTTTGGTGGGCAGCATTGGGAGGTATCGTGGCTGATTCCTTGGTTGAGTCTTGAGTGTTCCGTTTGTTCATTGAAGAGGGATGTATTGGGGATTTTGTGCATGACTATCATTTGAGTTCAAAGTTTTTATCGGTGGGACTATAAGTATTGATTTGTTGAGTGAGTGAATGAGTTTTAATTTTTTGTTGTTGTTTCGTTGATTTTTTGCGTAAATGAGGATTGGGCTTGTATAGGAGTTGAATCTCGATGGGATGTGAAAAGATAAGGACTACGTTTAAACATGCAATTATGTATATACATACGTATGTGTAGGCATTCACATGTGCCTGCCTACATGCACTGACACTTACATGTGCACACACACTTACACGCACGCACACACACACACACACACACACACACACACACACACACACACACACACACACACACACACACACACACACACACACACCAAGGGGAAGGTTTAAAAGTAAAGTGACCAAACCTTTCACAATCATAACAATTTTTCTATGTTTAAATTTTTTTAAAAATAAGCACGAGACAGCAGGTATTAGAAAACATAGAAATCAAAGTTAGGAGTAGGGTTTGAATCTTATTATGAAGATATTCAAGCCTTAACCTGTGCAGAAAAACCTGCATCACATCTAAATCTATGGAACTGGGAACTGTACCCACCTCACAGAAACTGCTTCTCACTACCATGATTATGGTTAATATCTCTTAATCTGCAAAAGATGCAATAATTTGAATCAGTGAAGAGATAGATACTGCTGTCAGTGTCCCCCACGTTCACCTACTCTCATCTGCTATCCCTTCCATCCCAGCCCAGCCCAGCAGGGGTCAGCTGGTGCTAATTATAGCAGGAACTGACCACACTTGGACTTGGTGAAAGAAAGGGGACATACTTATTTTAGCACTAGGCCCTGGACCCTTGGCAGACTTAGGCTGGATTTGCTGCCTGTTTTAGTTTTAGTGAGGATGGAGCATATGAATCTCTTTTTTAGATGTCAGTGTGAAGAATCGCCTAGAACAGTTTGAGTGTGTAGTTAATGAAAAGAACACTGCTGGAGCTTGAACAAATTTATAGTACTTATATGAAAGGAGGTCATTTTTATTCATTTGGAAATTGTTAGTAGGGTGAAGTGCAGACACCTTTCTTGACACTGTTTGAACAAAAAGGCAGGTTGCAGTTTGAAATGTATAAAAAAAAATGGATATGGTGTTAACAGCTGTATGAGTGTGTGACAATAGCTGAAAAAAGCTAGTAACATTGTGTAAATTTCAGATTATTGAAAATCTTAACTCGGTGCTAAAACGTATATACAAAGACCAAATCAATTTGAAAAAATATATATATATTTCCAAAAAAAAAAAAAAAAAAAAAGCAAATTAATTTTCATGCATTAAAGTTGAAGCATGTGGAAGCAGGTTGATTTAATGCATTTTAACAAATTCATTCTGTTTGAAAAGTGAGTTAAAGTAGATCAGAAATTTGGAGACATTCAGGAGAATGTGCCCATGACCGATTTGTGAGGCAATGGAAATACAAAACCTGTCTAGGGGAAGAAGAAAAGGAAACATACAGACGCATCCAAACACTCACTCATTTATTAGGAATGCAATACTCTCATTAAAAGAGAAAGAAAAATGGCATCAAGTGAAAAGAAACACTGAATAAAGTTTGAAAATCATTCGAAATGTCTCAGTAAGGATCTGTGAACAAAAACTGAAAAACAGACATCTGCTCAAACTATCGTAATCTTATTTCTGCTGCTATGCATATTCCACCACATGGTAGGAATAACAGAGATAGTTTATGGTTTAGGGAGTGAACGTATGTCTTATTTTAAGAAACTATCACATCATCTGTGTTGTGTATGCCAGTCAAAGGCAGCAAGGGTTGTGTCAGGGATCTGCAATCAGCATCGTTCAGAGTTTATCATTTTACGTCCTGGTATGTCTTCATTTTAACGTCTATCCACTAAAAAGTGATTTTAGACAAACATCTCACACATCCTGGTGTGATCTGATGTGTATGCAATCAATGTGAGTCATGATTTTATCATATCCTTTTGCCTTCCAGGGATTCCACTCCCCCCCCCCCCCCCCTATACGTGGGCATTGAAATGATGATCTGGATTAAAATCTGCTGTAACAGAGGTAAAAGTCTATGTTTTGTGAAAGGACCGTACATGAACAATGTTAAAAACAGCAGTGTTGTTCTGGTTTAATTCATTGCATAATATGTGAGTGTGTGGTGATGGTTTTCTTGTTGATGTGCTTTTTTATATATTTTTTTTTATTGCTTACAGTTGTCCAGATTTGGGCACTCTGTCTGTCTGTCTATCTGTCTCTGTCTGTCTGTCTATCTGTCCCTCTCTCTCTGTCTGTCTTTGTCTGTCTGTCTGTCTGTCTGTCTCTCTCTCTCTCTCTCTCTCTCTCTCTCTCTCTCTCTCTCTCTCCCCCTCTTTCTCCCCTCCTCTCTCTCTCCCTCTCCCTTCCCCCCCCCTCTTCTCCCCTCTTTCTCTCTCTCTTCCCCTGTTCCCCCTTCTTCCTCTTTCATCCGTGGAGGCAGATCTTTTTGTTTGTTTTACGGGACATTTTTTATTAGGAGTCCAGCATGGCTGTAAAATATTTTGCATAACTGCTTTTGTGTCAGAGTATTTTCAGCACATAGTCGATGTTCTATTTTCTGATCACTGGTGTAAGAGAGAGAAAGTTGTAACTGTTGTTGAGCATTCCTCATTCTGGGGTTCACCCACAGTATTTACTTAACTTTCTCTCAACATCATACCTGGGAAGCACTAGGAGAAAACACACTGGATTGGAAGTTAATATAGAGAGCTATTTTCTAGTACCTCGCCATACAGGCAGCTATACTCTTATTTCAGAGAATTTTTTTTTATATCCTTTGATGAAGAGTACAAGTTGTCGTGCTAAGAGCTTGTCATGGATAAAAGCAAACTCCACACAACATTTCAAAGCATAACGAAATTTTGATGTCGACTCTTGCACATAGCTGAAATCAGTAACTGGCAAAATTTTTGGCCTGACAGTGCAGGGCCCCTCTGGCTGGGGGCTTCACACTGCAGGTAGGTTTTATATGGACTTCTGACCCGTAGGATGCAAATGCAACATTATGAATCTAGGCCTGGGTTGGAGAAATCAAAATGACTTGTGTTGAAACAACAGGACAGGGATGTCACAGAAGATGAGGCAGTCACACAAAAAAAAATGTGTTGGAGGCTTTGGCCAAGAGAGTTGTATGTAACAAAGATATGATAGAAGGAACAAGAGGGAGAAACAGTTGTGGTTAATCACTGTTGCATTAAAAACATTTTAACTCATTCAACCCTGAACCAAGCACTGCTTGAGTGAGACAGAGTAGTCTTGCAGGCTGGATCTTGAGCAGCTGTCAGGCTAGGTACCCGTTGTGTTTTTTGTTACAATTCCATTAATTTTGACATCACAACAACAACAACACAACAGGGAGGACCTAGCCAGACGGCTCGTTTGTTTCCCTTTTTCACTCTGTATTTTATTTCATCCCCGAAGTCAGAATGTGGCTGTATTAATGGTGGGAAAACAGTTGTGCACATGATGCAGAATTTCACCATTGGTGAGCCTTGAAGCTCTAGCCCAGGAACGAACACCTTCCTGTCACTTTTTACTTTGATGTAGCCTGATAGATGAAGGACCTGCTTGACATGACTGACTCCTCCCTCAACTCCTTGACGGAGTCAGTCTTTGGGGTACAGCCCTGAATTTCTCATGTGGTGTGTCTTGGACAAGATCAAACCTGGAGGAGCCCATCCTTGGAGGATGCATACTGGGTATGTTTGTGTCATCCATGCCACCTGTCATAGCTGGCCTGCTCCTCTGTGAAAGGTGTGTGTGTGTGTGTGTGAGATTTTCTTCATGCATTCGCACATGGGACTTCAGCGCTTAGTCTCACCTGAAAGACTTTTACAAAGTGTCAGGAGAACGGAGTCAGCACCAAAGTGAAGTCTTAGGGAAAAATTCCCTGGAGGAGACACCTCAGCAGGGTGTGGGGGGGATAGCCTGGTGGTTAAGAGTGTGTAGCTGGCGATCTAACAGCCCAGGTGTGAGCCACCATTGAGGAACCCGTTTAGGTTAGAGCCACCATTGGGGCACCCATTCAGGCCAAGAGAATTTTTTCTCTGAGAGTTAATATCGGTACCAACTCCATGCCCTCAAAAGTCCTTCAGGTGAGACTAAACCGAGGTCCCGTATGTAATGCATGCTGAACATCTGGCACACGTGTTAAAAACCTGCCCTGCCTTTTTTGAAAGAGAAAGCTATTGCATGCGGGTAGGAGCAGATGACAAAACTTAGAAAATGTATTCACGCTGGTGTTGTGTTTAGACAGGATCCCTGAAGTCGGAATTCCGCTACCATAATGATGAATAAGCCATTGCATACATAACAATATCACCAGTGGTGATCCCTGGAGCTCTATCCTAGGAATGAAAAAAGGAACAACAAACGCCAAAAGCTCAACACCCCAGCAGAGACACAAAGCCACACCCCTAGTTACCATCAAATTATGCGATCAGCAATCTAGCCACTGGGCTATCTTTTCCCCATCCTGCTCACCCCCCCCCCCCCCCCTCTCATTTTAGTGACCAAAAGGATGTGTATTGTGCTGGCTTAAAAAGATCTGCTCACTTGAAGCCAGTGGCTACACGAGACTGGCCATGATGTGTGGTTTGATGTTGGCTATAGTGTTCTGTATGGTTTGTCTTCTTCTGTAGTTGATTTGGGTTATAAAATAGATGTTTTTGTTATGTATCACATTGATGAAATATTAATATTGCACATCATTCTTTTGCATGTTGGTTTTTGGAGGCCATGTTTTGCGATGGCTTTTGTTTGTTCTGGTATTTACCAGGTGGGTTACTGTTTGCCTATGTGTGGGTTGTTGAATGTGCAACGTGTCTTTCTGTGCCCAAGCTGCACCCAAAACAAAAAAAAACAAAAAAAAAAAGAAAATTATTATCTGTTATTTTTTGGGGGTGATAAACACTTCCGTTCAGTATTTTCACATTTACAGATTATATGCCTGTTATTGCTTGTTACAGTTTTGTGGGACCACACACACTGCCTTACAAAAAAAGTGCTGAATAATAAATATAAGATTGGAATTATTCTTGTCTATTTTTTTTCTTTTGTCCTTCTTTCTCTATGCTCTCAGTCTTTGACTGTCTCTATCTCACTTTGTCTGTCTGTCTGCCTTTTCTGGCTGGCTCTCTCTCTCTCTCTCTCTAACACACACACACACACACACACACACACACACACACACACACACACACACAAAAATGTGACCACACAGACTCTGGTTAGCTAGTGGGGCTATATATAATTCTTATGACTGGTTACCTGACTCACACCTCCACAGGTGTGCACCCATACATAACTCTACTGACACACTACTGACGTACACATTCACAGGCAATGGTGTTGGGGTTTTTTTCTTTCCCCAATACTGTATTCAAGCACAAATAAAAAGATCTTTGTCTCAATCGAATTGGGTAACAATTCAAATTGAGACTAAAGAAAATAATATATATATATATCCTTTCCTACAACAGAAAGAAAGAAGAGCACAGTGTTATGTGTAACAATCCTAATATTGATGCCTTGCTGGTGGGATAAGAGTATAGAAAAGATTCTTGCATTTATGGACACTAAATTGGGGAGTCAAGTTAAGCAGCGTCGAGCGAGGTTGCCAATTGGATGGGTGACCGTTTGCGTGCCTTGGCTACAGTACAGTTCCCCCAGTTCACCCAGCTGTAAATGGGTACCTGCCTTCTTCAGGTTCAGGGAAGGTAAAGCAGCAAGGGAGAGGAGATGGGCGCCGCCCTCAACATGCTGGCCCCTAGAGAAGCTGAGGTCTCTGACTCTTCGCTCACCTACGACCACACAGGTTATGGGACACCTTTACCTTTTTTTTTTAATTGGGGGAGGGGAAATGTTATCTATGAAGTTCCCCATACATGATGATCTTTTGCAAAAACTATCAAACAAGGAACGCTTCAGAATGGGGAATATCTTTAAATTTTTTTTTTTTTTAAAGTACATGCAGGAAATTTAAAATGTTGTCAGTTGAATGCTGAAATGGTTTATCCATAGTCTTGTACATAAATTTTTCAAAGTATTGGTTATGGCACAACAGGGTGCTTATACAGCTGCAGGTAGAGAAAAGGCTTTAAGAACAAAGGCAAAACCATACTGATTTCAGTCACCGAAGTTGGAATCTGGCTACCTTAATGGTAGATAAAAATGTGTAATGCATTTAGACAAAAACATAAGTCTTCACATGTGACGACCACTTTACTGCTGCTTCCTGTTTTTCCTGCTGTTTTCCCCCTGATTTTATTTAGTCATCTTTTTTTTTTTTTTTTTACTCTTTCATAGAGCTAGGATAATGGAATAAGCAATCCTGTGCTTTTTACATGCAGTTCTTTGTGTATGCAGTTTTGTGAATCTTGTCATCTGTTCCCACCGGCACACAATGGCCTACTCTTGCAAAATGCGGAACAGGATTTAACATGCGCGCAAGATGCTCTGCGTGTGTACCACACAGGGCCTCGGTTTATAGTCTCATCCGAAGGACTTGTGGGGAGAGTGGAGTCAGCACTGAACAATATTTTGATATTATTGTTTATCTTTCTATACCACCAAACAGTATTTTGATATTATTGTTTCTCTTAAGATGGATAGTTATGCTAAGACAATGATCATCAGCAATTGGAACTGATCAAATGGTCACAGTGAATCATCTGCATTGCTAACAAAGGTTGTAATTTTATTCATCTGTGCTGGTTGCATAAAAACTTTACTGTTTTATTGACAATGGTAATGGAAGAACACATTACTATACCGTGCTATAGTAAAATATTGTTATATTGACAGCGATAAACACATGGAGATATGAACGATAAAGCATTCAGTACACACCATACATCAACTTTATTTTGTGATATGATTTTTACATCACGGGGTGGGAAAGATGAAGCTTCGGTCAGTATTTTGCTGTCCAGGGTATGTTATCTACAGAAATTGAATTGAAGAAGATCACTCACATTAAGTGTGTATCTGTATCTATCATCAATCTTCTATCATAGAGGATTGCAAACATTCTGTACATAACAGCTGTTCAAACTGTACATCACATGTTACAAACAATACTGTAAGCTCAACCTTATAAACAATGCTATGGATCTGGTGTAGGTTTCATTACTTAATATTGATCATATACATTTTTTATTAAATCAACAGCCAAATGTATGTTGTTGATTTTTTTAAAACAGGAATTCTAAAGTTACTGAGCCAAAAGTCTACCATGAATGTTAACAATAAAAATATTGTGACTTTATTCTCACAGGTAGATGTGTTTCTTATACATTATTGGGGTTTTTTTGTGTGTTTTTTTGTTCCTTGGCTAGAGCTCCGAGGTTCACCAATAATGATGATTTTAAATTTATGTGATTGATTTTGCCCACCATGAAGGTAGCTGCATTCCAACTTCAGGGATGTATGCTGGGTATGTTCCCGTTTCCGTAACCTAGAAAATGCTGACATGAATTACAGGATCTTTAACATGGATGTTTGATCTTCTGCATGTGCATGATTATATACATGAAGGGAACCATCATTATCAATCGCTTCAAGAATACAAGGGTTTCCAACATTGTACTTAGAAACATCAAAACATATATCACCACACCATCAATATCAATCGCTTCAGAAATACAACAAAACATGTCAAACAACGGTCACATGCAATTATAACTGGCATGATCATCAAACGTACATTTCTAGTCATGAAAATCACCATCACTAAATCCGCTAACATCACTGCTATCACCATCACCTTCATCAAAATGTTATATCAGTGTTATTATGATAATTGTCAAATTTTATTTGGGCATGACAACCAGCATTATTCGTTTATATATACTGTTTCACCCAGTTCCAATACCATTACCTTCATCTTTTTTTCCTGAAGGTTCCACCAGTGTCAGATCATCGTTGCATTGCGAACAGTAATATCCTCATTGCTTCAAGGATGCAGTCATCGCCATTGTTTAAAACCTTTACAACTGCTAAAGTACAATCAATGCCGTCACCACAGCCTTTCTTTTCATCGTTCCAGCATTGCCACCATCGTTACTGTTATCATGAATCCCTTGTTTTCATCATTACCTTTTACTCCAATGCTTAGGTTTAAGCATTCACATCACCTTTACCCTCGTTTCCACGTTTTACTTTCATAGATACCAATTGTTAGCCTTGCTTCATTGTTTTCACTGTTCTAAAGATACCGTCATTGTTGTCACTTCATCACCAAATCTCCCAACCAATACAGTCACGATCTCTGCATATCAATCATTTTCAGCTGTAGCAGTCTCTGGCATTATCGTTCCCATGATTGTCAAACAGTTGTGTTATTCTAGAGTTGTATCAACCGCGCGCCATCCAATGTTGCTTGAACACCAAGCATTCCACGAGTTGCTGCCGTACTTGTCACGGAAAAGCAGAAACATGTTTCCTTCAACACACGCTTTGTAACTGTCACAATTGTCGTCCCACAGTTTTTTTGTCGATCAACAGTTATCGCGGTTAACATACTCATCAAGTATAGTTCCAAACGTGATCGTGAGAGCGTATGTATTGTAAAGAAATCTGGTTCTGTTTTTTTTTTTATCTTAAGATTACAGAGGGCTGTTTGAGTAATGCATGATTATATACACGAAGAAAAAGCAGTTAAAAAAAGGATCATTAGAGACTCTGAAATCTGGCAACATCAATGATCGGTCAGTTGTACAAGAAAATTCCATTTTGCTCCACAACATTTTAAAAGGTAAAGGTGTCTCATAACCTACGTGGTCATAGGGGAGCGACGCATGAGAGACCTCAGCTTCTCTAGGGGCCAGCATGTTGAGGGTGGCGCTTTACCTTCCCTGACAATAAAGATGGCAGGTAGGCTACCCATTCACAGCTGGGTGAACTGGGGGACTATACTGAAGTCAAGGCGTGCAAAATGGTCACCCATCCAATTGGTAACCACACTCGATGCTGTTCAACAGTAACTTGGTGCTCTTACCACTGGGCTACCCCGTTCCACATTTTATTCAAGAAAAAAAAAATCTTTGGGTTATGGATACCATCGCAAAAAGCTAAACTATTATGAGAAATGACTAAGAAAAATGATAAAGATAAAGATATCAAGCCAGGGATGATTTAATCACGTAAAAATATCATTGTTTTTTTTTCACTGGTTTACTGAAAGAAAAAGTTGAAAAATACATGACACTTACGTTCAAAATATGTAACTGCAATATAAAAGATAACAAACAGTTACAAAGTAAAGGCCATGTTGTTACCAGGATTAGGGCTTTAGACTATGTGAGGTAATTTCTGTGTTTCTAAAAGTAAGTTATTTCCCATAAAATTACTATTGCCTTTCAGGGTGAATAGCTGTTTGTCTTTGTTGCTGAAAACTAGACATACAAAAAGACTGATATGCATAATGCTTCGAAAATGCAACAGAATTGGTGTATGTACAAAAGTAGGGTTGCAATTTAGAAAGAGATGAAGACTAATGTTGATATTGATACTGAATGCAACTGAGTTTTTCTTTTATACAAAAGTAGTTTCCCAGAAAATCACATTGTTGGAATGTTCCTATCAAACACACACGCAGGTACGCACGCACGCACGCACGCACTATTTACATATTTTCAATCTAGAGAGAGATGGGCTTTGTTATGTGTAGCTTCTCCCAAGAATACCGTCTGAAAATATCAGTGCAGTGCCTCAATTTTATTATTATTATTATTATAACTATTATTATTTTTTTATATCGAGGATAATGGAATAAGCACTCATGTGCTTTTTTACAATCAGTCCCCGTGTGAATGCAGTTTTGTAAATCTTGTCATCTGTTCCCACCGGCACACAATGGCCTACTTTTTCGAAGAGCGGAGCAGGACTTAACGTGTTCGCAAGATGCTCTGCATGCGTTCGCACACGGGCCTCGGTTTATAGTCCCAGTCTGTTAAGGAAAAAGCCACCCGTTTTTAAAACGAAAATGTTGTCCAAGAATGTCCCGAATCGGTCTTGTGGACAACAATAAATTTAATTTAAAAAAACTGGTCCAGCATTTGTGTTTACTCTAATACATATGAAAACTCTACCAGTAGGCAAAAACAGCCACAGCAAGATTTTGGTATGTTTACCTGCTTCGTAAGAGTGTATGACCTCTGGTCGGTAGCTCTATAAACAATATGAATGGGTTGAACTGGACTGAAAACGTTTCACCTAAACAATTTGGGCGAGACTCTTTCATTACAAATAATTACATACGCAGCACCCGATGTTTTGCCGACGCAGACGTCTAGATCAAACACTTTTTCTAGATCTCCGGACATATAAAACATTACAGTTAATGCACGAATATTGTATAGCATACTTATGAAAGATAGGAGAAGGAACAAAGACAGAAATATGGGTTTTAAAGGATTGCAATGTTGTACTCCCAACCACAGGGTTTAATGTGTCTTAGGTTCATCCAGATTTTTTTTAAAGCCTGTTAGATCCCAGTTCAGATGAAGTAACAAGATTTCTGATCATGTTTAATCAGTTTACAGGGTCATTATCTCTTTACTATGGACAAGATGGAAAATGCGCATGAAGTGTAAATTTAATATATGTGATGTCTTGCCTAAAGAAAAGCGTGAATGTGCACAGCATAAAGTGTAGACATCTATATCTAAAGAGTGCCCTCCAAAATGAAAGACTCTTTCTTGGGGCGATGGTAGGTGCAGCCATACAGCACCTAGTTTTAAAAAAAAATGACCTGAAGTATTTCTGCCTTGGAAAGAAGAATACTTGTATTCAAAACAAAAGAACACAGACACTTGATGTCTACCAACGGTTGACTTATTCAACCATTGAAAAGAACTGTGGCGATCAGTTTGAGTGACTCAGTCTGTATTTAGGGCCACAAAAAGTTGCTGTTTAAGTACAGAGAACTGGCATATTGTGTATCGGACGAATTTTAGGTATGCCAGTTATTTCACTGACATAGTTGATGTCACACGTGGCAAGGATATAGCCGGATCAGTCTTTACAAAATCACAGCCTTTGTGGTGATCATATGTGGATGTGGTCTACTTCAGTAATGATGTGATAACGTTGAGTTATAGATAAGCATGTCGGATCGAGGAAAAGTTAATTACTAGCATGGTGATGTTATCATTTTGGTCATTAGGTAACACATGCTGGTGTTCAGTTTGGAAGAGCTGAATAGGTGTGTCAACAAAGCTATTAAAATACTGATCAATCATAAGCAGAGAGAAAGCAAGTAGGCTGATGTTTTCACCTGACATGGGTCAATGTCTTCTTCATTTATGGCAATGCATGTCCGCCAATGGGCTTTTTATGTGCCTGCTTTCCTACATTCGTCATCAGCCGTGCTCGTTTTGTGATAATGATCAGGGTATGGAAGCTAGCTCTTCGTACTTGCATAATAGTAACCCCTTTCCATAGCCCACCATTTGCAGACTGAATACAAGCTTGGTTTTTTTACATTCTGAGTTGCACATTTTAATCTGAATGCCTGTGCATCATTAAAAAAAAAAAGTCAACAACAACAAAAAAAAGCCCCACACGATCTCAGTCTTCAAATTGAGGGGGGAAAAAGACATGCACAAAAGTCTTCGATCTGAAGGAGCAAAATAAGAGACTCATTTCACAATACCATCAGAATGGAAATCTAGTGCCAAGTGCATACGTGTCCTGCCTATATGCTAGGCTAGGCTACCAGTCCTGTTGGCACGGGGTGTGCTTTTCTGTTTGTATATTTGCTCTATGTCTTCATAAATGCAAAACCTGCAGCTGTTGCTGTCAGCTATTGTCGTTATAGGTCACAAAACCAAGACACAGACGGGTTGGCAATTGACTAACTACACCTCCACATCAAAGCATCTACTGCCACGACAACGTCAAAAAGTGCACCAACAGGTCTTTCAGCACTGACTGGCTGAACCTCTGGACAAACGAAGCAACGTGCACAGCACCGAAAGAGCCCACAGACTTCCAGACGAGGTCAAAGGCACCGAAGTAGATATCGTCACGATCAGTGCTTAATTCATACGAGGCAACGTGTACAGCACCGAAAGAGCCCACAGACCCCAGATAAGGTCAAAGGCATTGATGAAGATATCGTCATGATCAGTGACTAAAGTATATTATTGTTGCCGCAAAAACTTGACAGAGCTAACCTTTCTTTTTTTGGATACAAACTGTTTGGCGTTGCTCTAGGAATCCCACCTCTTCCCTGCCGGCTGAGTGCATATGCTGACCTTCCTCCCTTCCTCCTGTCTACAGGTAGAAGTCAGCAGGCTGGTGCTGACCATTGAGGGTGCTGCTGGCCACACCGCGGGCACTGCCCTCGTACAGGTGATGGTTCTTGAAGCTGTCGTAGCTCAGGTCAGGCCGCAGCTCGCGCTGAAACGCCCCCTGGGAGTGAGACTGAGACCCCGCGTGGGAAGTCCGGGTCAGGTGAGGGGGGAGGTTGGTGGGGGTGTGGTACACAAAACTGCCCGCGATGATGGACGGCTCGTACTGGCTCTCGTCCGACATGCCTCCCCCACCTCCTCCTCCACCTCCTCCTCCCCCTCCTCCTCGGCCTCCAGAGCGCGGGTAAAACTCGCTGGAATCGTCCGGGGAATCCAACATGGCCGCCAGCATCTGACGCTGACTGAGCTGACGTCTGGCGGACACGTAAGGCCGCGCTATGTACAGCTGCAACACAGACAGTCAGATACGTCATGGTCTGTAGGCTACATGTAGGCTAATACTACAGCTACAATGGTACACATGAAAACGTACAGTTTTTTGTTTTCTGTTTGGTTGTTGTTGGGTTTTTTTCTCTAGATAGATGGCTTGATAAAAAAAGCAAATCTATTGCTTACTGAAAATAACATTTTTGACTCTGACTTCGACTTTGACACATGATGGGGAAAGATAGATAGATTAGATAGATAGATAGATAGATAGATAGATAGATAGATAGAGAGAGAGAGAGAGAGAGAGAGAGAGAGAGAGAGACAGAGACAGAGACAGAGACAGAGAGACAGAGAGAGAGAGAGAGAGAGAGTGTGTGTGTGTGTGCGCGCGCGCGCGTTCAAACCATAATTATAGCAATACATTCATTGAGCCACTGAAAGACAATCGTGTTTGTTTTGTTTTACCTTTCACGAGTTCACGTTTCAACATTAAATTTTGTTCCGTTTGCTCTCCGTTAAACTTCACAACATGACGAAGGAGAGAAGAAAACTCGAGCTAGACAACAGTAAGCTTAATCCTAAGTGGTAAAGGTAAAGGTGTCCCATAACCTAGGTGATCGTAGGGGAGCCAGGCGTCAGAGACCTCAGATTCTCTAGGGGCCAGCATATTGAGGGTGGAGCCCATCTTCTCTCCCTCGCTGCTTTACCTTCCCTGACCCTAAAGACGGCAGGTACCCACTTACAGCTGGGTGAACTGGGGGGAACTGTGTTGATGCCAAGGCGCGCAAACGATCACCCATCCAACTGGTGGTAACCAGGCTCCACGCTGCTGAACTTGACTTGGGGAAAGCGAGCGCTCTGACCACTGAGCTACAGATCCCGCCCCCACTAGGCCTACCAAGTGAGGTCTCACAGAGCACAGATCCAACATCACTCAGTCAATAGTGCTATATTTAGCACGTCCTTTCCTTTTACCTAGTCCATGTGTGGTCAGTTCCTGCTGTAATTAGCACCAGCTGGCTCCCATCTGGGCTGGGCTGGGATGGATTAATTAATTAGCAGCTGAGAGTGGGGGGAAACCTGACAGCTGTGGCCTGCTTAACCTCTTACAGGGAACAGATGACAATAATTATTTACAAAACTGCACACACACGGGGACTAGATTTTAAAAAAAAGCACATGAGTGCTTATTCCATTATCCTCGATATAAAAGAATAAATAGCCTACAATACATAAATACATAGCCGCCACTGTAGCCTAGTGGTTAGGGCGTTGGACTCGTAATCTAAAGGTTGCGGGTTCTATCCCAGCTTTCGGCTATGGCGTTGTGCCCTTGGAAAAGGCATTTTACGGTTATTTTCTCATCCCACCCAGGTGTAAAAGGGGTACCAACCTTGTGTTGGGGGTTAACCCTGCGATAGACTGGCGTCCTATCCAGGGGGGAGTCTATGACTCTCAGTCGCTTAACGCCACAGAAACCGGGATAAGCACCGGCCTGATGAGCCTTAGGCTCGGGACAGACTTTAACTTAACTTTTAACATAAATACATACATCAGGCTGCATTCGGGTGC
>CM060332.1:32781664-32794164 GCA_030674155.1 Stramonita haemastoma
ACGATAGTCCAGAAACGCGTTTGGTAAATGAAGCGGACGTGCCGAAGATAAGTTTTCGGTTACACTCTTCATTTTCCCAGCATAGCTACAATAAAAGGAGAGAAAACTCACTCCACAGAATAAATGTTCTGATGAATAAGAGGGGCACAAAATGTGTGGCAGATGTAAATAATGAACACGAAGTTGCTCGGTCGTCAGTACTCATACAGTCTAAAGTGACTGTGTTTACAATGTACCACTGGTGAATGTAAGCCTTTAAAAAAAAAAAAGGGGGGGGGGGGGGAGACGTTTTGATAGTATTAGTATTCTGTTATTTAAATATTTTTAAAATCTGTATTGTCCGGTTTTTTTAAAAAAATTATACAGCTTTGACAAAAAATTCTACCAAATCCGTGTAAAACAACACGCCAACCGGGCAGCTGAGATTTAAAAAACAAACTAGGAGGGGGGTGGGGGTGTCTTAGAAATTACATGATTGTATTGATGCTACAAGCCTCAGATCAGACTTACATAAATTTAGGCCTACTGCCAGTCTGGGTATAGAACCCGAGGTGCGATCTGGTCATGCACAACACACCCTATCTAAAAACACTACGTTTTTCGAGTGGAGTTTATACACAGCTATTTTTTTCCCATTATTAATACTAATCAAAAGCACTACTAT
Organism: Stramonita haemastoma; assembly: GCA_030674155.1. NCBI lineage: Eukaryota > Metazoa > Mollusca > Gastropoda > Neogastropoda > Muricidae > Stramonita > Stramonita haemastoma. The sequence goes on from CM060332.1 coordinate 32,782,329, forward strand.
CCACCAGCAACCCCCTCCCCCTCCTCTCCCAGAAATGCAGTGCATAAGTTTAGGTACTAAACTCAAGTGACGGATATGCTGCATTTACGGAACTTTTGAAAAACTTTCACTCGTACTTGCTCCTTAATTGTATCTTTTCATTGACCGGATGTCCCAACTGGATCAGTTGTGACTAATATTACTAACAACCGTACTTTCTGGCATGAGGCTGTGTTACCTTGACTTTATATATATATATATAGTTCCTCTGCTACAGTTCCGAGGTTTGAGGGGAGCGAGAAAGCCCTTTAAAAAAGCCCAAACAAAAGACAACCTCTCTCTCTCTCTGTCTCTGTCTCTCTCTGTCTCTGTCTCTCTCTGTCTCTCTCTGTCTCTCTCTCTGTCTCTCTCTGTCTCTGTCTGTCTGTCTGTCTGTCTGTCTGTCTGTCTGTCTGTCTGTCTGTCTGTCTCTCTCTCTCTCTCTCTCCTCTCTCTCTCTCTCTCTCTCTCTCTCTCTCTCTCTCTCTCTCTCTCTCTCTCTCTCTCTCTCTGTGATTCACTCACTCACTTACTGTCACTCCCTCTTTCTCAAAGGAAATCAAACAAGATGTCGCGTGCAATGAGGGATAGATCGCCAGCCAAACCGATTTAGCAGACATCCTTTATTTAAAAAAAAATTCTTTTTGTTCTTTTATTTCGAGAATAATGGAATAAGCGCTCACGTGCGTTTTTTCATCCAGTCCCTGTGTGTATGCAGTTGAAGTCAGCCTTTAAAATAACAGTATAGATCAACAGGACCACAAGGCAAGGGGGGGGGGGGGTAATTTCATTTTAATTTTTAAATTTTATTCTTTTATATCGAGGATAATGGGATAAGCACTCATGTGCTTTTTTTCATCCAGTCCCCGTGTGTATGCAGTTGTGTAACTATTGTCATCTGTTCCCACCGGAACACAATGGCCTTCTCTTACGAAAAGCGGAACAAGATTATAATATGTGCGCAAGATGTTCTGCGTGCGTTCGCACACGGGACCTCGGTTTACAGTCTCATCCGAAAGACTTTTGGGTAAGGCAAGGGAAGGTGGTAGTGGTGGGGGTGGTGTAGTGTGTGTGTGTGTGTGTGTGTGTGTGTGTGTGTGTGTGTGTGTGTGTGTGTGTGTGTGTGTGTGTGTAGGGGGGGTGTAACATCACTGGCGACAAGCGCAAAAGATGTAAATATGGGTGTAACCTAAGGTAAGCTAAAGGTAAAAGTGTCCCATAACCTGTGTAGTCCTAAGGGAGCAAGGCGTCAGAGACCTCAGCTTCTCTAGGGGCCAGCATGTTGAGGGCGGCGCCCATCTCCTCTCCCTCAGGGTGTAACTAGAGGGATAAAAACGTTTTAAAAGAAAGAAAGAAAGAAAGAGGATGTCTGCTAGAGCCTGAAGGAAATGTCAACTGGCTTTTAGGGTTTAAAAAGGTCTTGTTCGTAACATTTTGCCACATTCTTCGTATTTGTGAAACATGCTTTTAACTGTACACACACACACACACACACACACACACACACACACACACACACACACACACCACACACACACACACACACACAACATGTATGCACATGCAGACACATGTATGCACACACACATGCATACACACATACATGTGTGTGTGCGTGCGTGCGTTCGTGCGCGCGCGCGTACGCGCATGTGTGTGTATGTGTGTGTATGGTGTGGTGTGTGTGTGTGTGTGTGTGTGTGTGGTGTGTAGTGATGTGTGGGTGATGAGTGAGAGAGAAGAGAGAGAGAGAGAGAGAGAGAGAGAGAGAGAGAGGAGAGAGAGAGAGAGAGAGAGAGAGAGAGAGAGAGAGACAGAAGAGAGAGAGAAGAAGACAGAGAGACAGACAGAAGACAGACAGACAGACAGACAGACAGACAGACAGACAGACAGACAGACAGACAGACAGAGACAGAGAGACAGAGAGAGCGCTTGCATAGCCGCATGTGTGTCAAGCTGCAAACATTGACTGACATGCGAGGAACGCGAACGACCGGGGCGAGATGTGTGTTGATGTGGTGGTGGTGGTGGTGGCGGTGATGGTAATGATGTTGTACCAGTGAGGACGAGGGTTCAGACTAGACAGGAAGGATGCTCAGTGTTTAATGTGTGGAGAGGAAAAACAGTGCCCTCAAACTGTTGCTGTTGAGAGGAAGCCCTCAGAAAACTTTTGCCCGCATCGTAAGGCTTCCTTTTGGCCTTGTGGAGCTAGCTCTTTTTTTTTTTTTTTTAGGGATGAGGGCGGTACTTGTTTTTGTTACTGTTGTAAGGTTCTCTCTCTCTCTCTCTCTCTCTCTCTCTCTCTCTCTCTCTCTCTCTCTCTCTCTCTCTCTCTCTCTCTCTCTCTCTCTCTCTCTCTCTCTCCTCTCCTTCTCATTGCCTTGATTTGGGTAGAATGCACGCTTGGAGCTGTTGTAAAATACCGGTTGCTTCTGTGTGACTCTGAACTCACCAACGATGCACAACCGACACATGCACAACCACGCACAGACTGGCAGACAGACAGACACGAGTTTGACTCAACATGCAACACACACACACCCCCCACCAACCCACACACACACACACATCACACACCCCAACGCCATCAATGACCACCACACACACACACACTCACACACACCACCACCAATCCACGCATAGACCACACACACACACAGCACCACGCATCAGCACACACACACATGCACAGACTGTCAGACAGACACAAGTTTGACTCAACATGCACTCCCTCCCCCCCCCCCCACAAACTCTCTCTCTCTCTCTCTCTCTCTCACACACACACACACACACACACACACACACACACACACACACACACACACACACACACACACACACACACACACACACACACACACACACACACTTTAATGAGCCTACTGTAGCAGCGTATTCCATACGAAGTTCAGCAATTGAAAATAATGTTAAATTTAAGTCCATTTCAGTTCTCTTGATTACTTACCTAAAACAGCTAAAACTGTCTCGTCATTATCAACAATGGTACGTTTACTGCAGCATTTTTTTTAAAAGTCAAAACTTAATTTTAAGAAGATTTTAGTTTTTCATGCTTCGTTTTTCTCTATTATGGGAGCTTCAGAAAGCTGTAGTTGATATTGATTAATCCTACTGTTTTTAAAAAAAAAATCCTACTTTAAAAAAAAAGAGAAAGAATGTGATATTGTTATCATTTAGTATAATGCAAAAACACTCAATCAATAACTATCCATCTCATTTTAGAATTTACACTAAGGGATTTCTTTCAAAGAGTAATGATAAGAGTGCTACTGCACTTATAAAAAAAATTCTTCTTTTAAAAGTTGGAAGATCATACTATATTGGGAAGTGTGACTCCATCTTAACTGCAGAATTAGCTGCAATCTTGATGGCTTTGAATCATTGACTTGACTTTCTAAGAATCATACAAAAGGTTATTTTGGTTGTTGATTCAATTTCAGCTTTACAATCTCTCCGAAATTCAGACTCGAAAGTTACACAAAATCTTATAACTGAAGTTAATCTTCTCATCGATTTCTTATTATCAAGGGGTACCAATATTACATTTTGTTGGATACCATGGCATTGCAAAGTGTATTGTATTGAAAAAGTTTATATAACAGCAAAAAAGCAGCAAGGCATTCCAACTCTGCAGATGTTCTGACTATTCCTGGATATGTTAATGAGGGTTATAATATAGTGGAAAGTGCATGCGGGAGACTTGTTAGGAATATGTAAATAGATGCTGGATACTCTTTCTGCAATTCCTATTTTTCTGACCTTAGGGATATTTTTTGTTCCCATTTTAGATTTTCCAAATTTGAACAGGGGGTAGGATAGCTAAGCGGTCAGAGCGCTCGCTTTCCCCAAGTCAAGCAGCGTCGAGCGTGGTCACCAGTTGGATGGGTGACCATTTGCGCGCCTTGGCTTCAGTACAGTCCCCCCAGTTCACCCAGCTGTAAATGGGTACCTGCCCTCTTTAGGGTCTGGGAAGGTAAAGCAGAGAGAGAGGTGAGATGGGCGCCTCCCTCAATATGCTGGCCCCTAGACAAGCTGAGGTCTCTGATGCCTCACCCCTCTACGACCGTCTAGGTTATGGGACACCTTTACCTTTCTTTTACCTTAAATTTGAACTGAGAGCAATATTGTCTCTTACTCATAGATGTTAAATGCATTCCATGCCAAATTTACTATGCAATAAATATATATATATATATATATATATATATATATATATATATATATATATATATATATATATATATATATATATATATATTGCATGTATGTGAAACAATCTCAAATATTCATATTTTCTTCGAGTGTTAGATTTTAAAACAACACCTTTCTGACATTTATGATAATTTCTTGGACAAGGTCTTTAGTAAATAATATATTGCTATGTGAAATTGCGTTAGTTTTAAAACAGTGCCTCATTATTGATCTCTTGCAGCTTATGTGATGTTGTCATTTTTTGGACTGAAGGCAAAGACATTTGGCCCTCTTTATTTTGTATTTACTTTTCACCTCAGAACAGTTGGTTTTCAATAGCTTGGTTAATAGCAGTTTTTCTTTATTGCTTTACTGTTTAATTCGTTTTATTTTCTGTGTTGAAAGCTTACAGTCGTAGTGTTACATTATTTTCTCCTATTTAATAACCCACCTTTTTTCGGGGGTGGGGTAGGGTGTCTGTTATCACTTTATGTGAAAAGATATGAAATCGAAGAGCACACACCACACACACACACACACACACACCACCACCACGCACGCACGCACGCACACACGCACGCACACACGCACGCACGCACGCACACACACACACACGCGCGCGCGCGCGCGCACGCAAAGTTTCAGGAAAAACATCATAGTGTGTCAGTCTAATATTCTGGCGGCCGCTAGTCTGGCTACAGCATTTAAAAAACTTTTTTTTTTTTGGCAAAAGTAGGCTACGAGACAGACATCAGGCTGGTTCCTCCTTCTGTCAGGGGTGTCCAGGTCACTTCTGCTTTTTTGTCTTTCCTCGGCTAGAGCCCCAATGTCCACAAATGGTGAGATATTTACGTAATGTAACCGTTATCATTTTCTCCCACCGTTAGGTAGCCGCATTCCGACTTCGCAGATGGTGTCTAAACAAGACACTTGTGTGCATGCTTTAAAAAATAATTCATCCATTCCTACCGGCACAAAATAGCCTACTCTTTCGAAAGGTGGAACGGGTTTTTAGCATATGAGCGAGATGTTCTGCGTGCATTCGCGCACAGGGCCTCGGTTTATAGTCTCATCCAGAGGACTTAGACATCCAGTGTGATTTTCTCGTCAAACAGGGAAGAAAAGGGCAAAGTTGGGAATGGAACCCAGAACCTCACGGTTAACTTGTTTTCAGGCGAACGTCTAAACCGTCATGCCACCTTTCTTTTTAGTCAGGCAACTAATATTGCTCCCCCCCCCCCTTTAAGGTAAAAGGTAAAGGTGTCCCGTAACCTAGGCGGTCGTAGGGGAGCGAGGCATCAGAGACCTCAGCTTCTCTAGGGGCCGGTATATTGAGGGCTGCGCCCATCTCCTCTCCCTCGCTGCTTTACCTTCCCTGACCCTAAAGAGGGCAGGTACCCATTTACAGATGGGTGAACTGGGGGAACTGTACTGAAGCCAAGGCGCGCCAACGGTCACCCATCCAATTGGTAACCACGCTCGACGCTGCTTGACTTAACTTGGGGAAAGCGAGCGCTCTGACCACTTAGCATTTCGCGCCCCCCCCCCCCCCCCCCCCCATTAAAAAAAAAAATCAAACAAAAAAACACACATTTAAACTGGGATGTGTCGAATCGAGAACTTGTTAGCAGGCAAACGAGTGATATTGATTAGCCTAGAATGATATTGACATGTTAAGATATTTACACATTGAACCATAAAAAGCATTCATTAGAAAATACCGTTTTGAATAATCTGATTGCTTTTTCCTCCAGATATGCGGGGGAAAATGCTACAGTGTCAACTGTTTCCACGGAATGCTGACTGGAAACACAAATTTACCTGTGTTAATTTTCGAAGGGCAACATTTCGAAGTAAGTGCTTTTTTTCTGACTCTGGTTTAAAAACCTGTAATTGTTTGAAATGATCTTTTCCCCAACAACACACACACACACACACCACACGCACGCACGCACGCACGCACGCACCACGCACGCACGCACGCACGCACGCACGCACGCACGCATGAACGCACGCGCACACACACACACACACACACACACACACACACACACACACACACACACGAATACTACACACGTACAGAAGCACACCCTAACATTTGTACCGCATTATAAGTAGGGTGTGATGTGGTGCACTTAACTAGTTTAAAGCTAGCAGATCAATAAATCATACTTTACTCTACAAATGTGAGGCAATGCGAAATTGATCTTTGTTCGTTGTTGATGCCACACATTTTCCATTTATATAAGCCAAAAGTTCGGGCTACAGTTAAGCCTGGCAGTTTATCACGTTATGTCACGTTTAAAAATCACTTTCGTCCACGTTTGAGCATTGGTCGAATTTACTTCGTGAGGCAAAACTTATTCTTATAATGTGGGCTGTTTTTCATTACACGTTAGTTTTTGCTAAATAAACAAACCAAAACCATTCAATTCTCTGATTTGTACAGTATGTACTTTAAATACCCCCCACCCCCCCTCCTCCCAAGCATATTTGACAATTGGAAAACAAAAGTTTGACTTTGTTGTTGTTGCCATTTTTTAAAAAATCTTATATATTCATATTCAGTTGAGAGTCTTTAACTCGATACTGTCAAGCATATTGAGTTACAAAAGGATGAAACAAAAGTATCAAGAAACAACAAGCATTAATGTATGGCTAAACTTTGAGGGCAGAATCCAAGCACAGCACTTTCAACACATGAGTACTGCAGAGCTGAAAGTTTGTTTTTTCCGCCCCCCTATTAATCTTAGATTCCTCAGAGACATTTTAGACGTTATTTCTACTAGATCTAAATCAGTAAAGTAAACATGTTAAGAAGGTTTCAAGTTTGTCGGAAAATGTTTTCCTTATTTCAATTTGTTTTCATATTCAACGTAACATTTTAGGAACAATTTCTTACAAGCTTCTTTAAAGAACTTATAATAAAAAACGTAATGAAATGTATGTTCAATATTCATATCCTTACACTAATTTTGTGTAGTGTTACTCATTTATTGGAATTCCTATCTAAAACGTTAATTCTATGGCTTAAATGTTATTGGATGTCTGAAAATAGAAATCAAACAGAACAGGTGGCGACAGCAGACTTTTTTGTTTAGATCTAATAGAAAAACATTATTTTAATATTTGAAAACTAGCAAGTGTGGGTGAGGGGAGGGGAGGGGAGGGGGAAGCTTGTAGACACCTGAAAAATGACAGTTTAGAGATCTCTCTGTCTAAACTGATAGCAGCAGCCAAATCAACCTGGCAAGACACCCCTCTCTCTCTCTCTCCCCCCACGCTAGCTGCACACACTATCAACACAGACCGTTCCAACGCCAGACTGTCAACAGACCACTTTGACCTGTACCAAAGTGCAGTCGGTGTTGTGGAGTGCGCAACAGTGATGTTTGCTCATCCCGGCAGGGATCAGGTGAATGATCAGAACGTGCTAGATCTAAACGTCCACCTACAGTTCTCGGAGTTTTTTTTTTTCTGAGGGGGTTAGGGTCTCTCTCTCTCTCTCTCTCTCTCTCTCTCTCTCTCTCTCTCTCTCTCTCTCTCTCTCTGGGAACAAATGACATTTACAAAACTGCATATACACGGGGACTGGATGTAAAAAAGCACAAGAGTGCTTATTCCATTATCCTCGATATAAAAGAATAAATCAAATCAAATCAAATCAAATCAAAATTTCTCTCTCTCTCTCTCTCTCTCTCTCTCTCTCTCTCTCTCTCCTCTCTCTCTCTCTCTCTCTCTCTCTCTCTCTCTCTCTCTCCACCCCGAATAGAAGCTGGAAGGGTTACTAGGCACAGAACCCTATAGCTACAAAGAGGACTCGCAGCCTGCTGCGAGCATTGTTGTCATTCCTGGATCTATTTTTGCGCCTCTCTCGCCAAGCAGTGATGTGGACGCTGAGGTCTCTAGGCACTCGTCGTGTGGACACGCCATTGTTTGTCTGCCCTTGTTGGTTAAGGGGGCGCGCTTAAAAAAGAAGAGAGAGAGAGAGTATGTGTGTGTGTGTGTGTGTGTGTGTGTGTGTGGAGGGGGGGGGGGGCGTAATTGTTGAACTCGGACCCATTTTCAGATTAAATAATGTTTTTGAGTGCTCAGTTGCAATACTGGAGAACACAAAATATTCATGTTTTCTATTTTGTTTTGTCGAGCGGTAGTTTTTGTGGCTTTTTTCCCCCTACAATTTAAAGTTACCTCCAATCCTCCCGTCAGTGCCGGTTATGCCAATATTTATGGGAGATAATGAAGAATTATCTGTTAATTAGATAATTTATGGGATAGATAGATAGATAGAAGATAGATGGATAAATAGAGAGAAGAAACAGACAGACATACAACAGACAGATAGATATGATAGATAGAAGAAGATAAGACAGATGGATAAGAAGATAGAAAGAAGATAGATAGATAGATAGATAGATAGATAGATAGAGTAGATAGATAGAAATTATGGTGTCAATCTATTTCGGTAATGAATGATGGGTAGAGTTTTATGGTTGTCACAGAAGAGACCTACAAGGTACCAGCAATTCTAGCTGGCTAGTTGTCATTCAAAATTGTATTTGATTGAAGATAATGGAATACAGAGCGTGGTAATGTGCGTTTGTATCCTGTGTTCAATAGCTCACTTTTCTTTGATTGTGCTTTTGGGTATTGTGCTTTTGCGTTTGAATAACTGCTCTTTTGAACCAACTTCACAAACTGGTGGCAGATGTTGATATTCCATACTTTTCAGAACAGAGTAGCCATGATGACCCATAACATTCAACAATTTAAACAGATCTCATATTTAAAAGAAGAAGAAGAAAAAAAGCTGAGTAATTCTAACTAGCTGTTAATTATCCTTGGTGATGTGCATGGCTTGAAATCTTGATTTTGTGAACTTGAAGTAGTAGAAGTCTATATAATTTACAACTTAAATATATGTTTCAGAGCATCATGTCCGTTAATAAAGAAAATGGTTTATAATTCAGTTGTCCATTTATTGTTTCAGATTGTGTAGACATTGGTCCAGTATTGTTTTTTTGTGATGATATTATGTCTGACACCAGTTCTACAACATCAACATTTCGTGCCTTCATTATTCAGTGGTGTGTTTATAAAAAAAAAGAAAAAAAAGAGTAGTATGTTTAGATCAAAGGTTCAAACTACACACAATTACAGATACAAGAAAAAAAGCAATACCAACGCAGCAAAGAGGCAAAGACCATTCCAGAAACAATAGATTAACTAAGCGCACCAGCGCCATCATCTGGGCGTATTGAGTTAAGTGGACAATTTTGTCAGGCGGTGGCCTGTTGTCATTGAGGGTGATAATCATTGTTAGAGAAGAGGAAGTACTGAAGTAAGCAAAGTACTGAAGAATCAGAAAATGAGAGATTCATGTATAAAGCCCAAACAGAGAGGTTATCATTAAACAGCAGCAGCAACAGCAGCAGCAGCAGCAACAACAACAAACAACACAACACAACAATAACAACAGCAACAAGAACACACTTTTGGAGAGAAGCCACAGAGGCAGACATACAGCTGAATAACGATCGATTTTGATTTACTCAGGAAGGCTGGGCGTAACGAAAAAGCATTTATCTAACGATCAATTAGTATTAAGATATTGGTTTTATAGTAAACTCTTTTCATTTCGTGTTTTAGTGAGTCAGATTTGAACATGCGATGGAACTCACTGGGTTTCATAAAATTAATGTACCCAAGTCCTTGTGAGCAACTTACGTGATTTGTCTACGTTTGTTTGTTTGCTTTTGTTTTGTTATTGTTGTTTTTATTTGTTTTGTTTTTTTGTACCTCGGCTAGATCTAGTTTACCAACGGGTTTTGAACGTGTGCATAAGATGTTCTGCGTGTGTTCGCACACGGGGTGGGGGGGGGGTGGGGGGGGAGAGGCTTTTGTTTATAGTCTCATCCGATGGACTTGGAGGAGGGGGGGGGGGTGTCGGAGTAAAGTCATTTCTGATTAAACACTAGGGCAAAAGTCCCCTTTTTTGAACGAGCATCTCGGTGGTGGCTGGACGCCAGACCGTCAATTGCTCGCGTGCATAACATTGACCATTGGGCTATCCCCCCTCCCCCCTTATTCACCCCCTATTCATCCCCCTCCCCCCAATATTTACTGCCTAATGTTTGATAGTGTTTTCTAATCTAACAAAGAAGAAGAAAACGTACATACAAAATATAATTGTGTTATGTTTATTAGGTGGAATCACAGCTGTTCTATTTAAACTGTGTTGAATTCTTTACCACAGTTGCCTCGTCTGTCTCTGTCTGTCTGTCTCTCCATTTATCTCTCATTCATAATCTAGATTTCAAATATAATACTCACACAATTAGAGCGAAGCATGCGAGCAGACACGCGTGAGTGCACAAACAGCTCACGCACATGCTTCTCTCTCTCGTCTCTCTCGTCTTCTTCTCTCTCTCTCTCTCTCTCTGCTCTCTCTCTCTCTCTCTCTCTTCTCTCTCTCTCTCTCTCTCCCACACACACACACACGCACGCACCACACACGCACACGCACACGCGCACGCGTAGAGAGAGACGCAAACGCAATTTTATTTACAGGTAATAGATTAAGTTACAAGACTTTTTTTCATCCAGCTCTCAAGAGAGAGAGAGAGAGAGAGAGAGAGAGAGAGAGAGAGAGAGAGAGAGAGAGAGAGAGAGAGAGAGAGAGAGAGAGAGAAGAGATAGATCAAGATCAAATTTCCTATCAATAATGATAAGCAGAGGAAAAACACACCACCAAAAACATATTTATTTCAATCTAAAAACATAAAACCAACAAAAAGAAATGACAATGTAATAAAAAAAAGTTAAGTCATCATTTCATAGAATAACAAGGCGAATCAGGCAAAGAATAAACAATCAAAGAATTATAGTGATAACAAGAAAATCAAATTAAATTACAACAAATCAAATTTTAATCCACATAATTATACAGAGAGAGAGAGAGAGAGAGAGAGAGAGAGAGAGAGAGAGAGAGAGAGAGAGAGAGAGAGAGAGCTATTGGATACAAATGATTATGAAAACGTCACTTCGCCATTTTAGCCACACACAAAAATCAGCTGGACATGGGTATGCGCCAAAACGTTGGGTTTTTTTAAAAAATTTTTTTACCACACACCTTGAATTATTGAACAAAAAACGTCAACTTAGTTCCTTTGTGCTAATATAATGTTAGATTGCAAGCAGAAATCATAGGGTTTTCCATGATAAAAAAGAAAGATAAAACGTTGGAACAAATCAGCAAAACAAACAAAATTAATAAGAATTTGTCATGTTTCATTATGTGTGCAACAGAATGAGCAATCATTTCAAACTGAAAATAAACGATGACACATACTGTCCCATACGAAATAGTTACACTACTTGTCAATTGATGGACTGACTTCTAAGGCTTTTTGCACGGAAAGTCATCAGTTTTCCGAAATAAAAATAAGAAAAAGGAGATCAGAAAAAAGTGATACTACTGTTTGATTATGCCTAGAACAAGATAGGGGCTATGATCCTTGGAAACAGATAAAAACGACATATAAACATATACTAGCGACCAGAGTTTTAAGTTGCTTTTTATATCTATATCTATTTATTCTTAATGATA
>CM060332.1:32799164-32801664 GCA_030674155.1 Stramonita haemastoma
AAAACTACACCTAAAAAAAATCAATAAAACAATAAAATAATGTTTGATTTGAAAGTACGCTCAGAACAGGATATTATATACTTAGGTATTTTTTGTTTACAAATAGAAAATTAACTGATGACACTTACCTTCAGATGGCAAATAGACGGATCGCTGAAATGCTGGAAGATTTGATTTTGTTAGCTGTGGGACCAGTTATCTTTTTTGTGGACATTTTGTTTTCCAGTAGCGGCCACAACTCCAAAGAATCGAGTCTGAATGTCCATTTGAAGTTATAGAGTGTCAGTCTTGTATCCATGCAGGATAACGTTATTCTGTGACAAACACAGTCTTTGTTTTTATTATGTTCTGGTCAATGATATTGCCCTTGCTGGATCGACTGTTTTTCTCCTTTCAGGAATTAAATCATAGCCAGTAGAACTAGTACATATGTGCTTTGCTTTCCATTAAGTAGAGCTTGTTGCTCCCTTTTTTATGCTGTTAAGTTGAGCTTTGATATAGGTGATCTGTTCGCATATAATCCCTCTGAACAAAAATATTTTGCAAGATTGTGATAAGCACCTTTGCTAATTAAAAATTTGGAGAAGGGTTTGTTTACTACTATTTTTTTGGCAATATGATAATAATCTGAAGGAGAGATTTTCTGGTATCAATCTAAACGGCAGACCTCATTTTTAATAGATTTTTTTTTCCTCACAAACATCTACTGAACTGAAAATAGGTCGCTTGGATAAGGATGTGTAGAAAAATCATAGAATAAGATTTTGACGGCGGTGGTTGCGCACTCGTGCATGTGCGCTGTGTGTGTGTGTGTGTGTGTGTGTGTGTGTGTGTGTGTGTGTGTGTGTGTGTGTGTGTGTGTGTGTGTGTGTGTTGTATTTCCAATATGCTTTCAACTACGATATGGGAGACTTTGTTTGGCCACCAAATTGTGTCCGAAGTGTCATAGAAAGTTGTGTCCGTTTAAAATTGCTAGGTCTAATATGTGCACAAAACTGAACAATACACCTCCAAGGGAGCTTTCGAATAGCTACAAACAAACCTGTACCTTTTTTTCCTGCAGAGTGTGTGTTCCTTAGTGTGATTTTGGAACCGTGAGATTGAGTCCACGAACTTACAGTTCAAACTGAGAATACTGCAATTAAGAAATGGACAGATGAATAATAATTATACTGAGTATACTACAATGAATTTTCACCTCATGAGAATGAATACCTCTCCATGCAGTAGTAGACCTGAACCACCAGGTAAACGACAGGTGTCTGAGGGCGGATTTTGAGATGTATCTGACACTACTAACACGGACCATGCAGGGATTAGCCCCGATGAGTAATGATGGCTGTTAAGGAGTGGAGTTGACGTAACGAAGCTGATGGTCACAGCACACACCCAAACACAGCTGTCCTCATGCAGAGCCCTAGGTTCCCGCTGCTGTAGCCTAACTCGCCCCAGCCCTCACACAGCCAAGAAGAAAAGCCACAGCAGGGTTAGACTAGGTGAAAAGAGAAAGCCCTTGTGCAGAGAAGGCAGACGATTGGAGTCGTCCTTTGCCTGACCAAATGTTTGCCATCCGTTTTGCATGCAAACCTCATCTCACCGTCCTGCTTTCGGAGGCTCCTATTGGGCATTGACTGCCTTGCTGCTGACTCTGGACAAGCAATCCTTCTTTAGAATAAACCTATTTGCTGGCCGTTTCCCCCCCCCCCCAGCTTTTACTCCTATCTTCAATCCCCTCCGCCATTCACTGGTTTCACGCCTTAGCAAATGCTGTGATTTTGTCTGCCATCTTTGAAAAAAGAAAGTCTTTAGATTTAGATTAGATGTTTTGATTTTTTCATTAAAACAAACAGAATAGATGGATATATATATATAATAGGTAGATCTATAGATGTATGGACAGACAAATAGATTTGTTTTTTCTCACATCTCTGCTACACCAGCAAATCCGTACATATAGGCTAGGGAAAAAAAATGTACCATGGTGTCAAGCGACTTAAATCAAAACATAGTAAATTGCCCTTTCTTCTCATCAAGATGTTGTTTTGCTTTGTTGCCAAGCTCACATGCAAAGCAGGAAATGGTGGTCACGGTTTTGAAGAAGGATAGATAGAGGGGCAGCAAAGCGTCTGATGTCAGTGCTTCCTGTCAGGACTAGGCTAGGACTAGGCTACCACGCCACTACAGCAGAGGTAGACAAGAGTTGAAAGACAGCTTGGTTAGGTCAGTACGCTACAGACTCTGTTGGACTACATGATATGTCAGACAGATGAGTAAGCTTTGGGAAAAAGTAATGTATCATCAGTACAAGGTTGGGTTTTTGTGCCCAGATTCATGCATGGGTGTTCTATGTAGCCAAATTTTAGACCAAAGTTAGATTGCGTCCCCCACCCCCCTGGCAAAACCTAGTAACTCCTATTTCATAGTGTAGCAAGAAAATCCCATTATTCTGTCAAATTCGAAAACATGCAGTATGTTACAAAGTAGAGAACTTTGTAAATTG
>CM060332.1:32806664-32821664 GCA_030674155.1 Stramonita haemastoma
AGTTTCCACAAACATGGCAAACATTCATGAAGAGTGGAAAAATCAATACGTCATTGAACATAAAGCAGGGTCTTATATGACGTGTATGTTTACATAATTGTTGGATAGCAGTAGGCAGAACAGCATTCTAAAAATATAAAGAAGCCAGTTTCCATCTCAGTGTGATGCCCCAGATTTGCCTCGGGTATGTTATGGCAAGACATGGACAGGGCTTCAAATATGGCATTACTTGGACAGCTAAGTCCCAAGCCTAATGACGGCTGTGAACCACGTTCTTCAGTCTCTCAGTGTGAACTCACATTAAAGGGAACAGGAAGCTGGGACACCCCACAGTTGCTGACTGGCATAGAACTGATAAATGTGTTCATGGGACTCCTGGAATGGTAGGAGGACAAGCCGAAGGATTAGTAAACTGCACATCTGGTAGAGGATGACAACCGACTTAAGAAAAATAGAACCGATTTCTCTGCCCCATCAATTTCCTATCCACAAGTGCCCTTGTGTCCCTAATGCACATGTATAGAAGTACGAGCATTTGAGACCATCTTTAGTTTTAGTTACTGATTAAAACCAAAAGTTCACATCCAGTTAGCCAGAGGAGACAGGCCAACAGCTGCATGTTGCAGTTTCCTATTCTTGTTCACAAATGTTTAATTCATATCAACAGATACGAAAAACATCAAAATTCACTGAGGCATCTTTAATACAATGTGGTTAATAGTTGAATCCAACAAGTCTTGAATTTCTTAAAACTATAAATCTCTAAGACACATCTTCGATTACTTGCAACATAAACTAGAAGTGTATAAGCTGCCATGATAAATCTAATTACGTGATATAAGATCTGTTTTCAAAATTGTTATACCCTGTTACAATTATGTTGTGTATTGGTGGATAGACATGTTTTAGGAAATAACATTATTTCTTGTGTTTGATTTGGATTATCAAATGCTAAAAGTAAACAAATCTTTAAACAGGATTTTTTTAATTCTTGTAATGTTAGGATACAACAGCTGAAAGTTCTTCATATTGTGATGCATTAATATATGATTTGGTTTTTGGGGGGGGGTGATTTCTTTTTTTTTTATGACTTTGAAGTAATAGAAAAATGCCACAACTATTCTGAAAGCACAGTGTATTTCGTCTAAGGTATTTTTTTTTTATAGTTGTTATCTACAATTGATATGAGCTAGATATAGGTATGATTCATATCTTTTAAATTACAAAAGTCTAAAAGTGGATTTAATGATAGATATATTGAGTATCGCTTATATTACGCTAGTCTCGATCTAATGTTCTAATAAGATACATTGTATACAAAATATATCAAATGATGGTGTATAAAATAGCATTATCATCGCCTTTAACATGGTTTGTAATGAGCTCATGAAAATCTCAACTTTTTCGTCTCACTGTAAAGCATCTGTAATATTATCGTTATCATTATCATAGGCAGGGAACAATACTAAGACACTACAATCTAACATATACAGATTTTTCTCTAGAGCTACATCTTCGAATATCAACTACCAAAATGAAATCATATTATTTTCAGTATACCAGGTTTCATCAAAGGCATGATAAGCTAATATATGACACTTATATATCAGATATATGGTTAAAAACCTAAATAAAATCCTAATCGGAGAACTGTACTATTGAAAAAAAAAGCCTGTCACGATCAAGCAGTTATTCTATATGCATACTATGTATCAAAGAAAGATAATGTATGTGTGTCTCCATACTAGTTTGTGTGTCTCCGTGTCATCTTCCAAGTCCTTTGTTGCAATAGGTTGCCTTAACACTCTCCTGACGTGTATATCTAAGGACTGAGACTTCCTGAACCTTGGTTTCATTTACTGATCTTCTCATGTACAAATAGATGATAGGTCTATGTAAGAATTTAGATTTGCACAACAGGTTTGCTCTCCATCAAATAGATTATCTATACAAACAGATGATAGGTCTATGTAAGAATTTAGATTTGCCCAACAGGTTTGCTCTCCATCAAATAGATTATCTATACAAACAGATGATAGGTCTATGTAAGACTTTAAATTTGCCCAACAGGTTGCTCTCCAACAAATAGATTATCTTCTGTGCAAATTATTCATGGAAGTGAACTTCTTCAGCGAAGAACTAGATCAAGATAAATGAATACATTTGAATATCTTGGAAAATTTCTGTTTTAGGGCAAATAATTTTTTTATATACGGTATATTTATTTTCGGGGTGAATAGCATAGATAAAAGAAACCTGTGCTTAACTGGTACATCAGCATAGTGCAGCATAATACAGAGTTGTCAAATGTTACCACTTTATGAAACTTTCTCAAATCTGCAACATGGAATACAGATGCAGTAGTTAGCCAAAGTGAATGAACAAAGCTTGTTGCAAAGCTTAAATGGCCAGACCTTGTTTAATAGTTAATGACTTACTTAACTGCTGTTATGAAGCACAGCTATTAAATGATTAAATTAGTACATTTGTGACGCTCCACCACAAAAGGAGTCGCATTGCACCGAGGTCAATTTTTAGTTATTGACATATTATTATTTTGCAATGAAATAGCTATACAATACAAAAAGCAGACTGAAAATCGGACAATTCTATCAAAAGTTATCACAAATTGAAATGATAGACTGCAGGAAATGTCAAAATGAGAAATTGACAAGTTAAGCATCAGAATAGGTGGTCACAATGAGGGTTTCGCTATTTTCAAAGCACGTTTAAAGACAAGAGAAAACAAAATTATGCCTCAATATTTTACTACAAGGTAGAATAAGTGTTATAGTTTTATAATCCATCAAAATCTCAAAATTGAGAACCTCACCCCCACATGCCTTTAATGGCTTCTAGCAGAAAAGTGGGTTATGTGCTAAGCGACTCATTTCATGGTGGAGCGTCACATTTGTATGGGCCTTGAAAGTGATGGAACCTCTAGAAATTCAGTTAGCTTTCATGTCTTTGTTTGCATGTAAATAATATCCTAGTTGATATGTGAGACAACAAATGGCAGTACTTTGGTTTTCGAAGGAAGCAAAAGATATGTACAAATGTGGTTTCAACTGTTTCAGTTTCAATGGCAACACATCCAGTCATTTGTCTACCCGTCTGTTTATGTATCCACCGGTCTGGCTATGGATCTTCCATTTTTAAACCTGTCTACCTACTTGTCTAGTCTACTCCTAAGTTAATCTAATCACTAATCTAAACCTATCCAATTTTGTCTGTCAGTCTGTCTATCTGTCTGTCTGTTGTCTGTCTGTCTTTCTGTCTTTCTATCTATCTATCTATCTATCTATCTATCTATCTATCTATCTATCTATCTATCTATCTATCTATCTATCTATCTATCTATCTATCTATCTATTCATCCATCTATCTACCTATCTATGCATTTTCTATCTATATTGGTCTGTGTGTTAATATCTATCTTCTTGTTTATCTATCTCGGTGTTAGCTATCAACTTTTAGAAAGAAAGACATATAAATATAACAATATCTATAGTCTCAGAAACAATCTCTGTATAAAATATTATATACAACAACAATCATACATTGATAAACATTTTTTTTTACAAAAGTAATATCGTCAACAAGGCACAAAAAAAATTCATTGTAATAGTATAGATTTTTCATGCATAGGGTCATTAGCATCAAGCAAGGCATTCACCTACTGAAAACATGAGGTTGTTTTTCAGATACTGTACATTGTTTTGCTCTTGTTGAAAGCTGTTGCATATGATTCAAGACTTTTTAGTTGGACGGATTACACAACTGTTACACTGACAATGTCTTACATATGTCTTACTGAATGAACAACTTAGTAGCGTGTAAGAACGTGAGACAGCTTAGTCTTTTCTCAGATTTGCTACAAAGTTAGAAATCTTGACATACTTCAGGCACAACATAGGTTCTGAGACACTTGACAAAATATACATACACTAAAATGTGTTTATGTACATACTCATTTATTTAGAACTGACATTGGAGATGGACAGTATCAAAACTGCTTTAAATTGTCATAAACAAGAAATAAGATATCCATGACCCAATGAAATGTTCAAACTCTGAAGGCAGTAACATATAAAATGCAAAAATAAATTACCATCACTGGAAGACAGTGTAAAAACGTCTCTAAAAATGCATAGCATGCGTTGAGAAACTGGTATACAGTTTTTTTCAGTTGGAAGATAAAATGCACATGCATTTTCCCACAATACACATATTTGTTTACCAAAACATGCACAAGAGGTATTGATTATACAAACTCTTTTACATATGGTTTGTATGTGCGTGCACACACACAACACACACACACACACACACACACACACACACACACACACATATTCTGCAACAAGGTCTTAAACGACCAGGTCTAAAATGACCAGGTACATACACATTAAGAAAAAAAGTATCCATCCAAACCTTATCTTTATTCTCAGGGACCAACTGGTTTTGTACATGGTTCAGAAAAATATTACAGATTTCATAACAACTTTAATGAGTGTTTTCTCAGTTTGTAAAATG
The DNA here is from genome assembly GCA_030674155.1 of Stramonita haemastoma. Lineage (NCBI taxonomy): Eukaryota > Metazoa > Mollusca > Gastropoda > Neogastropoda > Muricidae > Stramonita > Stramonita haemastoma. The sequence continues at coordinate 32,811,201 of CM060332.1, forward strand.
GTTAGAATCATCAAGAGAAAGTGCATTGCGTAAGTTCAGGAATGTGAGCAAGCATATAACAATCAGCAAACCTGAAACGTCTGTATGATCATCCATAAACGTCATTGTAGTCAACTAAACAGCAACATCAATGATAAATGACCACTGCTAGCGAATGGTAATGACCAAAGTTTGGAAAATAACTTCAAGAAAGCATACTTTTCTTTGGTATATGTCCTGCAGTTCCTCATCTGTGCAGTGGTATGTTTAGAGACAAAATCCTATGTAGATAAACGATACATCAACTGAAATAACTTGTGGCCATACTTGCTGAGTTGCCAATAGCTCGCCAAAAAAACCAAAACAATCATATCCATTTTCATCAAATCAGGAAAAAAAAATTAGGAAGGTGCATTTGAAAAAGAATTCAAGAGGTAAAAGATCAACATGGTGCCCCGGGCAAATTTCGTTGTCTTAGAAAATAATGCTATGTACACTTACCAAAAAAGCAAGAAAACTATGGTGATAAAAATGCAAGAACGTCCAATCTGGAGGGGCGGTTGCACTGCAAGGTAAGGGTCTAATGAGACAATGAAGCCTTTAAAAGATAGTTCTGAATATATACCTGGCATAATACAAGCATACTAAACCTAAAGCAAATAAACCCAAAATCATGGATGAACTTATAAGTTCCGATCAATAGCAACAGCAAACATGACAACCTACATCACTGATATCTTTTGAAAGAAAAACGTAGAATATCAAAGTAGAATATCAAAGTTTGTCATTTGTCCTGTCTTTATTTTTGCTACCCTCTTCTATGCTGTATCACACGCATGCGAGTAGTAGGCATGCACACAGACACAGACATACATACATACAGACACACAGACAGACAGAGACAGACAGGACAGACAGACAGACACACACACACACACACACACACACACCACACTCTCACTCTCTTCTCTCTCTCTCTCCTCTCTCTCTCTCTCTCTCTCCTCTCTCTCTCTCTTCTCTCTCTCTCTCTCTCTTTCCCATAAAAGCACAGAATAAAAGTCTAGGACACATAAATGGGTTCGCTGAAGGTGACAGCATTAGCATAGGACTTTGTCATGTCTTTGTCACTGCCAGAGTGACGAGCCGATGCCAGAATGGCGTTGCCCCGTGTCTCTGGTTTCCTGACTGACGTCTGTCGCACCAGCATACTGACGTCATTCTGGTTGACCCCGATGGCCCTTGGGGTTGCGCTGCCAGGGGATATCACTCTAAAGTGGGAAGAAAACTGGCTCGCCCGCGCCATCTTAGCGGCCAGTACAGACTGCAAAACCCGAGCTCTTTCGGTCTTCTGGCATCGTCGAGATGGATAGCTGGAGAAATAAAAGAGAGTATGATTGAATCATTCGTTGGGTTACATGGTTCTGCTAATGTAGGGGGGATAGCCCAGTGGTCAGAACATTGCGCTCGCAATTTGACGACCCGGTTCGATTCCGTCGAGGAGATTTTCTCCTGGAGTTACATCATGCGATTCCACTCCCTCCAAAGTCCTTTGGATGAACATAACCGAGGCTGTGTGCGAACCATGCAAACTCTTGCACACACGTTAAATCCTATTCCGCTTTCGTAAGAGTAGCCATTGTGTGCGGTGGAACAGATGACATTTACAACACTGCATACACATGGACTGAAGTAAAAAAGGACATGAGTGTTTATTCATTATCCCGATATAAAAGAAACATAAATAATGTAAAGGTGGCTAGTATACTTGACCCACACACTTGTAGTTATCCTCATCAGCTATTGGAGGGACTCCGCTCTGAAGTCTTTTTAAGCCAGGTAGAAAATAAGAAAGAGCAACAATGATTTAACTAGTACAGCATTGAATGTTTTGGGCTGTTATGATGTTTCGCAGATATTTTATGACTAAACTATTTTGTTCAGTCTAGCCTACAGTGTTTATTATAGACACAGAGGGATGTTTTTAGCAGATGGTAAAGAACTTACAGTTTTTGAGTTTGGCTGGGCATGTCATGTGAAGCTTCCAGTGTCATGACGCTGCAGTGTGTGTGTGTGTGTGTGTGTGTTGTGTGTGTGTGCGGCGGGCGGCGGGCGGGCGCGCGCGCGCCTAGAAGGCAGCAATCGATGTTTGATACCTGCTTGAACCCAAACTTTTGCCCATCTTCTATACCCTGAGTGGTAGTCTGGGTGGAGGTGTTACCAGTAAGAAAACAAACCTTGGTCCCATGCTTTACACATGTTCACGCCTGTACCCATGGCAGCACGAGAATTGTTCCTAGCAAAATTCTATAGAAAGTAATTATCTCATACTGAAACAAGCATGCAGACAGAAATAAAAATGTCGCTGCTGTTATGTTATGGCCAGGCCATGCCCCGCTTTCTCGAAGGATAAAGTCTCGAATATAACATAGAAAAATCTGCTGTGACTGACTGAAAGTGGTATGCAATACAACACAGTACAATATAACAATACAACCATCCAGTAAAAGAAACATAACACTGGTGGAAAGGTACGATGTCTGTCAAAGTGTGCGGAGACAACTTTCCTGGGAGAGTATTTCAATGCATGCCATGTGCCCTTATCTGTTGTTTTTTTTTGGTCTGATTCCCTGTGCGCTGTCACTATTCCACCAGACTATCACACAGACAGACACTACTTACTTGTGGGCATTGGTCGGGTATCTTCCTGGCACGTGGTAGAAGGCAGACTTGTGGTGAACTTTAGGGTAGACGTTCTCGCGGGGGCAAACGGGAGGCCCTAGCAAGGAGGAAATATCCGAGTGAGGCCCGCTGAAGGATTTGGTGTTGCCGGGCACATTGTCGTGAGGTCCGGGCACGCTGCACCTACTGATGTGACTACCGGCACTACTGGCGGTAGTTCGGGCACTCCACGTGGGTCGACCTTGGCCTTGACCCTGACCTTGACCTTCCCACCGTCTGGTCCTAGCCTGCTGCTTCTTCTCGTTGGTGGTGCCGGTGGCGGCGATGTTGGCATAGTGGTGGAAGAGGCGGTGAGGCGTCGACTGAGGGCGTATCTTCGCGTTCTTCTTGTTCTTCCGCTTGGAGGGCTCCTCTCCTATGATGATGGTGCCGTCAGACAGGTGGACAGCGAAGCTGTCGAGGTGGGGAGTTTCCATGTCGTCTGTTTGTTCAGACAAAAGGGGGTACACATTAGTTTTTACTCGTCAGGTATGTGTATCACTGAAGTGTTCAACAGAGAGATCGCTTTAACAGTCTATCTATCAATCTATCTATCTATCTATCTATCTATCTATCTATCTATCTATCTATCTATCTATCTATCTATCTATCTATCTATCTATCTATCTATCTTTTAGTCTGGCGACCGTGGGGGGCTCCCCTGAAGACTTGACAACCAGTTCCCTCCATTCCTCTCTCTGTTCTGCCTTTCTCAAAATTTGCTTTAACAGTAAACTATTTTATGAAGCACAGGAACTGCCAAGTTTTATCAAAGAGTTTCTCCCATTTTTCAGGTGGGATGACATTAGTTAAAAAACATCAATTCCAGTAAGAAAAAAATACAATAATAATGAGAAATAACAATGAAAAATGGTTAAGAAGTGTCAACAGACTTATTTGTACAGAGGTCAGTGAGGATTGACAGACAAAAGGATCATTTGTACATGTCTAGTCATCAGAGACTAAAAGACCAACTTTTCTTCCATTGACTTGCTTGATGATAATGAATGCCGATTAAAGGGACTAACTGTTTAGAATCCATCATATATTTTCAAAGCAGTGACAAAAAAAACAACCCTTCTGGTGTCCAGTAAGGGGCTCTCTTTAAAAATATATTAATTTTTTTTTTTTAATCGAGGATAATGGAATAAGCACTCGACTGCTTTTTTACATCAAGTCCCTGTGTATATGCAGTTTTGTAAATTTAGTCATCTGTTCCCACCGGCATAAGATGGCCTACTCTTACGAAAAGTGGAACAGGATTTGACGTGTGCACAAGATGATATGCGTGGGTTCCTACGGGGGCCTTGGCTTATAGTCTCATCGGAAGGACTTTTAGGGAGGGTTAAGTGAGAAAGGTGCCTGCTTTGCTAAATTTAGCCTTGAAGTTAATTAGATTTTTTTCCCCATTCTACAAAAAATTAGCACAGAAAATCTTGGCAGCTCAACTAAGAAAGTAAGTCTATTGATGTGATATAGCAGAAAGTATGGTTTCTGTTATAAAGAGTCTGTCCACTGTCTTAAAGTGAAACAGAATAATACTGATACAAAAAAGGCTGTAAGTAAAAGGTATGCTTCCACCAAAATCTAGTGATAACCCCTCCAGATCATTTGGTGTTTGCATGTGTGGATAATATGGCATGGTAATCAATGTAGTCAAGGCTTTGGCAGAGCTTTTTAATCAGCTGTAAGGTGATTTGAAAGACGCCTACAGTTACAGCAGAAGTGCTGCACACACTTACCTGGCTGAATATGGGAATTGTAAGGAGTATCAGGGATAAAAATCTGTGTGTGTGTGTGTGTGTGGTGTGTGTGTGGTGTGTGTGGTGTCACACACACACACACACACACACACACACACACACACACACACACACACACACAGAGACACACAGAGAGAGAGAGAGAGAGAGAGAGAGAGAGAGAGAGAGAGAGAGAGAGAGAGAGAGAGAGAGAGAGAGAGAAGAGATTGCAGCTGAGAAATAACGGTATTTTGATAATCAGCTTCACTTAATGGACATCGAGGTAAATATTTGTACACCAGATCTTCCTTGTGCTGCATACTTTTCCAACAGTACCGTTCTGCTTTATCTAAGCACGATGACATGATGACATCACCCAGTGACTCACCTGCTCCAAACTGCCTCCCTCCCTCATCCCGGACCACTTCCCCCAGATCCAGGTCCAGTACGACGCTGCGCGTGCTGCCCTTGCCTCGCGTCCCCGCGTCTCTGGGGGTGCTGGTTCCGGGCGAGCCCCTCCCCCGTCCTCTGCCCCCATCCTGTCTTCCTGGTCCAGGTCCAGTCTGACCTCCACAGGCATGGACTTGGCGGACCACCCCACACTCATGCTGCCCGGCCGTCCCCCCACGGCCGAGGACGTGGCCGAGGTCACCCGTGACGTCTTGCCTTTGGAGGACAGGGGTCGTGACGCCAGCAGTCGCTCTGATGCCGTCATCAAGGACACCGACGACAACATGGAATCCGGCCTGTTGTGAGCAGGACCTTCTCCCGGCTCACGGAGCGGATGTCCAGGCCTCCTATGTCTGCTCTGAGGGGGGAAGGCCCGCTTCTGGAGGAGTAGCCTGCCCTGCTGCCCATGTGAGGCAGCCTCATGTCTCTCTGCGGCATGAGCGCTATGTGCTGGGGGTGGTCCGGGTGAGAGGAGGTGATTCTGCCTGGTCCAGCTGCAAGGACAGCTCCACCGCCGCACGCTGCCTCGGGCCGCCTTTGTGCTGGCATCCTCAGCGCCTGTTAGCAGAGGGGGCACTCTGAGTCCACGTTTATACATAGTTATATTACGTGTTGCTGATACTTAATGACGGCTGTGGTCCTACAGTGCTGAAATGGTATCAACATCATGGAGACGCCGTCACTTGAAATGATTGTTGTTAAGTGTTTCAGCAGAATGCTAACACTGTGGCGCTTTGTCAAAATGTCATATGATGAACAGGTTTTATAATTACTGACATCATGTTTAATGTCAGTTTCCAAAATGTGTTGACATACAGCCATGGCATTCAAGTAAAAGAAATAACATATCTGTTATATATAATTCATATCAACGAGAAAAAATAATATCTGAGAAATAATTATCCTGGAACAGGTGATGCCTTTTTGTTTGTTCGTTCCTCTGTGAGAGCTCTGAGGTTTATCAATGGGAGATCTTTGTGTATGCAGCTAGTTGTCCCCACTTCAACTAGCCACAGGTCAACTTCCGTAATGATATCTAAACACAACACCAGTGAGCATGTGTTTTTGAAAAAAAGATTTGTCATCGGCTCCCTCAGATACACAATACCCCACTCTTCTGAAAGCTGGAACGAGCATTGACGTAACTGCAAGATGTTCTGTTTGGGTTTGCACAGGGGAATTTGTTGTTTTAGCCACCACTAAAGGATTTTGCAGGGAATGAAGTCAGTACTATATATAACTCCAGGGGAAAAAATCCCCTCCAACGGCTGTCTCCGTGGTGGCTTGTAACCTGCGCCATCAGATCACGAAACTCAACACTCTGACCCTAGGTCTCCTAGACCCCAGTAATGTTTTTATTTGTTTTTAAATAGCAGTGAAGTAAATTCAAACAAAGAATCAAACTCACCCAAAGCTGAGGTACGTATGTCCAGAGAACGTTGGAGCAGCTTGCGAGCTTCCATCCTGCGGATGCGTTGTTCGTCCTCTGCCATTAGTTCCCCTGAAACCAACCCAGGAAATTGTTCACCCTGAGTCATCCATACTTCTCCTCTGTCTTTTTCATAAAGTCTCTTTTCTGTGGTCAAACTTTGATTTCCCCATCATGGCTCGAGTCCAGTACATTTTAAGAGCGTAAAAAGTCTGTTTAGAGTTCATTTTTATTCCCAGTCTGAAACTGGTGTAAAGTCCGATTTAATATTCGATGGAAACCGTTTTCTTAGGAGAAAGGAATCCGAGAACCTTAACCCTGCAATATACACTATAGCTGCTAAAAACCCAGAAAGAAGAAATAATTGATCAATTATTACATTAGAGCAACAATAAACCCAGATGGTGGTACAGAGTTTGTATACTTACAAAATATGCATTATTTCCTCATCAGGGACTTATTGAAGGGAATGTCGTTTAGGATATGGATGGTAAAAAGCAGTATATTGAAAAGTGACTAAAAAAAGACCAAATGGTGAGAAGTGGGCTCACCTAATTCTACAAGAATTTCAGCCACCTGGAGATGGGTAGGTCCCAAACACTGTTCGCTGACTGTAAGAGCTTTCCGGTACAGTACCTCCGCCTCTTGACGCTCCTCAGTGCTGTTACAGAGCAATATCAACACTGGTTACTGGATTTTCTGAAATATCAACAACAACAACAATCATGATGATAATTGTAAGAAAGACATTAAAAAACAACAATCATGATGATAATTGTAATTAAAAAAAAAAAACAATAATAACAATAACAAAAAATAATATAATAATAATAATAATAATAATAATAATAATATGATGATGATAATGATAAAAATTAAAACAACAATAACAACAACAAAACAACACAACAATAATAATAATATAATAATATATAATAAATAATAATAATAATAAATAATATATATTAAAAAAAAATCTTACTCCCATCTCCCATCTCCAACAGTCTTATCTCTTATTTCCATCTCCTTTCCTTCTCCTCTTAAAATCTGTTCCCTTTTTTTTTTTTTTTTTTTTTTTTTACACCTGCCTCTTTCTTTTTTTCTTATTCCCATCTCCCATATCCATAATTTTTTTTTCTTATCTCTTATTTCCATCTCCTTTCCTTCTCGTAAAATCATCTGTTATCCTTTTTTTTTTTTTTTTTTTTTAACCACATGCCTTTTTTCCCTCTTATTTCCATCTCCCATCTCCATAGTTGTTTTTTTTTTTTTTCTTATCTCTTATTTCCATCTCCTTTCCTTCTCTTAAAATCTGTTCTCTTTTTTCCATTTTGTTTGTTTGTTTTTTGGTTACACATGCTCTTTTTTTTCTTTTTCTTATTCCCATCTGTATATTTTTTCTTATCTCTTATTTCTATCTCCTTTCCTTTTCCTCTTAAAATATGCCCTATTCTTTTTTTCTCTTCTTATCTCTTATTTCCATCTCCTTTTCGTCGCCTCTTAAAATCTGCTCCCTTCCTTTTTCTATTTTTTCCCTTTTTTACACTTTCCATTTTTTTAAGTAGTGGAGTAGCCAGGGTGTCCTTTGGACTGAGGGTTTCTGAGTGCTGTGTTGACACAGACGCTGGCTTGTGAGGGCTGTGTACACACAGCTGCTTTACCTGCTATTTCCACCTCACTCTACTCGGCCCCGGCAGTGCAGGTACACACAGGCACAGTGTGTACGCGCCTTCATCCGCTCAAGTGTGTAGGCATGTGTGCACGCACATACGCTGTGTACACACGCACAAACACACGCACGCACGCACACATCTTGCGCACACGTTAAATCCTGTTCCACTTTTCGTAAGAGTAGGCCATCGTGTGCTGGTGGGAACAGATGACATTTACAAAACTGCATACACACGGGGACTGGATGTTAAAAAGCACAAGAGTGCTTATCCCATTATCCTCGATATAAAAGAATAAATAAATAAAATAAATAGATACAACACACACACACACACACACACACACACACACACACACACACACACACACACACACACGCCACCACCCACGCACACAACACACCTGTGCTCTCAGGCACATGTGATTACAGGTGTGTGTGTGTGTGTGTGTGTGTGTGTGTGTGTGTGTGTGTGTGTGTGTGTGTGTGTGTATTCACAAGTGGGTGCATGCACGAAGTGAGTTAAAAAAAAAAAAAGAATGATGAAGTAATGCTTCCATACAAAAGCAAACTGTCAAAAAACACATAGAGACAGATGTAAACAAACACACACCCACAGATAGATTTTCATGAATTCACACAATCACATGCACCACGCACGCACGCACGCACGCACGCACGCACGCACCACGCACGCAACGCACGCACACACACACACACACACAAACACACAAACAACACAATTCAAGAATCTACTGATTCATGGAAAGACTTATTTGTTGTGTAATGACAGATGTAAACGGTATGTCCAGATCGTTATTGCCACAACAATAACGGTCTTGACTACCGTTTAGATATGTCATTACATAACAATAACGAAACTGGACATACGTTTAGGTATGTCATTACATAACAATAAAGAACTGGACATACTGTTTAGATCTGTCATTACATAACAATAATGAACTGGACATTTAGACTGTCATTACATAACAATAACGAACTGGACATACTGTTTAGATCTGTCATTACATAACAATAAGAATTGACATTTAGATCTGCCATTACATAACAATAACGAACTGGACATACTGTTTAGATCTGTCATTACATAACACTAACGAACATGAATACGTTTAGACTGTCATTACATAACACAACGAAATTGAACATACTGTTTAGATAGTCCTGTCATTACATAACAATAAGGAACTGGACAAACTGTTTAGATATGTCATTACATAACGATAAAGAACTGACATACTGTTTACATCTGTCATTACATAACAACAATGAACTAGACATACTGTTTACATCTGTCATTACATGACAATAATGAACTGGACATACTGTTAAGATCTGTCATTACATAACAATAACGAACTGGACATAGTGTTTAGATCTGTCATTACATAACAATAACGAAACTTAAGATACTGTTTAGATCTGTCATTACATAACAACAACGAACTGGTCATACTGTTTAGATCTGTCATTACATAAATAAGGAGCTGGACATACTGTTTAGATCTGTCATTACATAACAATAAGGAATTGACATACTGTTTAGATCTGCCATTACATAACAATAAAGAACTGGACATACTGTTCAGATCTGTCATTACATAACAATAAGGAACTGGCATACTGTTTACATATGTCATTACATAACACTAACGAACTTAAGAATACGTTTAGATATGTCATTACATATCAATAAAGAACTGGACATACTGTTCAAATCTGTCATTGCATAAAAATAATGAACTGGACATACTGTTTAGATCTGTTAGTTACATAGCAATGACGAACTGGGCATACTGTTTAGATCTGTCATTACATAACAATTCTTTCATTACATAAGGAACTGGACATACCTTTACATCTGTCATTACATAATAAGAACCGGACATACTGTTTCGATCTGTCATTATATAACAAACTGACATACTGTTTCGATCTGTCATTATATAACAACTGTACATACTGTTCGATCTGTCATTATATAACAATCGTACATACTGTTCGACTGTCATTATATAACATCTGTACATACTGTTTCGATCTGTCATTATATAACAATCTGTACATACTGTTTCGATCTGTCATTAATAATAACAATCTGTACATACTGTTTCGATCTGTCATACATAGACATCTGTACATTGTTTCGATCTGTCATTACTACATACAACTGGACTACTGTTTAGATCTTGCAGGGGTTGATCACTCTGGCCAAAGCCAGCAGCACTTCCGCCACCTCGGGTGACGTTGTCCGTGCCACTGCTTACGTAACGCCAAGCACTGACGTAGACTGGCCGCCGATCTCTTCAGTTCTCCCAGCTGTCCCCTGAATGACGACATACGCACACACACCAACCCAAACAGTGAGTGGATGAGATAGCTAAAGTAGTAAAATGTTGCTAAATGTTCAGTGAAATGTTCTGGGAGTCTTTCAGAACTGTTATTAGATTTGT
>CM060332.1:32826664-32829164 GCA_030674155.1 Stramonita haemastoma
CAAGACCCAAGTACGAGGACTGTAATTTCATGTGGCTTTTTTTGTCACTCTGGAAAGGTATTGATAATAGTTAGGGCAGTTCAAACCCCAGGAGATAAACTGAGAGGTTTTGTATATTACATCATGAAAATGATCAAGATTGGATGTCATAAATGTGTATGTACTCATCACAAACAATACAAAGACAGGAGATTTTCTGGCGTTTGCTGTTTGTTTTCCCTGCCTTTCTTTTTCTATTTGGGTCTTTCTGTTGCTTCAGTAACACTTTAAGAACAGTTAATACTGACCACAGGATAGGTGAACTGACCCTATTCTTCAGTCATTGATTTATGTCAACGCCTTTCTTTGTGTTCGATAGCTATGTGAAAATAGAGACGTGTTGTACTTTAAAGCAAGTTAGCTGCACTGAAGTATTCTCTTTCAGAGAAAGTGTTCCCTTCTGCTCCGCATGCTCTCAGGAAAGACAGCAACAATAGTAGCAGCAGCAGCAACAACAACAACAAACATACTCCATGATTATGACCGATGTTCGTTTTCCTAATATCCACAGGCAGGAATAGTTGTTGGGATTTGTTATTTTGTATCTTTAATTATCATTATTTATTTCGGGGATAATGGAATAAGCATTTATGTGCATTTTTACATCCAGTCCCCTTGTGCATGCAAATTTGTAAAATAAATGTTCTCACCAGTACATATAGCCTACTTTTACAAAAAGGCGGACCAGGTTTCAAAGTGTGCGAAAGATGTTCTGCGGGATTTCGCACATGGAACCTCGGGATATAGTCTCTTCGGCAGGACTATGTTGGGATAGTCAGAGAATTTGCGCTCAACACCCTATTACGTATACACTGTTGAACCCGTCGCGTGTTACTTGGTAAATAAAAAGCATAAACGACAAAAAAAAAAAAAAAACAGCAAAAAGGCCAAACTGCCCCCCTCCCCCCCCAATCCAACAAAACGAATCTATTTCCACAACTGACGTGATTAGGAATACAAAGTATGTATTATGCCGATAAATCTTTTGAAAGGGTTCTTACATTCATTATAGTTAAAGGCTTGGGGTGAAGTTGTTGAACTGATTGATTGACGTAAACCTACATGTCAGTAGGGTACCTGACAGGTATCATACACAACAGTCTTAAGTCCCGGGCTCTCAAATCTGTCTGCTAATGCAGATTAACTGATCGTGGAATACATAAACTTCGGGTGGACTTAATATGTGCACCTACAAGTCAGTGGTGTGTTGTGTGTGTGTGTGTGTGTGTGTGTGTGTGTGTGTGTGTGTGTGTGTGTGTGTTGTGTGTGTGTGTGTGTGTGTGTGTGTGGTGTGTGTGTTTTGTGAAATATAATTCTTTATTGACTTCCACTGGTAATAGGATTAATATCTTCTTTGCCTCTCTCTCTTACACATAGTCAGACAGACAGACAGACAGACAGACAGACAGACAGACAGATAGACAGACAGACAGACAGACAGACAGACAGACAGAGAGAGAGAGAGAGAGAGAGAGAGAGAGAGAGAGAGAGAGAGAGGGAGATACAGATGGCAAAGGAGGGGCAAGGGAGACGACACGATCTACAACAGTCGTATGCCAACTGTCATGCAATCCTACAGGCTAGACATAAAAAAAGAAAACATTGCACAGACTGCATTGAAATCTGACGCGCTCTCAAAGGCAAGAAGTATGCACAAGCCCTAAGAAATCTCAGTCAATGAAAAGATCCACCAAGTGACAATGTAATATCACAAGAGAGAGAGAGAGAGAGAGAGAGAGAGAAGGGGAGAGAGAGAGAGAGAGAGAGAGAGAGAGAGAGAGAGAGAGACTCAGAATTGTGAAAAGATTGATTCATAAAGAGGCCGTTGGCCTATCCTTGAAGGGGGTTGCTGGTCAGATCAATAATTAATGGTTAGAGTACAGTACACAGCAAAGTACAGCTGTGACGAACAAATGCAAAGAAATCCACAACGGGGAAAAAGAAACCCCCATGACATTATTATATGTATGTATGTATGTATGTATGTATGTATGTATGTATGTATGTATGTATGTATGTATGTATGTATGTGTATGTATGTATATATACATATATATATACATAAAATATCCACAATAGATAGATAAATAGATAGATAGATAGATAGATAGATAGATAGATAGATAGATAGATAGATAGATAGATAGATAGATAGATAGATAGATGATAGATAGATAGATAGATAGATGAGAGAGATACAGACAGACAGACAGACAAGGAAAGAAGAAGAGGTAAGAAAATGTAAGTAAGAAAGACAGAAAACAAGAAGAAAGGAGATGAAAGAGAGGAATCAAAGAAGTGAGAAAATGAATTTGAAAAAGGAGAAAAAAAGAAAACAGAGAAAGCAGGAGATAGACGACAGAAATGAAAAGAGAGAAAGACAACAGGGAAAGGAATATGACAAAGGAATAAAGAACATCAAAAAGAAGAAAAAATGGAAAGAAAAATAGAGAATGAAAGA
>CM060332.1:32834164-32854164 GCA_030674155.1 Stramonita haemastoma
GAGAGAGTCAGGCTGACAGGCAAGGAGGCAGACAGACGAGGACAGACAAGCACAGAGAGACAGAGTGATGGTCAACATGCACAGACAAGCAGAGACAGAGACAGACAGACAGAGACAGAGATAGGGGGGAATGTTTAGACAAACAGAGACGGAGACAGGCAGGCACAGAGACGGAGAGAGAACGAGAGTTAAATCAAAATTCCTTGCTGCAGAGAGAGATTGCGTTTTACTTACCTACAAAAGATGGCAGTTCAAGATCAGGATTATCCAAAGATTCTGAGTTAGTTCAGTATACAAACAGTCACAGTATCTATTTTTTCCCCCCACAAAATCAATGTCTTTTCCTCTCCGTCAGTCCCAGCTCCCAGTCACTCTCACACTAACACACACAGACACACACCATGGGTGGCACTAGCAATATTACACTACCCACACTGAATAATTCCGGTGAGGCCGGACCCAGTCAGCTCCCTCTCAGAACTACAATACTGTGAGTACCCAGCTCTCCTCTCCCTTTAAACGGATATCACCGCATTGTGTTTTGCGCTCCGCTGGTCAAACCCTTTCTTCTCACCCAAGCGTGAAACCTTTCCGATTTGCTGCCTGCCACCCTTAAGGTAGAGCACTGCGATCGCTATTTCTGAGACACACTTGTATATATATATGAACTTCAGGGACTCTCGGCACCGCCCTCTGTTTGAAGCGTGGAGTGCGGGTCCGATTATGAGCGGTGTCAGTTCTGGGACAAGGATTGAATGGTCACTATATTAGGCCCACTTGTGTGCTCTGTGGCAGTGAGAGGTGGCAGAAACAGGGCTAACGGTTAGCGGATCAGTGTTTGAGATAAGGTATTAGTGTGGAAAGAGCATACCAAGTCGCCGGGCCCGAGGGGTGAGAAGTGAAGTGAAGTGCTGGACTTGCAGACCCACCGTGTCACTGGCAGTCCAGGTGGTCTAAGCGACTCCAGGGTTTAATGTCAGGCTAGTTTGTCACTCGGTTTTTAAGACAAGAGTGGCTTTAGGCTAGATAATAATAAATGGTAGTTTAACCTGAACTGAAGAGGGCTGTTTGCTAGTTCGTATTGATAGAAGTTTTTGTAAATTTGTTTACTATAAAAAGTCTTTTAAATATCATGTGGAGAAAAACGTTGCTAATGATTGTATTGTTAGAGACAAAACTTTGTCAAGTATGCATCGATAAAAAATCTTTGTCGTGTTTAAGTTTATCGAATGTAATCCTACAGTCCTGAAATACAGGGCTGTTTGACGTAGTCTAAATCTCCACGACTTCAACCCTTTGGTCAGTTTGTCCATGGGGAATTATACAGGCGTTTAGAGATCAATGCGTACAGTTTTCAGCATAACACAACCACACAGCATTCTTATTACTGGTTGATTGTCAAATATTTGTTTTTTATCCCCAAAGGAAATGTTAGATAGTTATGAGAAGTCACCTCCCCTTATGACACCATGCTAGTGTTCCCTAGTTGTGATACTGAACTTTGGATATTTCCCTTGCATGTTCCTATGTATATGTGTTCAAAGCGGATTTTTTCAGAGTTTTTTTTTCTTTCACTACAGTTTGCATGCCAGTCATTCCACTGAATTGTCGATCCCTTAAGTGGTACAAAATCTTTATGCATACAGACTCTGTAGATAATGGCTAATGAATGTTTTCACACTTCTCTCTGATCTCACGAACTCTCACAAAGTAGGGCTCTTGATTGCATTTCTTTTGCTACACAGATTGTGTGTAAAGCGTTGCACTCTGATCCAAAAATGTGCCCTGTTTGACTTCAGTGTGTACAGACAATGGGAAAGAGATATAGTGTGGATTCAAATTGATCTTTGTGACGTATACGTGTTTTAAATTTCACAATATTGATTTAAAAAAAAAAGAATTGATAGCAGTACAAATGTACAAGTTGTTATTCTGAACATTAATGACTTCTTTTTATTATAGTAATATTGATGAATAAGAAGTGTGGTTTTTTTTTCAATACTCCAAACTTTGACGCAAATAACCCACCATGTCGTTCACAAGGTAATCAATAAGACATATTTATATATCACTTCATGGGAATAAGGGCCTTAATTCCTTTGTTTCAAGAAGCTATAGGATCAGAGTTTGTAATGGAATGGATATCATACACAGGTGTGTATGTTCGATTCATTTAAAGTCTCTTCACAAATTGTGATATAAGACGGACAAGGCAGGGGTGGTGGTGGTGAGGGTGGAATCTGGATCTGAGTGAGTGAGTGTGTGTGTGTTGTGTGTGTGTGTGTGTGTGTGTGTGTGTGTGTGTGTGTGTGTGTGTGTTGTGTGTGTGTGATCAAATTTCAAAACTAAAAAGTCAGTAGTTCTCTCTCTCTCTCTCTCTCTCCTCTCTCTCTCTCATCTCTCTCTCTCTCTCTCTCTCTCTCTCTCTCTCTCTCTCTCTCTACTCACTCACTCACTCACTCACTCACTCACTCACTCACTCACTGCTGACACACAATAAACATGAGATGTGCGACCTTCTTCCGACAGGCAGAAAAGGATGCGTATCTAGATACAGAAAATCTAGACAGAAAAAAAGGCAAAATGTAGGCATATGAATGTGCAAACACTCGTCCACCCACATCATCACAGATACAGGCAGAACAGACACACATTATATACATGCATGTCGCGGCATACGTACGTGCATATACATGCGTGTCGTGCGAGTGTGTGTGTGCGCGCACACACACACACACATACACACACACGAACAGAAACGCACATACACACATGCACAAGCACGCGCGCGCGCGGTGCAAGCTGACAGAGAGAGAGAGAGAGAGAGAGAGAGAGAGAGGAGAGAGAGAGAGAGAGAGAGAGAGAACGAACCGAACACTGAACACTGAACACTGAACACTGAACACTGAAATCATTTATTGTACTTCGGCCTTTGGCCCATAATACAATTCAATGGGAAGAAAAAAAGTGAAGAAAATGAAATATAACTACACGTAACCGTTGATAAGAATTTGCCTTTAATTATACCTTGGCATGTACCCAAAACTGTGCTCCTGAAAATGCATATTACAAAAAGTGCTAATTTAGACCAACAATTCAAACAAATTTAGCACAAAGTTACAGGAACAAAACACAACTCAAAATCCTACTGGGACCAAACTTGGTAATAGAGTTATACCTGACAATGTCAACACAAGCATTCAACACTAAGTGCAGTGACATCTAATAGCTGAAATGCTTCATATTCTATTGTATTTTCAGAACAGTTACCATATTCCACAACTGTGCCTTCTAACTATTATTATGCCTGTCTTAGCTTAATGTAATGTAAACCAAATGCTGTATGCAAAAATATTGAGAGAGAAGGTAAGAACTCTGAGCTCTGAACATTAATTTTTACTTGTACTTCGGCTCGGGCCACAATACAAGGGGACAAAATGGAACACAGAGAGAGAGAGAGAGAGAGAGAGAGAGAGAGAGAGAGAAGAGAGAGAGAGAGAGAGAGAGAGAGAGAGAGAGACAGACAGACAGACAGACAGACAGAGACAGACAGACAGACAGACAGACAGACAGACAGACAGACAGAGATCGTTGAACGTACTTTTCTATTATCGGTCTCCCCCTCTCATTGTGGTCACGAACAATCCTGATTTCAGCCAGGGGACGGCAGTATCGTCATAAAAGAAGAAGAGATCGAAGGGCTTCAGTGGAACGAGTGCTTAGGGACAAGGGGGGGGGGGGGGGGGGGAGGGGGGGGCAAAAAGATAAATTACCTGCGGGTCACGACCTCTGTCACAGACCTATCTGCGATGATATGCGTGTGGTCTGAGCTGGAGAGAAACTAGGCAGGGATCAAATGACGGAGGTATCTGTCAACAACTCCAGTCAGGGGGACACTGTAGCCGGCGGCCTGGGGCCACGCTCCCCACAGTGAAGTGTTTCCTCTTTTTTTGGCCTCATTGTCCCATTGTCTCATGGCTTTTTGTGCTGCTTGCAATGCGTCCCCCTGAGACCAGCAAGACTGAAAAGAACTGCACTTGTTTGATTTATGATTTATCTGGCCATTTACCCAATGGCCACCTTCTCCACCACTGCCAGCCATTCGCCAGCAACTAATCCCCCCCCCCCTACCGCAGTGATCTTAATCCCCCCTTGAGTGATCAGGTAGCAGAGTTTGAAACAGGTAAAATCCACCTGGCAGTGCTGATCAAGTGGGCCGATTAGTGAGGTAGTGAGAAAGCACTTGAGAAGTGAAGGTATTCGGACAGGTGGAGTTGAGAGGGTGTGTAGATTTGACTTGAACTAAGCAGTTAATACTGCATCCCCCCTTGGCATGTCTCAAAACCCCATTAGTTAATGTACATGCTGACAGCCTCTCTGCTGCCAGTAGAGCGAACAGTAAGTGAACAATACATTCTAACTATCGGGGATTACCATTCTTACCGATTGTTGCTGTTCTGATTTGTTTAGCGATGAGACTGAGAAATCTTTTTGGATCTGCCATGGTTATAAAGCCCAATGAAATTGTTGTGACTTGTTTATCTCATAGCATTCGTTGTGATTCTTAGTTGTAGTAAGGTTTTTGAACTGATACTATGTGTTTAAAACATATGATATTATTAGTCTGCCGACTTTTTCTCTTGCATCAAAAAGTCACGTGAAGTCTGTGCGAGTCTCTTCCCTTTGAGATGTTCCCATGCTGTGTGTCAGCCAGCTGTGCATCATACATAAACATGTCCACCGACCTTCAGCCTGCACGCCATTCTCCTCTTGCCTTTCTGATCAGGCTTGAACACTTCTGAGAGGCTCCAGAGAAGCCGCTCCACACACACACTCTGCCCATCGCTTAACACTCCGCACGCACCAAAAACACAACACACACTCTCTCTCTTAACTCTCCCCTCTTTGGGTAATGATATAAAGCTGTCACAAAGGGGAATTCCGCTTCTTTGGACTGTTCCACCATGTATAGTTCACAGAACTGCATTCTTGCCAATAAAGGAATGAACAGTCTCAACTGAAGCTTGCAGAAGTCGATTTCAAAGATTCTGACCTCCCAAATTTCCAGTAGTGTTTCAAAGATAATGTTGTTGCAGAGCATAATCTTGCTAGAAACAGAAATGGGTGTGATGAGGCCGTTGAAACACTGGTTCTGAGCTGGTTTTCATGATCAAATGATTTTCCCCCTGATTCTTCAGTCTGGTTCTCAGTGGTAGTAGCTGGATCCAGTCAACAGCATTCAGCTGAAATCAGTTCATTTGGCCTCTCGTGGAAACTTCCCATTCGTGCTTAATCATTAAGCTGATTTTCAGATTATGTGTGTATTCATATTGGATAGCTATGGTGGATTAAAATAAAAAGCTTTTGCTCCAGGAAGATCTAGTGGAAACGCTGTCAGTCTATAACTCTTGTTCCAGGAACATCGGGAGGGGGGAGGATACATTTGTTGTTTCAAAAGTGCGCGCGCGTGCGTGTGTGCTGTGCGTGTGTGTGTTGTGTGTTGTCTGACACTCAGACACAATATTACAGATTCTGTGACATAAGGGAGCCAAAAACAGATTCCTTACCTTATACCTGGACATAAAGAGAAAAAAGTTTGAATAATCAAGGTCTGGTATACCCCCACATCACAGAAAAAAGCCACACTACACTATCAACACACAAACACACCCCACTAACACTTTACATGCTTCCAGACAACTGTCTTTCCTTTACTGTGGCAGATTTTTTTAGTCTACTGAGTAGCGGAATGGCGTTAACAATTGTGCATTTGTCCATCCCATAGTGAATGCATATAAAGACTACATACACAGCCAACAGTTTCTGTCAGAAAGCCCAAATAATAAGCATGAGAAAGCCACACCGGCCGTGTGTGCTGGTATGCCTCTTTTTTTCCTATGAAAGCCCATCGCTGCTTTTGTGCCCGGCGCTTGCTTTATTGGTCAGTCTTTTCAGGGGATCAAGAATGGAAAGTGGTCACGTCTTTAGCTTTGCATCGTTAGTTTATCTGAAGTAGCGATGTCACTGTTTCCTCAGGCACCTGCGATCATTTCAAAGCTGTTTTTTTTTTTTTAACGTTGTTTACAGCCACACCGACCACAAAGGTCACATCAGGGCGGTCACCTTCCTCGTAACATTCCTCGTAACTCCAGTAACATTCACCGCAAGTTTAACATCAACACCATTCAACCCTTCAATCATCCAACACCGTCAGTCTGACAAAAAAAAAAGAACCCACACTATTAACTGACGAAAATATCCTTCAAAGGTGTACGCTATACATCGACCTGAGGAATATTGTGTGGCCGACGGAGATTACCCTGCAAACCAAGCTGTACGGCCCACGAGAGGAGCTGGAAAGAACATGCCATTATTTTCCCCAGACTCATCTGACGGTGTAAAAGCGAACGAGAGAAGAATGACAAAATTCCCTATTTCACTCCTTAAGGCCTAAAAACCAGGCCGAGCTGAGAACACCGGCCATTCCGCTTATCTGATCATCCCCAGTTTAGAAGAAAAGCACAAAAAAGCATACTGAATACTTTTATGTACAAAAAGACTACTGCAGAAAAACGCGGTAATGGGCAAAATTGATAACACTGCTGAATAACTATCCTGTGCCCGTCCCAATGTTCTTAATATAACTCCCTGGTCACTAGAAACCAAAAAAATGTTACATGTGAAAACAAGAGAATATTTGACGGATTTTCTGGTGAAAAATGCAGGAAAATGGACCAGAAGGGAAGAAGTAAGAGGGAAGAAAGAAAGGTAAGAAAAAAGACAGACTCAAAGAGTGATAGAAAAGGGGAAAGTTTCTTGCTCAGAATTTCGAGAATGTGGGGAACTATCGTAATAATGCTCAATGGTTCTGTAAGATAGTCAGTCATCTCACTACTTCCACAGACACCTGTAATATTTAATGTTAAAAAAAATACAGGATCATGATACTACCACTGCTTCAGACAACTAAAACCACTTTCAGTGGCCTAAAATTCCCCCAGAAATCTGTAACGGTCTTCCATAGCGCTATAAAAAAACAGTTTCACCATATTATATCACTTCCAATAACCCTCAATTGTAGTGTCCTATTCTCCTTTCTCTGCGTGAAGCTAGCACTGAGTTACGAGTGATGCCGGCTCAGAGACAGAGATTGAGGGATCAATATTACACAGTTATGTAGCCTCTCAATACTCTCTCTCTCTCTCTCTCTCTCTCTCTCTCTCTCTCTCTCTCTCTCTCTCTCTCTCTCTCTCTCTCTCCCTCCCTCTCCTCTCTCTCTCTCTCCTCTCTCTCTCTCTCTCTCTCTCTCTCTCTCTCTCTCTCTCTCTTCTCTCTCTCTCCTCCCTCCTCTCTCTCTCTTAAAAGAACAAATCAAATCAAATCAAATCAATCAAATCTCTCTCTCTCTCTCTCTCTCTCTCTCTCTCTCTCTCTCTCTCTCTCTCTCTCTCTCTCTCTCTTTCACGTGCGTGCGTGCGTGCGTGCGTGCGTGCGTAGTGTTGTGTGTGTGTGTGTAAACGCGCGCCCGCGCGCTCTCGCTTGCTTGCTCGCTCTGAAAGACTGTAAAAGTTTGCAGAATCAAGACTACTATTTAGCAGATCAATAATGGGAGCTAAAGAATGAATGTTGAAGGAGCATACACGAGCTAATGGTCGGGGCGGGTTCAGGATGTTGGCTGAAGGTGTTAATAACTATGTAAAGTTCAGGGTCTGACAACCAAGAAATGGAATTATATATTTTTGGAGTTGTTCAGGTATAGGGATCAATACGTTTTTTCCCCCCGTTTCCCAACAACAGAAGTGGACTGGCCTTGAGCGGAACGATTTGCTACGGAAAGCAGAGGACCGCAGGGATTTGGAGGAAAGTGGTTACAAAATCTCCAGTGGTGCCCCCACGGTCTACAAGACTCCGGGACAGGTGAAGTGAGGAAGATGGTTTTGGAATTTGTTCAGGTACTGGGATCATTAGCTGTTGTTGTTTTTTTAAACCCCGTTCCTCGGCCAGAGTTCGTAGGATACCCTACATAGTGAGATTATTGCATCATATGCAACCGTCCCCCCAAAAAAAAACCCCCACCCCAAAACATTTAGATAGCCGCATTCCGACTTCGGAGATGGTGTCTAAACACGACACCAGAGTGCGCACTTTTAAAAGAAAATTGTCATCAATTCCTACCGGCATGAAATGGCATTATCTTCTAAAAGGGTGAACGTGTTTTTAACATGTGCCAAGGCGTTCTACGTGCATTCGCACACGGGGGCCTTGGTTTATAGTTTTAACTGAAGGATTTTGACATTCGGTTAGATTTTCTCGCCAAAAATAGGAAGCAAGGGCACGGCTGGGAATCGAACCCAGAACCTCGCTGTTTACTTGTTAGGCAGGTGTTGTTTTTACCCCCTTCTTTTCTTTTTCATAACTCCTGAAGTACTGAATAGTTTGGTAATGCCTTCATGTTTGGGCCCATGGCTTTTTTGTCGTGAATAAATCATTCGAGTTAGTTTGAATTCTCTGTCTGTCTCTGTCTCTCTCTGTCTCTGTTTGTTTGTCTGTCTCTTTGTACCCGTCTCTCTGTACTAACTGTCTGTCTGTCTGTCTGTCTGTCTGTCTGTCTGTCTGTCTGTCTGTCTGTCTGTCTCTCTCTCTCTCTTCTCATACACACACACACCGTACGCACGCACGCACACATGCACGCACGTACACACACACGCACTATTCCTTTTGCTTTTTTTTTTTATTACTTGTCTGTTGGAATTGAGCATAATCTTTTGTTTGCTTCTACATATGAATTTTCTGGATTTTTTTTTTTGGGGGGGGGGGGGGGGGGGGGGGGGGGAGGTGAGGGCAGGATGGAAAAACGTTGTGCAAACTTAATCTTTTACCTTCAATACAAAGATCATTGTACTTGACTTGAGACTGGTACATGGCTGACTGCCTATACATGCGAGTGATTTCTGGCTTGCGTGCGTATGTGCAAAACAAGGCAAACGTCATGACTTATGGCATGCACTTTGTTATGCAATTTTGGGAGAGGACAGGGGGGGGGGGGGGGGGGGGTGTATTGGTGTAAAAGAACTACTGAATAATTTTTCAGACAGAGTGTAATGACATAATCTTAAGGACAAAATGCCCGAGAGTTAGGTCGTCCTGACCCAGAGGACAGTGGAAGAACGCTTTTTCGGAGAGAGGCAATAGGTCAACAGGCATGATCTTGATCTTAATCTTGTTTTAAGAGAGAGAGAGAGAGGAGAGAGAGAGAGAGAGAGAGAGACAGACAGACAGACAGACGACAGACAGACAGACAGACAGACAGACGACAGACAGCAGAGTTGTATGTGTATGTATGTGTGTGAAGCACGTGTGTGTGTGTGTGTGTGTGTGTGTGTGTGTGTGTGTGTGTGTGTGTGTGTGTGCACGCACGTATGTGTGTGTGCACGCACGTGAGTGTTGCATGGGTCCTTTTCCCAGCTTTTCACAATAAATGAATAAGTTTGTTTTGCGTTTTTTGTTTGATTTGCTTTTATATTTTTACAATGGCATTCGTATCTTTTTTCTTTTTATTATCATACCCCAAAACATTGACATTATTATACCACCAGAATTAATCAAGTTACATGTCACGTAAGTCATGATACACAGGGGTCCGCAATGGGTACATTGAAAAGAAAACTGCAAGGATTATCTGAAAGTAAGTGGTGGCAGCCAAAACATTATGTAGCATTTAGTGAAAGCTTTGGACAGAAATACTGAAAACTTAATCATGTCAGTGAGAAGAAAGAGATGTGTAATTTTGATTTTTAAGTCGGGAGGATATGAAAGGTACAGAATTACCGACATTCGCATTCAGTTTCTGTCAAGAAATGTCACTACACTATATGACTTCATCCAAACAATCCCCAGTCTGCTGTCTCTTGATCCTACCATTTGTGCATTGGTTTGTACTGTAAAGGTGTTATTAGACTACATCACATTATGTCTACATTCCACAGCTACTCGCTGTTCGTGCAATATACAGGCTATGTCTCCTTTTGCCTTCTCCTGGTAGACATAAGATACTCCACATGCTTAAGTTGGACTGTTTGTTTTATACTGTTAGTCTCTTCCGAGCACCTTTCATGGGAGTGGAATCGGTACTGATGTTAACTCCAGGGACATTAAATCCCCTCCATGGGCATCTTGGTGGTGGCTCAAACCTAGGCGTCAGATTGCAAGTGCCCAAACCTAGCTCGTCAGATTGCAAGTGCTCAAACCTAGCTCGTCAGATTGCAAGTGCGCAAACCAGCTCGTCAGATTGCAAGTGCTCAAACCTAGCTCGTCAGACTGCAAGTGCTCAAACCTAGCTCGTCAGATTGCAAGTGCTCAAACCTAGCCGTCAGACTGCAAGTGCTCAAACCTAGCTCGTCAGATTGCAAGTGCGCAAACCCAGCTCGTCAGATTGCAAGTACTCAAACCCAGGCCGTCAGACTACAAGTGCTCAAACCTAGCCCGTCAGACTGCAAGTGCTCAAACCTAGGCCGTCAGACTGCAAGTGCTCAAACCTAGGCCGTCAGATTGCAAGTGCTCTAAACCTAGGCGTCAGACTGAAAGTGCTCAAACATAGCCCGTCAGACTGCAAGTCCAACACTGCAATCAACTGCCAGACTATCCTGCCACCCAGTCACTGCTTATATCTTCTACATCGTTTTTTGTATTGGAAGATCAATCGACACCAATTATGATACTACAGTCCTCTTACCTCACAGACTATGACTGAGTGCTTTTACTTCGACATGGCTATTTCTGTATAAGTATAAAGTTTTACCTTTTTTTTTTTTTCTTTTACCTATAAAGTTTTATAAGAGGGTTGGATACCATCTTCCCATGCCTGAATACAGTATCAGTTCTCTCTCACAACTCGGTGTCTACATGTCTTTCAGTGATCACACACCCAGACAGGCTTCTTCCCTTAGCTTTAGGTAGCCACCTCTCAACAATCACACATTATCAATACCTAAATTTCTTTTCTCTCATTTCTCAAGGTGCCTGCCTGTCCATGAACAGATCTATACTTGTAAGGTACCAGGATCTTTCTCTTCTCTCTCTCTCTCTCTCTCTCTCTCTCTCTCTCTCTACTCTCTCTCTCTCTCTCTCTCTCTCTCTCTCTCTCACGCACGCACGCACACACGCGCGCACACACACACCTTACATTGAAAGGTGTCCGTATGTTATTGGTTACATACAGCAGATCTAGAGCTCTAGCTCTTACATGTAAAGGTGTCCGTCTGCAGCGATCATATATGAATATATATTAAAGTATGCTTCTCTCTCCTCTCTCTCTCTCACTCTCTCTCCTCTCCATCTCCTCTCTCTCTCTCTCTCTCTCGTCTGCTTGCAGCGATCATATATAAATGTATATTAAAGTATGCCTCTCTCTCTCTCACCACACACACATACACACACACGCACATACACACAAAACACACACACACACACACACTACACACACACACACCACCCCCCCCCCCCCCCCCCCCCCCCACCACCACACACACACCAAAACACACCCAAAAAAAAACCAACACCGCTCCAGAAAGACACACCTCTCCTCTCCCACACTACTTTACCTTTAAAAGTGTCCACCTGCCGCTTATCACACATATCATCGTCATCCAGAGCGTCCAGATCGTGGGTAACCCTGAAGGCGTTGTAGTAGTTGTCCTTGGCGCTGTCGATGTCGCCCTCTGCCTCCTGCAGGTCACCCAGCCGTTCCTGCACCCGCACCAGCAGTATCTGGGTGGCCAGGCTCAAGGGGTAGCTGGCCTGCAGGTAGGAGAGCAGGGCGGTGTAGACGAGGGTGGCCGCTTGCGGGTGGCCGTTGCGGTGCAGGAACCACCCCACGGCGCTGCTCACCTCCGCCACCGCCTCCTTCTTCTGGTCCAGGTCCAGCCCCTCTGGTGGTGGGTGTGAAGGTGGAGTTTATGTTATATGTATGTATGTATTATATATATATATATATGTGAATATATATATATATGTTATATATATATATATATATATATATATATATATATATATATATATATATATATATATAATGTGTGTGTGTGTGTGTATACACACTCTCTCTCTCTTCTCTCTCTCTCTCTCTCTCTCTCTCTCTCTCTCTCTCTCTCTCTCTCTCTCTCCCAAGCCCAACCAATGTATTGTGGTCCAAGGCCAATGTACATTAAATGATTTCAGTGTTCAGTGTGTTCTGTCTCTCTGTCTCTGTCTCTCTCGCAGAACATCTTGCGCACACGTTAAATCCTGTTCCGCTTTTCGTAAGAGTAGGCCATTGTGTGCCGGTGGGAACAGATGACATTTACAAAAATGCATGCACACGGGGACCGGATGTAAAAAAGCACAAGAATGCTTATCCCATTATCCTTGATATAAAAGAATAAATCAACAATCAATCAATCAATCAATCAATCTCTCTCTCTCTCTCTCTCTCTCTCTCTCTCTCTCTCTCCTCTCTCTCTCTCTCTCTCTCTTGCAGAACATCTTGCGCACACGTTCAATCCTGTTCTGCTTTTCGTATAGTAGGAGTAAGCCATCATGTGCTGGTGGGAACAGATGATATTTACAAAAATGCATACACACGGGGACTAGATGTAAAAAAAGCACAAGAGTGCTTATTCCATTATGCTCGATATAAAAGAATAATAAAAAAAAAAGAATAAAACTCTCTCTCTCTCTCTCTCTCTCTCTCTCTCTCTCTCTCTCTCTCTCTCTCTCTCTCTCTCTCTCCCCAGCCCTTTACTTTTTTTTTCTTTCGTAAAATATTTGTTTGAAAGGCACATTGAGAATTAATACAGTAATGAACACCTGGATCAGTTATCTGACATGCAAGTTTTCTCTCCAGTGTTTTACTGTTGACATTCTTCCACCACCCCCCCCCCCCCCAAAAAAAAAAAAAAAAAAAAAGGAGATAAAAGGAACAAAATTTATTAAAATCTGACAACACTCCTTTCATCTGTAACTACAGAGCAAGAAGTGCCGAATAGTCAGAGCAGTGTATACTGACTGACAGAGCTGTAACCACAGAGAAAGAAGTGCCGAATAGTCAGAACAGTGTATACTGACTGACCCAGCTGTAACCACAGAGAAAGAAGTGCCGAATAGTCAGAACAGTGTATACTGACTGACCCAGCTGTAACCACAGAGAAAGAAGTGCCTTAGAGCAGTGTATAGTGACCCAGCTGTAACCACAGAGAAAGAAGTGCCTCAGAGTTCAGAGCAGTGTATAGTGACTGACCTAGCTGTAACCACAGAGAAAGAAGTGCCTTATTGTCAGAGCAGTGTATACTGACCCAGCTGTAACCGCAGAGAAAGAAGTGCCTTAGAGCAGTGTATAGTGACTGACACAGCTGTAACCACAGAGAAAGAAGTGCCTCATAGAGCAGTGTACAGTGACTGACCTAGCTGTAACACAGAGAAAGAAAGTGCCTCAATAGTGCCTAGAGCATGTATACTGACAGACAAGCTGTAACCACAAGAGAAGTGCTAGAGCAGTGTTATGACTGACAGAGCTGTAACCACAGAGAAAGAAGGTGCCAGTAGTCAGAGCAGTGTATACTGACACAGCTGTATAGTGTACAGTGTATAGTGACTGACAGAGCTGTAACCACAGAGAAAGAAGTGCCTCAGAGCAGTGTGTACTCACCCAGCTGTAACCACAGAGAAAGTAACCACAGAGAAAGAAGTGCTGAATAGTCAGAGCAGTGTATACTGACACAGCTGTAACCACAGAGAAAGAAGTGCCTCAGAGCAGTGTATGGTGACTGACCTAGCTGTAACCACATAGAAAGAAGTGCTGAATAGTCAGAGCAGTGTATACTGACACAGCTGTAACCATAGAGAAAGAAGTGCCTCAGAGCAGTGTATAGTGACTGACCTAGCTGTAACCACATAGAAAGAAGTGCCTCAGAGCAGTGTATACTGACTGACACAGCTGTAACTACAGAGAAAGAAGTGCCAAATAGTCACAGCAGTGTATAGTGACTGACCTTAGCTGTAACCACAGAGAGAGAAGTGCCTCACAGTCAGAGCAGTGTATAGTGACTGACCTAGCTGTAACCACAGAGAGAGAAGTGCCTCACAGTCAGAGCAGTGTATAGTGACTGACCTAGCTGTAACCACAGAGAGAGAAGTGCCTCACAGTCAGAGCAGTGTATAGTGACTGACCTAGCTGTAACCACAGAGAGAGAAGTGCCTCACAGTCAGAGCAGTGTATAGTGACTGACCTAGCTGTAACCACAGAGAGAGAAGTGCCTCACAGTCAGAGCAGTGTATAGTGACTGACCTAGCTGTAACACAATAGAGAGAAGTGATGGAGAGTCACAGCAGTGCGCACTCACCCAGGAGGTCTGGAGAATAGAAGTTGACGTCGCTTGCCGACATGAGCAGCCCCAGGAAGCCGGAGGCGGAGGACAGCGTTCTGTGGCCTGACGTCGTCAGGGACTGCTGTCTCTGCTGAGGGGCGGACACGGGCCTGGCTCCTCGCGCCGGGTCCTTGAAGCCCACGTGCAGCTTGGGCTTGGGGCTGGCCGAGGCGGGTCTGCCTGGGCTGGATGCCTGGGTCATGGCCGGCGCGAGCATGGTCACGGAGCAGCTGCCTTCTGCCGAATGGGGTGTGGTGCTGGCGGCTGTCTGGGGTCTTGGGGGCTTCTGGGCGCTGCTTGGTATCTGGCGTCTACCGGGAGCTGACGAGACCTGCCTCCTGGCGTGTGTGTGGATGTGGTGTTTGGAGGATGTCGGCTCCTTGACGCTGACCTCTTTCTTATTCAGCAGCAGTGCACGAGGAAGGCGGTAGGAACACGGGGAGGAGAGAGGCCTCTTCCCAAGCTCTCCGCTGGATTCCTCCGCCAGGCTGCCGCTGGAGGCGTCCATGCTCTGCTCTCGGCGCGGAGACGTGCTGCTCGTGCGTGAAGGTCTCTGCGTGGATGTGACAAAGGCAGTCCTTGGAGACGGGGTGCTGTGTCTGCCGAACTCTATGTGGCCCGAGCTGGATGATTGCTGGGAGTCTGATTGCTGGGGTCCCCAGGACAGCTTCGCTCTGGGTGAGGTCACCCCATTGATGGGCACATTAGAGGAGAGGCCGAGGCCGGGCCTGGCTGATACGGACACTTTGCGTTTTGGGGGTGGCGGGTTTGGGGGCAGTGGTTCTGGCAGTGTCGTTGGCTGTGGGGGAGGTTTTGGCGCTGTCCGTTTTGGCAGTGTGGGTGACAGTGGGACTGGCGTCATGGGTGGGGGCAGTTTTTTCCGTTTCTTCAGTGACGGTGATGCCAGGGTTGGTGCATAGCCAACTCTCCACCGAGTCGTCCTGCTCCTTCCCTTCCTGTCACAGAAGTGAGCATTGAACCATGAACACCGAGAACAGCTCGAGAGTGGATTTTAACCAGTGCAAGTGGTCAGAGCGCTCGCTTTCCCCAAGTCAAGTTAAGCAGCGTTGAGCGTGGTTACCAGTTGGATGGGTGACCGTTTGCGCGCCTTGGCTTCAGTACAGTCCCCCCCCCCCCCCAGTTCACCCAGCTGTAAATGGATACCTGCCCTCTTTAGGGGCAGGGAAGGTAAACAGCAAGGGAGAGGAGATGGGCGCCACCCTCAATATGCTGTCCCCTAGAGAAGCTGAGGTCTCTGACACCTCGCTCCCTATGACCGCCTAGGTTATGGGACACTTTTACCTTTACCATTTACCTACCACATTGGCAGAAATCATACAAGATCTTGGTGTTTCATCTTCATCATTGTATGCTTAGCATCTTATGAGGCATCCTGGTGTTTTAATTTGTATACATGTATAGCAGAAGACTTTTTATGTGTCTAATACCAATTTTTTTGTGGACAGACATTAAAATGAAGGCACTCACTTTTCATCAGTCCATGAATTCTGAACGAGATGACAGCCTTCATGTAGCCTCTTTGGCTGACAGAGCCGTGAACTTTATGATTAGATTGGATGCACAGGGATGTACATAGGTGTTCATAAACGGAAAGGTTTGGTGACAGAACAAACATCCAGGAGAATGAGTTGATACAGATGCTTTTGTGTAAAAAAATGGTTGTTGCATAAAAATTTCAAAATTTATATAATAATAGTCAAGTGATTGCGCACACATTAATGGGTATTATTGGTCTTTTCTGTTTTTTCTTTATAGTAAACTTAAAAAAGACCAAATTTTGTGTTGCAAATGTTTGCTTTTTTCCCCTCTTACATACCATTGTGTTCACTCAGTTACTACACACACATGCACGTATATATGCACGCATGCAGGCATATGCACACACACACACACACACACACACACACACCACACACACACACACACACACACACACACACATCCATGAGTGAATGATGGGGACGGGATAGCCTAGTGGTCAGAACGTTGCACTTGCAATTTGACAACCCAGGTTTGAATCCCGTTTGAGAGGATTTTTCCCTGGAGTTAACATCAGTGCAGACTCCACTTTCCCCATAAGTCCTTCAGATGAGACTATACACCGAGGTCCCGCGTGCGAATGCACGCAGAATATCTTACGTACATGTTAAAATCCTGTTCTGCTTTTTGAAAGAGTAGGCCATTGTGTGCCAGTGGGAACAGATGACAAAATTTACAAACCTGCATACTCATGGGGGCTGGATGTAAAAAAGCGCCTGAGTGCTTATTCCATTATCCTCGATATATATAAATTGAAATAAATAAAAATTAAAAAATAAATGATATCCAAGCTCTGAAAATCATTGCTGAATCAAATATCTAACAATAAACCACAGACACAGAAGACTGACCAGACAGGCGAGGGGAGCGGGCAGTGTGTACAGGCCCAAGTCCTTCAGCATCTGCCTGTAGTGGAGCCCGCATCGTGCTGGTGTTTCTCCAGAACGCTCCAGTACATCTGCAGGTCGTGGCAAGCATCAGGGTACTGGCTGCGCTTGGCTAGGAACAGGTGAGCCACCCTGCACAGTACACAGGTGTAGGTGGTATCAAGAGTGAACAGGACCAGCTGCCATGGTGCAGTGGTTAGTGCATTCAAGTCCTGGCTCGGAGGTCATGGTTTTGAAAACCTCAAGATTTTTTTTTTTCTGGCTCTGGCTGGCTCTCACCACATAGGGAATTTGATATGCACAGTATGCAAATCCAGCATAACTCAGTCAAGGCTAGTGCTACAATTAGCCCTTTCTTTTGCCAAATCCAAGTGCAATCAGTTTCTGCTATACACAAGTTTATAGAGGATTTCTTTTCTCCCCTAATCTTATAATATAGGCTGTCATATTAGGATCTTTTAATGTTAAGATGGAGACAATCTCCACATAACTCTTCAAAGCAGAACAACAGTTCAGATTGTCTTTGGCACTTTGGAAACATCAGTAACTAACCAATCTTTTGGCCAGGACCAAAAAAATAAAAAACTGCCAATATAAAACACCAGGTTCTACAGTGTAAGGGACCAGTCCCTGCTTCAGAAAAAATCCGCAGGGATGTAAAAACTATAACCTCAACAATAATAATAATAACCCCAACAATAATAATAATAACCCCAACAATAATAATAATAACCCCTACACTAATAGTAACCCCAACAATAGCAATAACCCTGACAATAATAATAAGCCCAACAATAATAATAAGCCCAACAATAATAACAATAACCCCAACAATAATAATAACCTCAACAATGAGAATAACCCAGACAATGATAATAACCCCAACAGTAATAATAACCCCAACAATAATAATAACCCCAACAATAATAATAATAACCCAAACAATAATAATAGCCCCAACAATAATAATAATAACCCCAACAATAATAATAACCCCAACAATAATAATGACCTCCAACAATAATAATGACCCCCAACAATAATAATGACCCCCAACAATAATAATAATAACCCCAACAATAATAACCCCGACAATAAGGCCAGTATTGGATGCTTTCGCAGACTTCTTGGCATCTCTTACAAAGATCACATTACTAACGAGGAAGTGAGAATCAGAATCAGTCAAGCCATCTGGCCCTTTGAAGATCTCCTGACCACAGTCAAATAAAGCAAACTGAAGCGGTATGGGCACGTTACAAGATCAACAGGGCTTGCCAAGACGATTCTGCAAGCAAGTCGGGAGAAGGAGAGGCAGGCAGAGAAAGAGATGGGAGGACAACGTCCGAGAGTGGACGGGCCTCAGGCTGAGTGACAGACACCCTGAGAAAGGTCAAGGACAGAGGGAAATGGAGAGAGCTGGTTGCGAGGTCTTCCGTGGCGCCCCTATGGTCTAAACAGACTATGGGATAGAAGAAGAGGAAGAAGAAGGATGCTGACTGACCTGCTGTGTGTGAGGTAGGAGAGGAGGGTGTGGAGGTCCCCGCACATCATGAGGTGCCAGGGCAGCTCCTGGGCCTGTCTCCAGGACAGCGGCAGCTGGGAGAAGAAGCTGGCCAGGTGTTGGTGCACCTTGCGTTTGCTGCTTTGGTGAGGCAGGTGACTGGAGGGGTCCATGTCACACGAGTTGGGCGACACAGATTCTGCCCACAAGAGTTTTCGGGGTTGCTAGCGTCATGTCTCTGTATTTCAGAAACTCACACACATTCTTTTTTTTTTTTCATTTAGTGTGAGCAATCTCCACAGATTTTCCCACAAGAGGTTTTCGGGGTTGCTAGTGTCATGGCTCTGTTTTTCAGTAACTCACACACATTTCTTTTTTTTTTTCATTTTGTTTGAGCAATCTGTACGGATTTTTCTTTCTCATCAATGTATTTTTAAAGTCTTAAGTCCTCAGCAAGTTCAAAATGTCAATGATGAGAACAAATGACTCTGACAGTATCTGTTCTATTGAGTGACTCTGAATGCTAGATTAATGTCCAAATTTCTGCAGGTATGTCAAAAGTAGTTCACAAAAGCAGCCATTAGCATGACACATTCTGACAGTTGTATACTTCCTTAGGATGCATTAACCTGCTGAAGTACATGGTCAAGTTTAACTCTGTCTGTCTGTCTGTCTGTCTGTCTGTCTGTCTGTCTGTCTGTCTCTCTCTCTTAAAATGAAAAAAAAGTTCACACCAAACTAGAAGTAAAGAAAAGAACTACTGATCAGTGATGCATTATTGGTCTCTGAAGATAACAGATCAGTTGACATTTTTTTCACTTATACAAAAATATCATTCAAAAGAGCAGAAAAACAAAGGTTTTTTTTTTGGGGGGGAATATATTCATTTACTTATTTATATATTCTCTTTATATCAAGGATAATGGTATAAGCACTCATATGCTTTTTTGCATCCAGTCCCGTGTGTATGCAGTTTTGTAAATCTTGTCATCTGTTCCCACCAGCACACAATGGCCTACTCTTTATGAAAAGTATAACGGGATTTAATGTGTGAGCAAGATTTATGCCTGCACTTGCACACGGGGTCTCGGTTTATAGTCTCATCTGAAAGACTTTTGGTCTTTTTAATTATTATTATATTATAATGTCACTACATAGGTCTCAACCAGCTTTTGAAACTGCTGGTACATCTGGCAGTCATGTTTTACCAAAAATCACTGTTGGCAGAACCTCCCCCCCCATCCCCCAAACAAACTGGTTGTGGAGCCATGGCACCTTAAACCAGGATCAAAATGAAATCCTACTGAAATTTGTTTTAGGCATGTCATAGGTATCAGCTGTCTTCAGACAGCGTATATGGATGCTATCCATACTCACTCACAATGCGTATTCTTCAAGGGTTAGGGGGGGAACAGACACACTCCATGAACTGGATGAGACTATAAACCAAGGCCCCATGTGCGAACACATGCAGAACATCTTGCGCACACGTTAAATCCTGTCCTGCTTTTCGTAAGAGTAGGCCATTGTGTGCTGGCGGGAACAGATGACAAGATTTACAAAACTACATACACATGGGGACTGGATGAAAAAAAAGCACACGAGTGCTTATTCCATTGACCTTGATATAAAAGAATAAATAAATAAATAAAA
>CM060332.1:32859164-32864164 GCA_030674155.1 Stramonita haemastoma
CTGTGAGAGTGAGGGGACGGCCGCCATGTCGTTGATGCCATCCAGCAGCAGTATACAGGGGCCCAGAGCCAGGGCGGCCACAAAGGCCTGACACAGGGTGTGGAAGTCTGTGGGGGTCTCCGTGTCTTCCTCGCTCCACCACGAGTTGCTGTCGTCCAGTTCAGCGTACCCTGTCACCTCTAGGAGGAGAAGGGAAAAAAAATACAATCAGTCTTTTTTTTTCTACTTGGTTTAATGTCTTTTTTAAAATTAAAAAAATTCTTTCTTTCTTTCTTTCTTTCTTTATTCATTTATTTTTGGTTTAATGTCTATTCACCAGTTGCTGTCGTCCAGTTCAGCATACCCTGTTACCTCTAGGAGAAGAAGAAGGAAAAAATACAATCATTCTTTTTTTCTCTCCTTGGTTTAATAATGTCTATTCACGAGTTACTATTGTCCAGTTTAACATACCCTGTTACCTCTAGGAGAGGAAGAAAAAAATACAATCTTTTTTTTTCTCTCCTTGGTTTAATAATGTCTATTCATGAGTTACTGTTGTCCAG
This sequence comes from Stramonita haemastoma, assembly GCA_030674155.1. NCBI lineage: Eukaryota > Metazoa > Mollusca > Gastropoda > Neogastropoda > Muricidae > Stramonita > Stramonita haemastoma. The sequence continues at coordinate 32,859,707 of CM060332.1, forward strand.
TTCAACATACCCTGTCACCTCTAGGAGAAAAAAGAAAAAAAATACAATCAGTTTTTTTCTCTCTCCTTGGTTTAATTAATGTCTGTTTGCTTCTAGGGTGATTTTAGACAAGCAAACTTTTATAATAAAACTCTTGATTTAAGGAGCCTGGAACAGTCTTTTCGGTGTTGTGGTTGTTCTTTTGAATTTGGAGCATTGACATACTTTCAGGGGAAGAACTTTTGTTTTCAAGGCTGCGATTATTACTCTTGAGTTCAGAGATTTGTTGTTAAACTTCCTCTGTCTCGGGAGACAATGGCTGTACCTTTAGCCCGTGGCTCACCAGGCTAATCTGTGCTGTCATCCTGTGATTTGTAGATGCTACATTAGTCATATCTTCATTCAGTAGTTTTGAGGATGCATGCATTTGTGATGTGCAACAGTAGGTGGGGATTGTTGTGTTCATGGTGTTGAGGAAGCTAATCTGAATAATTTTGCATAGCGCAAGCATGCATATCCAGACAAAAACCGCACTTATACATGTACACAGTATGCATACATGCATACATTACCAACTACACTCCCTTTGCCTGATACTCACACACCCACTTTCTCTCTCTCTCTCTCTCTCTCTCTCTCTCTCTCTCTCTCTCTCTCTCTCTCTCTCCTGATTAATATCACAACTTGTCAAAAGATGTTAAATGAATTTGAGCAGAGGGGCACACTCATAAATGCATGCACATGTGTTCACACAGACAGATGCACCAACACTTGCATGCATGCATGCATGCACACACACACACACACACACACACACTTGTGCACAACATGCCCTTCCCCCTCTACACACAAATACACACAAACACACATACACCCCCACACACAAACACAAGATTCAAGATTTAATTCCTTTCACCCCACCCCACCCCCCCCCACACACCAAAAAAACACACATACCTCCCCCCTCTCTTCTTCACCCCCCTCCACCCCCCACAACCAGAATCACAACAATCCTACCCACCCCTCAAAAACTTGCCAAGTTTCCCACAGACGAACAAACCCAAACCCATCTCAACCAACAACAACCCCCCCCCCCCCCAACCCTAGCCAAACCAACCAACCGACCAACCAACCAACTGACCGACCTGTCAACAAGAAATGCTTGCGCAGGTCGCGAGTGCATCGGCGAAGAAAGGCGGCGATGTCGTTGTCCCCTGGCCCGGCCCCCATGAAGTGGTGGATGAGGAACAGGCCTGGGTTCTCGTCGGCAAACTCCACTAACCACTGGGCCAACAGCGCCGACTTCCCCACGCCGCGGTCCCCGTTCAGCAGCAGGATGGTTTGGTAGGAGGGCGGAGGGGGAGGCCTGAAGTGTAGGAGGGGGTTGGTGAGGGGGGTGTGTGTGTGTGTGTGGGGGGAGTTAGTTGATTGATTGGGTGTTGTTTTTTGGTGAAGATTGGGTGTGTTTTTTTTGAGGGGGGGGGTAATTGTGTGTGTGTGTGTGTGTTTGAGGGAAAGTGTGTGTGTGTGTGTGTGGGTGGGGGGAGGGGGGGAAGGGGGATGTTGTGAGTGTGTGTGTGTGTGGGGGGGGATGTAGTGTGTGTGTGTGTGTGTGTGTGTGTGGAGAGAGAGGGGTGATTGTGTGTGTGTGTGTGTGTGTGTGTGTGTGTGTGTGTGTGTGTGTGTGTGAGAGAGAGAAAGAGGCAGAGACAGAGACAGAGAGGGTGTGTTTGTGTGTGTTTTTGTGTCCGGAGGGGGGGTGTATTTGTGAGTGTGAGAGCAGTGTGTGTGTGTGTGTGTGTGTGTGTGTGTGTGTGTGTGTGTGTGTGTGTGTGTGTGTGTGTGTGCACGCGTGCACGTCTGTCTGTGTGTCTGTGTGTGTCTATGTGTGTGTGTGTGGCAGTGTGCAAATCCGGCATAACTCGGTCAAGATTAGTGTGCCCCATCCTCTCACCAAGTCCAAGTGTGGTCAGCTCCTGCTATAATTAGCACCAGCTGGACCCAAGCTGGGCTGGGCTGGGATGAACTGGATAGCTGCTCAGAGAAGCGGAAAGTAAGGGAAACTGACAGCTGTGGTGTGTGCATGTGCGTACGCATGTGTGTGTGTGCGTTTGTGTGATCGAGTGTGGGTGCATGTGTGCCTGTATGTGTGTGTGAATAGCAGATCTCCCATGGTCGCAAATCATCTTCAAAGTCGGAACACAGCTACCTTAATAGTTGGAGAAAAATAAAAAGGTTGCATACGCAAAAATCTCACTATTTGGTGAACCTCAGAGCTCTAACCAAGGAACAAGAAAAAACCCCAACCCCCCAAAAAACAAAACAAAAAAACTGAAGATGTTCAAAAACAACTCCAAGATGCCTATACATCTATCGCTACTCAGGTTTACACCTTCTGTTCTGGCAGAAGTATTGATTTAGGGAAGCCTCACCCACCCCAGCCCACCCTGAAGAAGTGAAATAAGCCACTGTGTAGCTAGCTGAACACAGCAGCAGCTGCTGCTGATGTCTGTCTGCAGCTAGCATGCCTGCCTTGTTTTATGGGCTGGTGACTGTCGCTTCGGCTTGATTAGTGTGACGACACGCGACACGCGTGAGAAGTGTCGGGTTACTGTGTGGGATCGGTTCCAAGACAGAGGAAAGCCATACTTTTCCTTTCTTCTCAGTCCACGTGTTCTTTTCTCATTGCCTGGACCTGGTGGTGGTGGGTGAGTGGTGTGTTGTGGAGGGGGGGGGGGGGGGTGTGTGTGTTGTGTGTGTGTTTTGTGTGTGTGGTGGGGGGGGTGGTGGGGAGGTGTTGTGTGTGGTGTGTGTGTGTGTGTGTGTGTGTGTATTGTTGTGTTGTGTTGTGTGTGTGTGTGTGTATGTGTGTGTGTGTGATGTGTGTTGTTGTTGTTGTTGTTGTGTGTGTGTGTGTGTGTGTGTGTATTGTGTGTGTGTGTGTGTGTATTTGTGTGTGTGTGTGTGTGTGTGTGTGTGTGTGTGTGTGTGTGTGTTTATGTGTGTGAATGAGCGGATTTTTTTCTTCACCTGTTCATTCTAATGTTACTTGTTTAAAAAAATGAATCTCTCTCTGTCTGTCTGTCTGTCTGTCGTCTGTCTGTCTCTCACACAGACACAGACACACACAGACAGACACACACACACACATATGAGTGTAAACACACACACACACATATGCATGAACCCCCCCCCCCCCCACACACACACACACACACCCATCTCCCTCCCCAACAAACAAACCCAACTGACTTTTGTCGGAAGATATCGGCGGCTGAATGGGTTGTTCGATTGGCTCGGTGCTAGGTTCTTGCGGTTGTTCGTCGATGGCGGAGAGGACGAACTGACTGAGCGTGTGCATGATGCTGTCCACATCAGGCGTGGACACGAACCCCCGCCTCAGTCGGGTCAGTAACGCCTCTCGGGACACCCACAGCTGGTAGTGATCCGTGTCTGAAATGAAGGCCAGGATTCCAAATGTTTTATTATCTTGGCCATGATTCCAAGTGCTTGTTTTCTCCATGATTCCAAATGTTTTATTTATCTCTATGATTCCAAAATGCTTTATTATCTCCATGATTCCAAATGCTTTATTATCTCCAAAACAGAGAAACTCTTTTCCCATCTACCCCCATCCCTACCCTTGAATGATGACTTATGTTGCAGAACTGTAATAACCTTTCTTTTTTGTCATCTTTTCTTACCAGCATTCATTCCCTACTCTCCCAAAGGCAGATAAGGTTTTAACATGTGTGCAAGGTGTTCTGCATGCATTCTTATAGAGAGGCCTCGGTTTTATAGTCTCATCTGGCTTTTGGGGGAGTGGAGTCAGTACTGATGGTAACTCCAGGGTAAAAAATCTCCTTGAACAGGCATCTCATGGTGGGTCACACTTGGGCAAGTGAATTGCGAGCACAATGCTATAAGCCACTAGGCTATTCCCCCTGAATGACAACAAAAGTCACAGAATCGCAATGAGATAATAAACTCCTTACTTTTCAACCATTTTCACAAAGAAAAGACATGGCGCTGCTCTTGTGGTGACACGCTTCCCCCAAGGAAGAGAAGCCCAATTTCCTGTGGAGGAACCTGCTGTGACTGAAAGTGGAATACAGCACAATAGTCTTTCCCTCTTGAATCCTCAGACAGCAGCCATTGTTGTTTACCATAGGAGCAAAAAGGTATTACACTGCCATTATGTGCAGGACAGGTCAAGCCCAGCGCATCCAACTACCGCTTGGGAGAGAATTGTTGTCTTTTAAGTCTTCTGGAATAAAAGGCAGGAAAATGGACCAAGAAGGCTGAAATTGACAAGATGAGTGCAGGATGAAAAAGGAACAAGGCAGAAACAAAGAGAGGGATAGAAAGAGGGAATTTCTAGCTCAGAATTTCCAGAAGGTGAGGATGCTATTTATACTGAGAAGGCCCCGCGCATCCTACAGGAACACAGTACAGTATACAACATAACACAGTACAGTA
>CM060332.1:32869164-32871664 GCA_030674155.1 Stramonita haemastoma
GCAGTCCAAAAGGTGATGATGGTTAATGTTCCTTTAAAATGATGAAGCTGTTAACAAAACAAAAGCTTCAGCAACACAACCCCCCCCCCCCCACACACACACACACACATGCACATGCACACACACACACACACACACACACACACCACACACACACACACACACACACACACACACACAATTGGTGGGACAGTATGACAAAATTAAATTACAAAACAGCTTCCACATGGGGATAATGTAAATAAAAAGCTCACGAATGCTTATTCATTAGCCTTGAAATAAAAGAATTGAAATTAAACAATTGAAACACATACACACTGAATCATACAGATGCACACTCACACAGAAGCACACAAACACACACACACACACACACACACACACACACACACACACACACACACACACACACACACACACACACACAGTCACACACACACAGAGTCACACACACACAGAGTCACACACACACACACACAACACACACACACATACACACACACACACACACACACACACACACACACACACACACACACACACTTGTTTACTTACTTCATGTAGTCCTATGTCACATTGTCAGTAAAGATAGTGGGGGGAGGGGGGGGGGGGGGAGAGAAAAAGTAAGAGTTGATGCTGCACTGTAAGTCAAATCAAGTCAAGTCAAAATTTTATTTCCAGATGGTACATTGAGTAAGCAATAAATTTGGGTTTTTTTTCATCAAGCCCTCTATCTAGCAAAGAAATTAAAACAAAACTAAACAATTTTTTTTTTAAAAACCCTGAAAAGACTACTTAAACAAAATGATACCCAATCCATAACACTCAAACCAACCAAAAACTTCAAACCAACAAATCACCCATAATGACAATGATACAATCTTACAACAACATAATAATGAAAGGTATGCAGTGTGTGACATAGTCTATCTGGGCAGAGAAGCATGCTGTCTTACAGTTCACATAGTCAGAGATTGGATGTGACCTGACTTGAAGGTTACAATACATTGCTGTACAAACTACAATGCAATACTATACAACACAATGAGTTACAAGTCAATACAGTGCAGTGCAGTCCAATACTGTACAATGCAGTTAATAATTCATTGTGTGTATTCACTATTTGTGCCTTAGGAAGAAATGCTTTTTTTTTTCTTTACTGGTTTCATACCTCTTGTGTGTCCTTTATCATTCTCAGTTTTGATGATCATGAGGATGGTGATAACTTGAAATGATGACAATTATTTTTGTTGTTCTTGTTGATGTTATGCAGAAAAAGGATACTCTTTCATATTTGCTTTAAAAAAACTGCCAGTGTACTTGTCACTGTGCATGCCCCAGAATCTTTTTTTTTTTTTTTTTTTTTTCATAATCTGTAACTAGCTGGCAAAACTCATGAATCTGTTGCAGCCTGGGCCCAGATGGAAGAAATGGGGGGCACAGTGGATGGCGACCTGGGCAGTACCATGGAAGCTTCCAGAACTGATGAGGACACACTAGCCAGGTGAGGAAACTGCTTTGGTGTTGTCAGAGACAGCATTGGCCATATCATTAATGCAGTGAGGAAAAGTTATTTTAGGGAAAAAGAAGGTAAATCAGCAAGGGAAAGGAGATGGGTGAAATCCACAAGATTTTGACCCCCTTGATAAGCTCAACTCTCTGATACCTCACTTCCTGATAACTGCACAGGTCCTGGGAAAGAGTGGAAGAATATTCTGTTTTGTTTTTTTCCTTCAGAAAACATATTTCCATAATTTGTTGTTCATGCTAATGTTGAGGAGGATTTTCTCTGTTGCATGAGAACCAGGGATTCACCAGTCATATGAAACAACTATGAATCATTTGAATCTTGGCAACACCTGACAGGTCAGGGGTTGGGTAACTACTTACAGTCCCCTAGCCCTGCCACTGATCTGCAGAATTGCTTATTCCTTACACTCAATTGCACACAAGACAGTAACAAAATATCATGCAAACAACGGAACCCAGATCAATACATTTTCAAAACTGGAGTCAGTCAAAAAGTGTTTGTCATTCTGAAAAGCTGAACCAAGCATGAACTTGAAAACAGAAAGTAAGAGATTACTTGTACACTATCCCCCCCCCCCCCCCCCCCCCCCCCATAAGCGTGTGACTGATAGGCCACAGATAGATCCGCATGCCTTGAAGAACTGCTGGTCCTGTGACAGGGAGGAGGAAGCCATCAAGCTGGATGGTCTGAACGTGGCCCAGATGAAGGAGCTGAGAGACAAGGCCAAGAAATACGCCTTCCAGGCTGAGGTCAACCGCATGATGAAGCTCATCATCAACTCACTCTACAAGAACAAGGAGGTGAGCTACTGTTATACAGGCAGGGGTTGGTTTTTTTTTGTCTTCTTCATCATCTCCTGTTTTTATTTTCAAACCTTGAGGATGCTTTATCTCCTGTTTTTATTTTCAAACCTTGAAGATGCTTTATTTCCTGTTTTTATTTTCAAACCTTGAGGATGCTGTATCTCCT
>CM060332.1:32876664-32909164 GCA_030674155.1 Stramonita haemastoma
ATTTTTTCAATTTTTGTGCTGAAACAGATGAGGTTTTTTTCTTTACTGACCTCTTTATACAGCAATGAATAGCATGCACTTGTTTTTGCCTGAGAAATGCTCTTTCCTTTGGATATTCTTACATTTACCAGAAATTGTATTGTTCCTTTAATGAAAAAAAACACCAACTTTTCATTTAGCATTTTACAAGTTTAATATATAATTCCAGACATATAACATGAAACAGTTTAGAATGATATGAATGACTGGACACCAATTTGTATTTAACATTTTTCTTTATAATGTGTGCACATATTATGTAAAGACACAGATCACCTTTTCAGTTTGATTAACTTATTTCATTCATTAAAACTAATCCAGGCATAATTCATCTTTTCTCTACTTCTAACCAACACAATTAACAATCATTGCTATCAGAGGCTTACTGCTTTGCACATATCATGAAACAATATGAACCTCTGGTGTTTTATTTTTTCTGGTGTTACTTTTCAGCCTTCATCTCAAAGAGGAAGCTCATGACTTCCTAGAGACGGATGCACTGATGGGGCTGGTGAGAAAGTACAGCCAGTTCATCAACTTTAACATCTACGTCTGGGCCTCCAAGGTACCTGTCATGGCTCCCCATCAGTGTGCAAATAGTTTGTCTTTTATGTTCTTTAAAAATATATATTTTTTATATACCTTTTACCTTTATGTCCTCAGTCAGAAAATGTGCAGTGCTGGGTGGTAAAACCTGGTTTGGCAGACTGTTACGTTTATTGATTTTTAGAATTTGATGTTTTTGTTTGTTTTCTTGAATTGACAGTTATCTAAAAGAGTACCAGCTGAATGTTCATATTGCGTTTAGTGCTTGTGCACCATTTTGTGCACCATTTAATCATAAGAGTGACAGCAATAGTATTTTTGTGTGTGCGTCAAATTCAACCCAAAATACTTTTGCTGTAAGGCTTTTTGCTGTTGAAAGATTGCAAACATTGAATATGTATGCACTTAGATTATCTGATGAAAGCCACAACCTTTTTTTTTCTTTTATAAGTGTCACTCACTAAAGATTGTAGTATTTTAAAACAAACCATCAACAAATAAAACCCAAAGGTAGATCAAAACCTTGCAACAAAGAGAGAACCCACCAACAAACGAGCCCCAACTTGCATGACATGGAAAAGGAACAAGTATTATGACAGTTCAGGTTTGTTGTTTTTTGGGGTTTTTTTTTAGTTATTATCCCATTAAAATCATGATTGACACAAGCTGCTCTGTTGTTGACAGACGATTGAAGAAGAGGTGAAGGAGGAAGGGGAAGAGACGACAGAGGCAGGGTCAGGGGAAGGAGGAGGGGATAAAGTGATCGACACAGAGGATGCCCAGAAAACAACAACAGAAGGGGGGGAGGAGACACCGCCAGAAAGCGAGACCTCGGAATCGGAAGGTGAAGCTTCAGCACTGATGGAGGAAGGTGCGGTGGAGGAGGAGGAGGAAGAGGAGAAGGAAAAGAAGACCATCACCAAGACGGTCTGGGACTGGCAGCTGGTCAATGCGGTCAAGCCCATCTGGACACGCAAGTAAGGATCGTTCTGTGGTGAAGGAGACATTTTGTCTTAGTACTATCTTTATGGGGGCGGGACAGCTCAGTGGTCAAAGCGCTCGCCTTCCCTCAGTCAAGTTAAGCAGCATCGAGCATGGTTGCCCAGTTGGATGGGTGACCGTTTGCGCGCCTTCGCTTCAGTACAGTCCCCCTCAGTTCACCCAGCTGTAAATGGGTACCTGCCCTCTTTAGGGTCATGGAAGGTAAAGCAGCGAGGGAGAGGAGATTGGCACCGCCCTCAATATGCTTGCCCCTAGAGAAGCTGAGGTCTCTGATGCCTTGCTCCCCTACGACTGGCTAGGTTATGGAACACCTTTACCTTACTGTCTAGTCTTCAGTTTGGATTTTTTCAGGGGGGAAGTGGGGGGAAGGTATAGTCATGTGGTTAGAACCATAGTCATGATCTGCTGGTAACTGTCTGCTGAGTCATTGGCTGCAGGGGGTTTTCCTCTGCACAATTAACATGGGTACCTCCAACTCCAGTCCCTGAAAGTCTTTTGACTGAAATTATCATCTAAGATACTGTGTGCAACTGGCATGCATAACACCATGCCCACACATTAAAAAGCCTGTCACCCTTTTGTGAGTAGGGGCCAGTTATGACCTGTGGCATGGATGACACACGCACACACACCCAGCATGCATCTTGCTGTCTGTAGAAGGATGGGGCCCCACCAGGATCTACTTGCCCACAACACACAGCTTGAAAAATTCTGTGCAATACCCCAGTGACTTCTTAAAGAGTTAGGAGAAGTCAGATCATATAGTGGCAGCCCTGATGTGGCCTCTGTGGTCAGCATGCCTGTCAGTATCATGACTGAATTGAATTGCTGTGTCTTCTGCTTGTGGGGTTTGTCCATCCTGGAGCTGTTTGTATTTGTGTCATTCAACATATAATAAGAAAAGTGATGTCAAATGTTTGACATAATTTCAAGGCCAGAGATAAAAATTAGTGGGTTTCTTATGTCATGAAAATATTAATGACAATGATTTGTTGATCCAAAGTGAGAATTATGGCTTTATTGAGTGATCTTGGCTTTATCCAATATCACAAAATGTCTTGTATTGAGAAATTTTTAGCTCAAACATGCACACATATCACTGAGTGGATCTGTGTGTGTGTGTGTGTGTGTGTGTGTGTGTGTGTGTGTGTGTGTGTGTGTGTGTGTGTGCGCGCGCATGTGTTTGTGTGCATGTGTTTGTATGCGCATGTGTTTGTGTGTGTGTATGTGTGTTTGTGTGTGTGCGTGCCCACCCGCGCATGTGTGTGTTTGCTTGCACAGGTATGTGTATACTGTACATACATACAGCACAGCCTGAGAAAACATCTGTCTCACTGTCCAAAAACAAAACAGCACAATATACAAAAAACCCCAAACTGCATACCTTTTGTTCCAGACCGTCAGAAGTGGAAGATGAAGAATACGCGGATTTCTACAAGTCGGTCAGCAAAGAAACCGAAATGCCACTGGCCAAAATCCACTTCACGGCAGAAGGGGAGGTGACCTTCAAGTCGATCCTGTTTGTGCCCAAGAAGCTGCCGGAAAACATGTTCAACGCGGAGGGCAGGCGGGTGAATATGATCAAGATGTACGTGCGACGCGTCTTCATCACCGACAACTTTGAGGAGATGATGCCCAAGTACCTGTCCTTCGTCAGAGGCGTGGTCAGTTAGTGGTCTCTTTGTTTTTGGCTCGTCTTTCTTGTTGTTGTTGTAGTAGTTGTAGTAGTGTGTGTGTGTGTGTGTGTGTGTGTGTGTGTGTGTGTGTGTGTGTGTGTGTGTGTGTGTGTGTGTGTGTGTGTGTTGTTCTCTGTCTCTGTCTGTCTGTCTGTCTGTCTGTCTGTCTGTCTCGCTCTCTCTCTCTCTCTCTCTCTCTCTCTCTCTCTCTCTCTCTCTCTCTCTCTCTCTCTCTCTCTCTCTCTCTCTCTCTCTCTCTCTCTCTCTCTCTCTTCTTTCATGTGTGTGTGTGTGTGTGTGTGTGTGTGTGTGTGTGTGGTGTGTGTTGTATGTGTGTGCGCGTTCATGCTCTAGATATCTTTTTCTTTTCAAAACTGGCATATGTATGTCTAGAATGAACACATCTTTCATATAATTCATAGAATTTGTTTAAGAATGGACACCTCAACAGAGGCTGAACTCTTCTCCCTTAGTTGTTGTCAGATCACAAGTTCAGTGACTTAACCTTTGGATCAAACTATAATTTGAGGCCCAGTGTGCAAATGCACGCAGATCATCTTGGGCACATGCTAGATCCGTTCTGCATTTTGGAAGAGTAGGCCATTCATACAGTAAGAACAGAGGACAAAATTTAAATTTTAACCCCCCCCACATAGACACTGGTGTCATGTTTAGACATCGTCCCTGAAGTCAGAATGCAGCTACCTTGACTTTTGGAGAAAAAAAATTGTCACATAAGTAAAAATCACCATTGGTGAAGTTTGTAGCTCTAGCGAAGGAATGGGAAAAAGCCCATCAGCTACAGTCAGATTATGAATATGATTCTCTAACACTTTGCTGTTTCACCAGTGTGGATGAGGCTACTATTGTAAATTGTATTTAAAAAATCTTTGTAAACCAACACCCTAGAAAGTTTTGTATAAAAATCATTTTCAAGAACTTAACAGAGGCTGAACTCTTACTCCCTTAGTTGTTGTCAGATCACAAGTTCAATGATATAAAATTTGGATGAGACTATAAATTGAGGCTCAGTGTGCAAAAATGCATGTAGATTATCTTGCGCACATGTTAGATCCGTTCAGCATTTTGGAAGAGTAGGTTATTCATACATTGATTGAGAAGCTGGTACCTGCACTTGTTTTTTCCTCCACAATTTTTTCCTCAGTATTTCAAGAACTTTTGCTTTCCTGTGACTTCAGGTGGACAGCGACGACCTTCCCCTGAACGTGTCGCGAGAGACGCTGCAGCAGAACAAGCTGCTGAAGGTGATCAAGAAGAAGCTGGTGCGCAAAACCCTGGACATGATCAAGAAGATTGGCAAGGAGGAGTACAAGAACTTCTGGAAGGAATACGGCACCAAGTAAGAGCTGGCTGACACCAACCCCCCCCCACAGCTTTGTGTTGTTTGAGTCTGTTGAGTTGTGTTGAAGTGTATTGTACTTTCAGTCATGGCAGATTTCTCTGCATGAAATTCGGGCTGTCCTCTGTGAGGAGAGTATGTCGTCGCAAGAGCAGTGCTGCCTCTCTTTTAAAAAATAAGATGTGTTCCTGTCTGCATGTGCATTTGTTTCCCTATCAGTGTGACTCTTTCCACAAAATGTTGTCAAGGACAGCTATCTTGTTGTGGTGCATTCTTTTACATGCACTACATGTATGTTGTGCATTGATTTATCATGTTTAGCAACGCTGTTGATAGGGAAAAATTTCAAGCACAAATGGGGATTGAACCTATGCTTCTCATTTTCTAGACATGCCCATTACCTTTAGACCACTGATCCACCATGAGTGAATGAATGTATGATGTATAGAGCACATCAAAATCTCCACACCCCTTAGTGTAATTGCTCTTGTTTGTTATGTGTGGTGTAGTCAAGAATTTAAGGTTTGCTGTGTCTTGAATAAAAGGCTAGTGTGTGTTTATTATACATTACTTTTGCTGCATCTGCTTGTACAAGGAATGGTCACAAAAATATAGACAGATTGAGAGAATTTCCTTTCATTACTATTGTTCTGTTAGGTTACCTGTCAATTTGCTTGGGGCTTGTTTTAAAGCATCGCTGGTTTACAGTTATATGGCTTGTCTGGGTTTTGACAGAAACAAGAGAACCTGTTCTGTACTGTCTCATGTTTTGAGGCTCTGCACAGGATTTTTTTGTCAGTGTATCTTGAGCAAACTGAGGCTTGTTAAGCCCAACCCATCTACACATGATGCTGGGTGTGTTTGCACAGGGGGTCTTGGTTTAAGTCTCACCTAAAGGATGTAAAGGTGAATGGAGTTGGTGCCACTATTAACATCAGGGGGAAAAAAATCCCCCAAACAGACAACCTGAAACCTCAAATCCACAACCTCGTTTAACTTCAAATAACCAATTTGACACTCTAACTACCCAAATTTGTGCACCCTTGATACAGTCACCTGAAAAAAAGATGTGATGTTGAGTTGCTAATGCAAGATTTTACATGATGCAAGAAAGATTTTTTTTTTGTACATTATTATCATCATCATGACCTTTACATATCATCATCATTATTATCATTCTTGTTATTTTTTTCTTTTTCTTTCTTTTTCTTATTGTTTTATTTTTCTTCTTATTCTCTCCTCTTTCTTCTCAGCATTATTGGTATCATCATCATCAGCAGCAGCAGCAGCAGCAGCAGCAGCACCACCACCACCACCACCACCACCACCACCACCACCACCACCACCACCACCACCACCACCACCATCATCATCATCATCATCATCATCATCATCATCATCATCATGATTATCATCATCATCATCATCATCATCATCATCATCATCATCATCATCATCATCATCATCATCATCATCACCACCATCATCATCATCATCATCATCATCATCATCATCATCATCATCATCATCATCATCATCATCAAAATTTCAAAATTCAAAATTTCAAAAAAAAATTCAAAATTAAAAAAACACTTTATTATCTCATAGAAAGAGAAATTCAAGCGGGTACAAGCCATACATTAAAAACAGTAAACATGTAAACATAGTAATATGACAAGAAAACACACACACACACACACACACACACACACACACACACACACACACACACACACACACACACAGAGAAATAATAGAAATACTAGTAGTTTTGTCATCCTTATCATCATCGTCATTGTGGTTATCATACTGACCATGCCTTGCAGCATCAAGCTGGGGGTGATGGAAGACACCTCCAATCGTACCCGGCTGGCCAAGCTGCTCAAGTTCTACTCCTCCTATTCCGACACGGAGCAGACCACCTTAGAGGATTATGTGGAACGAATGAAGGACAAACAAGACGTCATTTATTTTGTGGCCGGAAACAGCAAGTCGGATGTGAGTGTCCCTCTGTGTGTGTGTCTGTGTGTGTGTCTGTGTGTGTGTCTGTGTGTGTGTCTGTGTGTGTGTGTGATGTGAGTGTCTGTGTCTGTGTCTGTGTGGGACTATGTTTTAAGCCTACCAGCCGCCATGGCGCAGTGGTTAGCGCCGTGGATTCCGGACTGGAAGGTCGCGGGTTCGAATCCCATAAGTCATAGGGATTTTTTCGGGCTCCGGCCGGCTCCTACCCAGAGTGAGTGTGCTGTGGGCTCAGTGGGGAGACTGGGACCACACAGTCGAGCTTCATCCACTTTAAGGATGCGAATTTGAGAGTGTTGCTCAAATTACCTGACCAACACTGCAGGTGTCTGTATCTCTCGGGCCTGGTTGACGCCGGGATATATTATGACAGTAAGCGTAGAGAACAACCCTGTCAAGTAGTCTCAAAGCGGATGCACCTCCACAGCAGCATCATTACATCATCCTCATCATCATTGATCATCATGCAATAATAAAAATTGCCTCTGATTCGGTGGCCTCCGTTGCTCTGGTCTCATGGTGACCTCAGATTCGGTTTCCCCATACGCTTCTGTGCCTGTGGTGAATTTGTGTCAAAGCCTTTGGGGATGGGGGCTCGTGGGGAGGCGGTCGTTGGAGGGACGTTGTGGTGGTCGCCACCTTGGGTGGGTGACTCACTCAGTCTGGCTCCGCGACTGAGCTAATACTGTCGTTAGTAGGGGGCTTAGTAGGTGGTGTCCTGCGTATGTTAGCTCAGAACAGGCACCACTGAACACCACCAAAGTGACCCAGCAGAAGTGCAGGGCCCCTCTGGCTGGTGGCCCCGCGACGGCCTAATATTGATGAGCTCCCTGTGGACTCCCGGCCCCGGGGGTGAGACACAACGAATCTGGGTATGGCTGTGGCGGGGAGATTGAAATGAGCGGCGTGGGAACAGCAGTACGGGAACGTCACAGAAGACGAGGCAGCAAAAAAAAAAAAAAAAAAAAAAAAAAAAAAAAAAAAAAAAAGTTTTAAGCCTTGTCTTTCAAGAAGAGGTGTTGGTGCTAATTATAGCAGGAACTGACAGTGTCTCAGAGTTGGTAAAAGGAAGGGGCGTGCTAATTGTAGCACTGGCCCCTCAACTGAGTTATGCTGGATTTGCATGCTGTGATATTCCTTTCAGTCAGAAACACACCTAACATTAATCTTGTCCATTCCAGCCAGGGAGAGGAGATGGGTGCTGCCCTCAATATGCTGGCCCCTAGAGAAGCTGAGGTCTCTGTGCCTCACTCCCCGAAGACCAGCTCGGTTATGGGACACCTTGACTTTTCTACCTAAGTCATAAACCAGCTAGGTTATGTTGACCCTTCTACCTAAGCCATAGACCACCTAGGTTATGGGACATCTTTACAAAACTGCATACACACAGGTACTGGATGAAAAAAAGCACACGAGTGCTTATTCCATTATCCTCAATAGAAAAGAATAAATAAAATAAATTAAAATAAAATAGACCACCTAGGTTATGGGACACCTTTACCTTTTTACCTAAGTCATAAACCACACAGGTTATGGGACACCTTGACCTCTCTACCTAAGTCATAGACCTCATAGGTTATGGGACACCTTTTCCTTTCCTCTCCCCAAAAGTCCATCGGATGAGACTTTAAACCAAGGCCCCGTGTGCAAACACACAGAGAACATCTTGCGCACACGTTAAATCCTGTTCCGCTTTTTGTAAGAGTAAGCCATCATGTGCCGGTGGGAACAGATGACAATATTTACAAAACTGCATACACACTGGGACCAGATGAAAAAAAGCACATAAGTGCTTATTTCATTATCCTCGAAATAAAAGAATAAATAAATAATAGATAAATAGATAAATTCTACCTAAGTCATAGACCTTATAGGTTATGGGACACCTTTGCCTTTCTACTTCATTCATAGACCACCTAGGTTACAGAACACCTTTACCGTGACCTTTTTTTCCCTCACCATTCCTGTCTCCCATTTGATTGCTTATTCCATTACCCTTGATATAAAAGAATAAATAAAAAAAACCCAGACCACCTAGGTTACGGAACACATTTACCCTATATTCTCACCATTCCTCTGCCCCCCCAGGCGGCCAAGTCTCCCTTTGTGGAGCGGCTGCTGAAGAAGGGGTTTGAGGTGCTGTACCTGACAGAGGCGGTGGACGAGTACTGCATCCAGGCCCTGCCCGA
This sequence comes from Stramonita haemastoma, assembly GCA_030674155.1. Classification (NCBI taxonomy): domain Eukaryota; kingdom Metazoa; phylum Mollusca; class Gastropoda; order Neogastropoda; family Muricidae; genus Stramonita; species Stramonita haemastoma. The sequence goes on from CM060332.1 coordinate 32,885,496, forward strand.
GTTTGACGGCAAGAAGTTCCAGAACGTGGCCAAGGAGGGGCTGCAGCTGGACCGCTCGGAGAAGGCCCAGGAGTACAAGGCAGGCCTGCAGGTGGAGTTCGAACCCCTCCTCAAGTGGCTGAAGGATGTCGGCCTTAAGGACAAGGTCGGTGCTGTGCCACAACGTTTGCTGTGTGTGTCTGTTGAGAATGATTATGATGGTGATGGTGGTGGTGATGATGATGATAAGGAGGATGGATGATGATGATAAATGAATGATGATGATGAATGAATGAATGATGGTGATGATAAATGAATGGTGATGATGATGGTGATGAATGAAAGAATGATGATGATGATAAATGAATGATGATGATGAATGAATGAATGATGATAAATGAATGGTGATGAATGAATGAATGATGATCATAAATGAATGAGGAGGATGGTGATGAATGAATGAATGAATGATGATGATAAATGAAGGAAGATGATGGTGATGAATGGAGGAGGAGGAGGAGGAGGGTGGTGGTGGTGGTGGTGGTGGTGATGATAAATGAATGATGATGATGATGATGATAAATGAATAATTGTGATCATGATGATGATGATGTTGGACACTTTTTTTTTTTTTAGCACTTTCGTTCCCCCTATTATAGGAGAAGCATTATAAGAAAAAGTAAAAATCCATATACTCAAGTGCATAATATAGTACATATATGTATATATACCACATAAACAATAATTTTATACATGCCTGTTAAGCTTTATGAAAGAGGATTAAACAGTGTGGGTCCCCTCCCCCACCTCCCCAGTGTGGGCCCCTCCCCCACCTCCCCCCACCCCCTGAAAAATTTGGTGCAGTGCCCTAATGACTCCTCAAGAATATGGGTTGGGGTGGGGGGGAAAGGGGGGCAGAAAACCAAATTCTTCCTATCAAGAGACTTTGAATGAATGAAGTTGTTGAGAAGGAGTTAACCAAAAATAAGCATGTGTGTTGACTTTTATGCCAGTAATGGTATTTGAGAAGAAATGAAGGAGCGTGGTCTAAAACAACTCGTGTTGACCAAAGCTGCCCCCAAGACTCTACAGTTGAACTACAGATGCAAATAATTATTTTCTGGATTTAAAGAAAGGATGATTTTCCGACGTAACTTAAGTTTTGATACGCTATACTGTCAATCAAGCGCTTTGATTTGTTTTTTTGCAAGATATAGCGCTACATAAATTCCATGTGTGATGGGGTGGTAAGTAGATTACCTCCCGTGTGATCAGAGTCCTGTTGCAGCATTGTGTTTCTAAATTGGATTACACCTACAAATTATGCGATGCTCTGTGCCTTGGGTGGTGATCAAAAGCCCTCCATTGCATACACTTCACTTTCATGGTGAAAGGTAGAATTTATGCAACCTCTTTTTAAAGGTCACGTCCTAACTGGCTAGCTGTACCCACCCAAGAAGCTTTGCAGAGATGGGACATCACAAATGTCCACTCTGTTACACATGTATTATTATCATAATAACACACACACACACATTGCCTAGTGGTCAGAACATTGCGCTGGCAATTTGACGACCCGAGCTTGATTCCTGTTGGAGGGGATTTTTCTCCTGGAGTTAACATCAGTGCTGACTCCACTCTCCCCAAAAGTCTTTCAGATGAGACTGTAAACCGAGGCCCCGTGTGCGAACGCACTCAGAACATCTTGCGCACACTTTAAATCCTGTTCCGCTTTTCGTACAAATAGGCCATTGTGTCCTGGTGGGAACAGATGACAAGATTTACACAACTGCATACACACGGGGACTGGATGAAAAAAAGCACATGAGTGCTTATCCCTGATCCCCGTTATAAAAGAATAAAAAAAAAAAATTTTTTAATTATAAAAAAATAAATATTATTATTAATAAATAGTACTACTGACCGACTGTAGCCTGATGTGTGTTGCTGGAACAGATTGAGCGAGCGACGATCACGGAGCGTCTGGCGTCGTCCCCCTGTGCCCTGGTGGCCAGCCAGTACGGGTGGTCTGGCAACATGGAGCGTCTGCAGAGGGCCCAGACACACACCAAGATTGACGACGCCTCTCAGGAGTAAGCAACACCTCTCTCCTCACTGGGTCGCTGGGGTGGGGGTTATGGTTTTTAAATTTTTTTTTTTTTTGTGGATAAGCACTTTTGTGTTGTTGTTTTTTTGCATTTAGTTCCTGTATGCATACACACATGCATGCATGCATGCATGCATGCATGCATGCATGCAAGCACGCATGCATGCACACACACACACACACACACACACACACACACACACACACACACACACACACACCACACACACACACACACACACACACACTCACACATAATACACACACACTCACACATACACACACACACACTAGGAATGGATGACAAATTTACAGAACTGCATACACACAGGGACTGAATGTAAAAAAAAGCACATGAGTGCTTATTCCATTATCCTCAAAATAAAAGAATTAATAAATAAATGAATAGATCAATCAATTAATCAATCAATCAATCAAGCGATAAATCATCGGTGATTAGTCTTTTGGAAGTAGACCTAAGATAGTGAAATATTGGAAGAAGATAGAAAAGAGTGTAGATTCATATTGTATGTTTTATGAAGTTAAGAGTAAGACTCTGCAGTTTGAGGAGCGTCCATTTTCATCATTGTCTTGCCATTGCAGTCATCATTATCAGTATCATTGATGATAATATTGTTGTTGTAACTATGAAAACTATTATTGCCATAAAGCTCATAGTATAATTCAGCAGTTACAGATACTTAAAATTCTCAAATTATTAATCCTAAAATCGCAATGCGGCTGCCTTTTGTTAATTGTGGATACAAAAGGTTGCATTATGCAGAATCTCATTTTTGGTAAACCTCAGAGTAAAGATCTGAGGATTACCAAAAATGAGATTCTGCATAATATGGCATATGTCGAGGAATAAAAGTAAATCATGAATGTATTGCTGTTACAATCACCGTTATCTTTACTATTATTGACATTAGCATTGTTGTTGTGATGATGACAATTGATGTTGTTGATAGATACTACTCCACTCAGAAGAAGACAATGGAGATCAAAAAGATCATGAATGTATTGCTGTTACAATCACCATTATCAATGTTGACATTATCCTTGTTGCTGTTGTTGTGATGATGACGATGATTGCTGTTGTTACTTACAGATACTACTCCACTCAGAAGAAGACAATGGAGATCAACCCCCGCCATCCTCTGATCAAAGCTCTGAAGACACGGGTTGAGGTGAGCAGCTCATCAGCACCTGTACTTCTCTCTCTGCTTCCTCAGATTTTCTTTGCTTCACCTGAAGTCAATGGTCTGAATGTGTGTGTGAGTAGTTAAGACTGTGTGACCTCAGTCCCATGCATAGTATCAAATTCTTAGAATATCCCAGGTCAGCTGTAAGTGCAGTGCTGCCAGTGTCATATTTCCCCCCATGCATGTGCACATGCAGGGGATCAAATATGCATGTCTAAGACTCCAGTATTCAAGTCATGCTAGCATCTGGTAGGTAACAGAAGTATGAACATACCCAGCATGCATCCTGTACAAAAAAATGAGCTGCTGTAAAGCAGAATGTGTTGGCTGAGGCCAGCGGGCAGACTTGCCTGCAGAGTCACAAGCACAGGAGAAGACCAGGCACTACACACCCCACCTGGCAAGATAATGCAGAGAAAACAGAAAGAAGAAGAGAGTTTGTTGGCAAGAATCCCCTTGAACAAACACCTCAGTAGAGACTTGAATGTGGGCCCTCAGCTACCATCAGATGACAAGATTGAGTCTCAATCTACAAAGCTATCATAGAGAACACAGTGCAGACAATATAAACACAGAATAACAAGATTGAGTCTCAACCTACAAAGCTATCATAGAGAACACAGTGCAGACAATATAAACACAGAATAACAAGATTGAGTCTCAATCTACAAAGCTATCATAGAGAACACAGTGCAGACAATATAAACACAGAATGACAAGATTGAGTCTCAATCTACAAAGCTATCATAGAGAACACAGTGCAGACAATATAAACACAGAATGACAAGATTGAGTCTCAATCTACGAAGCTATCATAGAGAACACAGTGCAGACAATATAAACACAGAATAACAAGATTGAGTCTCAATCTACAAAGCTATCATAGAGAACACAGTGCAGACAATATAAACACAGAATGACAAGATTGAGTCTCAATCTACAAAGCTATCATAGAGAACACAGTGCAGACAATATAAACACAGAAGGACAAGATTGAGTCTCAATCTACAAAGCTATCATAGAGAACACAGTGCAGACAATATAAACACAGAAGGACAAGGGTCATGCTGAAACCACAAGGCAATGATAGAGAACACAGTACAGACAGTGTAAACACAGACAGCCATGATTCACAGGTGGACCCTGAGGACGACACAGCCAAGGACCTGGCCATGGTGATGTTTGAGATGGCGGTGATGCGGGGGGGCTACATTCTGCCTGACAGCGCTGGCTTCGCCGAGAGAATGGACCGCATGCTGAGGCTCAGCATGGACATACCTCTGGAGGAACAGGTCAGTCCTTGTTTTGTTTTTGGGGTGGGTTTTCTTTTTAGATACAAACGTTCTAACCCTCTTAGTCCCAGATTTGCTGAGATTGAATAATTGCTCCCCCCCTCCCCCTCCCCTGAATCATAAACCAGGATTTACACACAGTAGATTTCCGTCATGCTGTGACCATCACTAATTGCTACCACATGCCAAAGCTGTATCAGGCTAGAGGTAGAAACCCTGCTGAGAGTCTGGAAGTAATTATAGTTGCTGGTATGTACTAAGAAGGAGGAAAAGGTGAGCGAGCATGTGTGCCTGACCTGATTTTGTGATGGAATGCGAAATCTAGGGCAATTTGTGTTCAGAGAATCCGAATGCAAGAGGGTTAACAAGCTGTCCTTACAAAAGATCCACACAGAAAAGGTTGTGATGAGTAACTAGGATATCAGACCCTTTGAAGTATTGTCAGCTGGTTTTTAGCTGTTGTGAGGGTCTCTGTTTTGTCGCATGCAAATTTTTTGGAAGTGAAAGGGGTGATGGCCATGCTATGGTCTTTAAGGTTGGTGGGGGCTGTAGGCATGAAGTAAGGGGAAATCTTCTGTTATAAAGTGTTTTTGGTATTGTTTCTTGTTTGTGTGTGGGAAGACGGAGAGAAGATTTGTGAATGGGTGTTGCATATGTATATGGTGTACTTGTGTCAGGGTGCTCATGCGTACTTGTATGAATTTGTGTGTGTGTGTGTGTTTGTGTGACGTTTGTGTGTGCATGCGTGCGTGCATGCATGCATGCGTGTGTGCATGCGCGCACGTGTGTAGGCAGGCACACATGTGTATATATGTGAGTGTGTGTATGTGAGAGAGAGACAAAGAGAGACAGAGAGAACGCATGTATTGATTTTTTTTTAAAGTAAACGTCGCACAAACTATGTTTACAATTATTCTACCTTCAATACAGTTAATAAACCAAATCAACATTCTTCTTTATTCCTTTTATCCCACAGATAGAGGACGAGCCTGTGTTTGAGGAAGAGGAGGAAGGAGAAGGAGGAGAAGAAGGAGGAGCAGAAGGGACAACAGGAGAGGAAGGAGAGGGGGCAGCCGAAGGAGATGGGGTGACAGAGGAAGGAGCAGAAACAGTCCCCGTGGACAGCAGTTCAGACACCACCGTGGAGAGTGAGGAGGCATCGTCATCCACACCCGAGGTCAGTCTCTGTCTGAGCAAACACCTGTACACACTGCAGGAGAAAAGGAAAGAAAATGATAGGAAAAAAGCAAAGCACCGTAGTTCTCACAGAAACAGTTCTGAGATTTTGGATTATTGGAAAGACTAAGTTTGAGTAGGAGAAAGCACCATAACTTTCACTAGATTGGAGAGAACAAAAATCTCATCATTTTTTTTGTTTTAATGTTAAAAAGTTGTTAAAAGATTATGAGGGGAAAAAATATGGTAACTTTCACAGTCGGGTGAGAACAAATGTTAAAATTTTGGAAAATCAAAAAGGCAAGGAAAGAGAATGAGAGAGGAAAATAGAGTAACTTTCACAATCAGGGTAGAAAAAAATGAAATTTTGGAAAATCAAAAAGACAAAGAAAGACATCAAGAGGAGAAAGTGCAAAAACTTTTACAGGCAACAAAAAAAAAAGAAGAGAAAAACTAGAATGTTGGAAAGGGGAGGTCAAGAGAATGTAGTGGGAAGACAGATGCTGGTTAATGCACTGGATTCTCTGATGACAAAAATGTGCTTTGAACTGAACATGTCTTCAACTTGTTTCATGAAAAATTGCTTATCCTGGTTCAACTTCTGTTCTTCAGAAAAAGTTCCACTTGTTCACCTGTGGTTGATTTAAGCACATGACTCAGCAAGAAATTTTTGAAATATTTCAGTTTGCATTTCATCAACTATAGCTGTTTCTTTGCAATGAAAAAGACTGATAAAACAGATATCTTCTGTAAATTTACCCCGTATATACACTTTTGACAAAAGGAGTCTTTAATTTTTTTTTTTTTAGCTTTGAAGTATAAGCAGGTATGTCATCATATTCCACATGAAAATAGTTACACATACATATAAAGAAAAAAAAATCAGCATGAAGATAATCTACATGTACTTCCAATACTTTTCAGGAGGAAAAAGGCTGCAGACATGTATGATATTTCTGGACATAAAATGCTATATCATTTTTTTTGGGGGGGGGGGGGGGGGGGGGGCCTGGAAACTTACAGCTTTTTCACCAAGAAATTAACTGCTTGTAACATAAGCAGGAGAGAAAAGATTGCAGACCTATATGATATTTCTGGACATAAAATGCTATATCATTTTGTTTGTTTTTGGCTGGAAACTTACAGCTTTTTCACCAAGAAATCAACTGCTTGTAACATAAGCAGGAGGAAAAAGATTGCAGACCTATATGTTATTTCTGGACATAAAATGCTATATCATTTTTTTGGGGTTGTGTTTGGCTGCAAAAATTACAGCTTTTTCACCACAAAATCAACTACTTATAAAGTTTTGTTTTCAGCAGGAGAATAGTTTATAGCAATATCAAGTCTTCACGACATAATTTCCCAGCAGGTTCTGACGGAATGGTGATGTGTGATTTTCAGGGAGAGTCAGAGCCAGCGAGGGAGGAACTATAGAGGGATGGCTAGTGCGTGATGCGTGGAAGGAAGGAAGGAAGGAGTCAGAGCGACAGACAGGATGGATGAATGCTGACAACACGCCCCCCCCCCTGCCTGGCACAGGTGTACATGAGGGACCGCTTGCATGTGAATGACTGGCACTCTCCTTTGACACTACCTCTCTCTTTCGTGGGTTGGGTTTTTTTTTATAATCACATTGACTGTGCCAAATCTTCAAGATCTTTTTGTCATTTTGGTTTTCACACACTTCTTTATGGTTTTAACTTAACATATTGGATATTAGTTAGTAAGGTATTGATTTTCAAGCACTTCAAACTCAGAAATGATCATTGAGGGTATTCCAGATATGTGAATTTGTCCATTTTTTCAGTGAACTTCATTTTCGTGGATGTCCGTAGGTTTTGAGCCATTTAGTGGTGTTTTGTGTTTTTCTGGCGAGCTTTGTCACAGAAAAGTAATCTTTTAAAGGAAAAAGAAAAAACAAACAAAAAAAGCAAACCCACACACACATGCACACAGAGCTGAAGAATAAACAACTATTCCAGATTGGTGATGCTTTTCATTGAAGTTGATGGCAGCAAATGTGCAGATAACAGTTGAAGATAGTATGCACATGGGTACAGAATTTGTATGCACTTTAAGACAGAATTTGTATGCACTTTTGCTTCTATCACAGTTTGATATTTTTCTCTATCATTTTGCCTGTTTTACTCCTACAGACAATATGTTGGATGTGAGAAAAAGGGTATCTCACAAAGTCTGAACAGTGTTTTTCACATTCTTGTTTTACTCTGACCATAGAGCTTTCCTCTCTCTTCACAAATGGTGAGCTCTAATGGTGACAAATAGGTAAGAAGCATTCCTTTAAGAACAGAAGTAAAAAAAAAAAAAAAAAAAACCACCAAAATGTGTCTGTTTAGAAATGGAGGTACCATTTGCCATTTTTACATATTTTCTTCATCACATGTATGGGATGGAGATGTGGGGAGGTCAAGCCTTCAGTAGAGTCTAGTCTCTATAGCCAGAGCTGCTTCATACCCTGTAAAAAAAAAACAACAACCCTAAAACAACCTAAGACTCCAGAATTGATTTACAGAGAGTAATACAGGGAGAACTTGTACTGAAGAAGGTATTTATTTAGTGTCACAAGTGGAGTTTTAACCTCATTGGTACATATTGTGTGCAGAAACAGGATTCACTGGATCCTAAAATTCTTCAGTATCTTCTCAACTTGAAGCCATTTTTTATCCGCTAAGGCAGAACATGGATTCCTTAAAATAGTGGATTCTAGAATGATCACATGTGCCAAAATATCACTAAAAAGAAACCTCACAAGCTATGGCTGTAACTTGTTCACCATGTTTTTAACTTTGCCTGGTGATAATGCTCTTCAGCAGATGCTGTGAGATACTCCAGTTTTTTTTAAAAAGTATTTTAGTTTGCCTGTTGATTTTTTCTCTGTTTTGTTTTTTTTCCCCCCATTATAAGTTTTCTCAGATCAGTGCCTTAATTCTTCTTGGTTTGAGAAACACTGAATGTGCCTTATCTATTTTTTAAAAAACATTGCTGAAGACAAGCATTTGTTATTGTTTTTGTTGTTATAAGATTTATTTTTCAAGATCTAATGAACACCAAAATAGATAGAGATATGTGATTCTCCACTATGAAATGAGTCGCTTTGCACCTGACCCACTTTTCCACTAGGAGCCATTAAAGGCAGACGGGGATCAGGTTGTCAATTTTGAGATGTTGATCAATTATAAAACTATAGCCACTATTCTACCTTGTACTGAAATAGCAAGGTGTAAGTTTGTTTCCTTTTGCTTTAAAACATGTTTTAAAATACCCAGGCCCTCATTCTCAATACCTATTACAACACTAATCTTGTCAGTTTCTTGTTTTGTCACTTCCTACAATCTATCATTTCAATTTGTAATAGCTTTTTATAGAATTTTCAATCTGTTCTTTTTTTTAAAAAAAATGAATAGCCCTTTTATTGCAGATTAACAACATTTCAATAACTAAAAACTGACCTCTGGTGCAATGCAACTCTTTATGTGGTGGAGCGTTACATATTTCTTGCATAAGTTTTTTTCCCAGGCTAGGGATGAACATATAAACTATTGAAATCATGTAGTTTGTTCTTTTGACTTCTCTTTACAACTAGCTGTTGAAAAACTCTGCCAAAGGTGGGGGGGGGTTGGAGAGAGATAAAAATACAAGAGTATTTGGTTACTGTACAAAATATGAATTGGTAATGGTATTGTTATGATATTAGTTATCACAGTAATAGTACTTTCACAAGTGTTGGTGTGTAACCAAGACCAGTGCAGACACAAGATTGTTTATCTATCTCTCAGTGTACTTTGCACAGAAGACAAGGGATATATGTGTTGTCTTCGAGTCACAGTGGCTGACAGGTTTGCCTCACAGCTAGAAGCTTGATGTCTCTGGGAAAGGGAACATTTCCCTTCTTCACCCAGCCCCAGAAGTGTTCACTCCTGTTGAAAATGGAACTTTGGGGCGAGGAGAGGAGTTCTTTTCTCTCTTTTTTTCATTTTGTTCCTCTTTGTGGTTTTGGTTGGTTGGTTGGTTGGTTGGTTTGTTGAGGGTTTTTTGTTTTCTTTTTTCTTGGGTGGTGGTGGTGATGATGATGAAATTTTTAAATTTTGTTTCCTGAGCAAGATCCTGCACATGCCAGCTTTGATCTCAGATCAGACAACTTCTTTTTCAGGTGAGGAAACTTTGAGCAGAGTTGAAAACTAGCCATGATTTAACTTAAGTTTTTTTTTTTCTCATATGAAACTTGGAAGAGGAACGAGCATGGTAGTGTGAGCAATGAATCTGCTTTCTGTGTGTTTGTTAGATGAGGGTTCATAGCTCTATAGAATGTGGATCATAAACGTCAGACTGGAAGGAGAGGTGCTTTTGTTCTGTAATGCTGTTCTGTCAGGTCAGCCAGATACACAGATCTGCAATGTTGAAACACAAAGTGTAACTGATACACAAGTTCTGAAACATGCAGATCAGGTATGCTTTTAAGAATTTCAGAGTTGACAGGTTCTTCCTTTTGAAAGTGAGGATGTTCAAAATGAACTCAATAAAGAGCATTGATTTTTTAAAGTCCAGTTTTGAAAACTGGTTTTTAAATGTCAATCTCTGATGATTGAAGAATTTGAAAAGTAGGATTCAGTCAATAGCAAGTCAACCAGCTTCTCTTAAATTAAAAAAAAGAATTTCTCCCCCCCCCCCCCTCACTCTTTGGTACATGACTAAATGAATTAAGAAAGAAAAAAAAAGAAAGGTATAGCTTTCAAATGTTGATCTTAGAATGGCATTTCTCTCACTTGAAAGTTCAGATAAAGTCCTTGTTGACAACTCCAGTTTATCACATTCACAAATCTGTTGTTTCTCCTGTACTGTTCAGCACAGGTGTTCCATTTACATGTAAACAGAGATTGTGCAAGAAAAAAATCCCTGTAGCTTTATATAAAATCCTATATATTTGTTACAGAATTTTCATGATCTTTGTGCTGTGTAGTTCCCCACCATCTTTGCATTTCTAAATACTTTTTTTTTCTACTTTTATCGTGGTTCTTCTGACCTATGTTAACAAGTACTGAATCATCAGAAAGAGTTGTGTAAGGGCTCACAGTACCTTGTGATTTTTAATGGGGGTACTTTGTGCAGCATGGATATTTTTTATTCTACTTTTTAAAATCAAATATGATATATTTCATGTTTTCTAATATTTTTCTGATTTTCAAAATCATGCACTAAGTACTTAAATCATTTTTCTTTCAAGTCAACCCCTTCCCCCTCCCCCCCCCCCTCTCTCTCTCTCTCTCTGTCACACACACACACACACACACTCTCTCTCTCTCGCTCTCTCTCTCTCTCTCTCTCTCTCTCTCTCTCTCTCTCTCTGTGATTTGGTCATTATTTGAGCAAATCCTTTTTGAATGGCAAGACAATGGTTGTCTATTGTCATGAGTCAGCGAGAGATAGAAGACAACATAGAATGGATCTGTCAGCATTTGCCTTCAATTCTGTCTCCTAATGCCAGTCTGGGAAAGAGTGCCTAGTCAGTATGTATAAATGTGGGATGCAGGATGCGAGAGGAAAGAAGTTTATTTAACATGTCTGTCCTCATGACAGCGCTGGCTTTGGTGAAAGTTTTGTTACAGTTTTGGTTGTTGTGGGATGGTGATGTATGGTCCCTGTACCTGTTTACATTGTGTCATGTTCTGGTGGGTTTTTTGTGAACAATCTTTCCAAGGTTTGCATGTGATCATTTCTCACCTGTTTTCCCCAGTTGTTTTGCTCTGAGCTTCTGCATTGTGTTGATCATCACAGGTTTGAATGATTCGTAATATCTCTAGTTTGTGTTTGGACAACACATTGCACTATCTGTCTATCTGTCTATCTATCTATCAATCTATCTATCTATCTATCTATCTATCTATCTATCTATCTATCTATCTATCTATCTATCTATCTATCTATCTATCTATCTATCTATCTATCTATCTATCTCTCTCTCTCTCTCTCTGTATATATATACACACACACACACACACTCATACATACATACATACAGACATACATACAGACATACATACATATATACATACATACATATACATATATAATATGTTTCCATTCTAAAAGTGTTACTCTGCTCTGATGTGGCCTGTGCGGTCAGTGGGACTCTAAGCTGCATCATTGGATTGGATTGGTGTTTGTTACTTGTGATTATAATTATATGGTTATGTTGTGTCTTGCATTTTGACATGAAGAACTGTGGTGACCAAGACAGGCACCCCAGGGACAGTTTTGCCCCTCTGCATGATCAACACTGAAAGAATATCAGTATTGATGCCTTGTGTTCAGTTGCCGTGTTGCACACGCACATAGACTAAACTGCTCACACTACATGCACACAGCTTCATTTTTCTGCATGGTAAGCTTCCTGTTCCTGCTCTGCTGTGGAACTTAACATTGTGGGTATGTTGTCGGGATAGCTCAGTGGTCAGAACACTCACCTTCCCCCAGCATCGAGCATGGTTACCAGTTGGATGGGTGACCGTTTGTGTTCCTTGGCTTCCGTACAGTCCCCCAGTTCACTCAGGTTTAAATGGGTACCAGCCTCTTTAGGGTCAGGGAAGGTAAAGCATGGAGGGAGAGGAGATAGGCACTGCCCTCAATATGCTGGCCCCTGGAGAAGCTGAGGTCTCTGATGCCTTGCTCCCCAACGACCACATAGGTTAAGGGACACCTTTACCTTTATATGTTGTCTAGTTTGATCAGAGTGTCAAGGTTAGTGTGAAAGGTTTTTGGTAGCTCAGAACGATGGGAGAAAAAGTGTATATAGCAAACCAAAAGGAAAACCACCACAACAACAAAGAACAACAAAAGCAAAGCTGTACATCTTTTGAAAAGAGTTCACAAGCAGAGCTGCTTTTTAAATCAAATGAATGTTCGAACCGAAAGTGCCCGTTTTCTGGAAAATGTAGTTAGTCTGTCTTGTAGTTAGTTTGTTTAGTCCTATCTTTGATTTGAAAAGCTGTACCGGAGATGCCTTTAAACACCAAAGATGGGAGTAACAGAAGATGCACTCTGACAGATTAGGAGCTCGTAGTGGCGGGAATGGACTGGGCGTGACTTCTCCCTTCACCTCTTCAGAAGCTGTTGGAGCACCCATTGAAATCTTCAGGCAAGTGTGTCTGACCTAAGCAAGCTGAAGTCGGTGGAGCCCATCCCTCTCTGGGTACCAGGGTGCATGCTGGTCATTTTGTGTCATCCATTTTGTAGATGTACAGTAAAGACGGAGAAAAAGAAACCCTGCTTTTTTTTTCCCAGTCCCAGTTCACCATCTTTCCACTTCTTTTCTCGATAGTGTGGTTTAAAGTGTGTGTGTGTGTGTGTGTGTGTGTGTGTGTGTGGATGGACGAGAGAGCTGTTGGTTCTAGCACACAAAGGATGGATCACCTTCACCAAGTTTCCTGGAAACCTGGCAGGTTCAAAACCTTGCCTCCCCCCCACCAGCACATTTCACTGCTATCTTGTGGAAGATTCTCTGCACCTTTTATGTAGTGAGGAAGAGTGTTGCTTCACTAGATGTTTCGACACTGTAGGATGTGTACTTGACTAGTTTTGTTCACCTCTCCTTTAACCCTTAACCGTGTGTGTGTGTGTGTGTGTGTGTGTGTGTGTGTGTGTGTGTGCGTGCGTGCGTGCGTGCGTGCGTGCGTTCCTTGGCTTAGAGCCCCGAGGTTCACCTAATGGTGAGATTTTGCGTATGCGACAGTTTACTCACCATGAAGGTGGCTGCATTCGTACTCCAGGGATGTATGAGTTGTTGAAGTCTCTCTTGACTCCTTGAGGAGTCTTTGAAGTGTTGCACTGAATGTTTCTGGCACCGTGTCTTAGGCTGGTTGAAGCTGGCAGGAGCCCTCTGTGTCCACAGCTAGCACAGCAGAATATATTTTTTGTTGGAATGTCCACAACTCATGCAATCCTGTGATATATCAGATTTTGTCTGCCTTTTTGTGCTATAGTTTTTTTTTGTTTTGTTTTTAACTGTGTTGAAGTGTATTTGTATGCTTAACTTGCCATTGTGATTGGTTTGTTATGTCTTTTTTTTTTTTTGCTCAAACGTGTGCAAATCAAAAGTGCAATGGATTCCACAGTATTGTGTTCAACGACTTTTATTGTAAAGATTATTGTCGTAATCCCTTTTTGGATGTTGGTACAGTTTAGTGTACTTTTTTGGTGACTGAAATGTTTAGTATTACTGTATACTTTTTTATTTTTTTAAATAAACTTTGTACATGCATTCCCACCAAATGTGTTTGTTCACAGCTTTCTTTGGTGTGGATATATTTTGCTGTTAAAAAATTTTATTTATCTTTATCAGTATTGCATCTATATTATCTCTGGTGTTTTTATCAGTGTTGCATATTGAAAAATATTATATGGCATTATGTTTGTTGCCAACAACGTTTCCAATTTTGTGCCAAAGAGTCATGTACAGCAACTGTGAGTGATGTGAAAGGAGTTGATATTGTCAGGTTGTGTTGTTGTTATACAGTGAGGGTTCACGAATGCAAACTACTTTTGGAGGGTCCTTAACATGCACAAGTATGTATGTATGTATGTATGTATGTATACCTGGGCATTGTATCAGGGTCAACCTTTGTCAGCTTTAAACGTTGTCCAGAAAGGAAGGTCTCATTATTTTTTTTCTTTGAAACTTTTGATAGAAGTTTGTTGTGGTCTTTTTTTTTTGGTGATGCTGTTTTTGGCGTTTTCTTTTTCATGATTTTCTTCAGATTCATCTACCTATATTATGGGGAGTTTTTTTGTTAAAAAAAAAATTTTTTGCTCACGCAGCATATGCGTTGAACCTCTCTAAGTTTCTCGCTGTGTCTCTACCTATCTTTGTCTGTCTGTCTCTGTCTCTGTTTCTGTCTGTCTGTCTGTCTCTGTCTGTCTGTCTGTTTCTCTCTCTCTCTCTGTGTCTCTGTCTCTCTGTCTGTCTCTGTCTCTCTGTCTCTGTCTCTGTCTCTCTCTCTCTCTCTGTCTCTCTCTGTTCTCTCTGTCTCTGTCTCTCTGTCTCTGTCTCTCTCTCTCTCTCTCTCTCCTCTCTCTCTCTCTCTCTCTCTCTCTCTCTCCTCTCTCCTCTCTCTCCTCTCTCTCTTAAACGATGGAAATACCACTTTGGTATTTTGACAGGGGGAATTGTGCAGGTCTGTTTAATGTTTGCTATCTGGAGACAATCTTTTCCCTCCTGGTGTTGTGAAGAGCCAGTGGTGTATACAAGTGATCATTAAAATAAAGCCATTCCAAAATCAACCTGGACAATTCGTGTGTGTGTGGTGTGTGTGTGTGTGTGTGTGTGCGTGCGTGCGTGCGTGCGTGCGTGCGTGCGTGCGTGCGTGCGTGCGTGCGTGCGTGTGTGTGTGTACATGTACATGGTAATAGAATCTTGTTCCATACACATAATGTAGCAGCCGCACATTTACATTCTGAAGAAGGAGCACATAAAACATAACACACAAACACACACACACGCACGCACGCGCGCGCGCGTGCGCGCACACACACACACACACGCACACCACAGAAGTATTCACACTTGTGTATGTCATTCTGGAAAAGGTGGTCAAAGGATATTGATCACTCACACACACACACGCGCGTGCACGCACACACACGTGCATATGCACATACACATATGCACACACACACACACACACACACCACACACATGCGCGCAAGCGTAACACTGTGACAGTTCAAAAGTTAAAACTTGCGACCCTTCCCCCCCCACCCCCACCCAACCAACACCACCCACCACATAAGGAAAAAAATATGTCACTAAAGAAACGATACAAGTAAATATGTAACTTCATGGAAGTTCACTCATAAAATGGACTTGTAAGGGGAGAAAAAAAAAATCCTGATCCTGAGGCATCGAAATTCCCCCCCACCTCCTCCCCTCCTCTTCACCTCCCCCCCTCTCCACCCCGCCCCCCCCCCCTTCTCTCTTTCTCTCTCCTGGCGGCCAACATTCCGTTTCAATATGACAAGCACGTGCATTACGTGGCGTCACAGCCTCTTCACTGTGGCTGCATGCTCCATGTATAGAGCCAGCTAGCTGCAGGGCCCTTGAGCCCCCTCAGGCCCTCTCTATACTAGGCCTACCGCACTGCACTGCACGAGCAACAGTCGACGTCATCACTGCTGCATTACGTCATGTCAGCCATCTACGTTCTGCGATAGCTTCGAGGGGGGGGGGGGGGAAGGGTAAGGTTGGGGGTGGAGGGGTTGACATGGTGAGTCGTATTCAAAATGAAAACCTGCGGGCAAGAGCAGGGGAGGGTGAGGGGGGCGGGGAGATGGGGGGGTGGGGTGGGGGTGGTTGTAAGAATGCACGCTTTTTTCTTTCGGGGAATTGGAAGGAATTGGACTGGTTGTTTCAACTGTAAACATTGAAAAGTTTGTACTCCTTCACCTCTTAAGGTGAGAAGAAAGGGTAGGCCCTGAAGACGCTTGAAAACACATAAAAATCAAACAGTATATGCCCTGAAAAGACTTAAAGGGGGGGGGGGGGGGGGTAACGTTTTCAAGAAACCCCACAGAAAAAATCAATCACATCGAGTTTGTCATTTCTCACGGTTCAATATGAAGTAGATCGATATTTATAGCTTTAGGGCCAAGTTGGGTGATGACTGATGTTGTTGTTGTGTGGAGTTTATTCATGACTTGTGTGTGTGTGTGTGTGTATTGCACCGCCACCACCAGAGTGAAGAAACAGTGGAGTCGGTCGGTGTGGGTGAGAGAGAAAGTGAAAGCTGGAAAAGGAGTAAGTGTATGGGAGTTTCAGGACATCGACACCTTTTCCTTCCCTCAGCTGACAAGCGCTGGGCGACAAAGTGTTGACAGTGTGACTGACTGCCGGTGCCGCTAAGGAGAAACCGGAGCTGCCTGTGCCTGTCTCACCTGCTGCTGCTGCTGCTGCCTGTTGCAGTGCCGTGCAGTGCCGTGCCGTGCCACTAAGTGCCGTACAGTGCTGTGTGGCAAAAGCCGGCTGCTGCCACTATCATGTCTTTGGCAGTGCCAAGGTTACCAGAAGTGCTGTGTCTGCCAAGATCCTTCGCCGCCGCGTGTGTGTGCGTGTGTCGTTGTTGTATGTAGTATGTATGTATGCCGCCTCACGTTTTGTTGATTATCCCGCTACTGTACTGTGGGGTTTGTGTTGTGTGTGTCTGTGTGTGTGTGTGAGTGGTGTGAGTTAGCAAGGTGAAAACACACAACACACACAAAGAGACAGAGAGAGAAGGGGGGTATCTTCGCTACTATACGTTTTTTTTTTTCTTTCTTCTTCTTCCTGAGTTAGCACTTTCTTCTGACATCAGTGTGTGTTAGGTGTGCGCACGTGTGTGCGCGCGCGCGCGTGTGTGTGTGGTGGCATAGCGGTGTTTTTTTTTCTTTTTCTTTCTTCTTCTTCGGTGAGTGCCTTCTTCGTGGATCTACAGCACGCTGCTTTCAAGGACTGACATGCACGCACGTGGTGGTGGTGTGTTGTGGTACGTGTAGACAAGAACACACACATGAAAGAAGTTAGCTTGCCAAGTGCCGTGTGTTTTTGGTGTGCGTATCTCAGCGGTCACCTCTACTCGTCTAGTAGTAGTTCATCGGTGTGCAGTTATCGTGCATGCGATAGGAGGAGAGAGGCACAGACAGTGTTGGGAGGACGATTAAGTTTCTTTCCGCTTCTGCCTGATTTTGGCGATAAAGGAAAAAGCACCGTTGTGTGTGTGAGTGTGGGTGGGTGTCTTTGTGTGTCACCGACTGTTTTAAGTGTTGGTTGACAAGTGTCACCCCTTGTATTGCAAGTTTGTCTATTAGAGAGAAAACAAACAAACACTTAAGGATTCCTGTGCGGTCATCATTTAAGCGATTCATGTGAAAACTAACCTGAAACTGGACAAATCTTATTTAAAAATTTTTTTTTATGAAAAAAATAGATATTGCGAACGGGAAAAAAAAGTTTCACATCAACTTTTCAAATACTGAACCTTAATTACGTTTGGAGGGTGCAAGTGGAAACGGTCTCAAAACCGATCTTTGTGGATCTTTCGTTCAGTCTTTGACTGTGAAAACCCCCGTGGTGACGTGTTGGTGACTGACGTCATCATGGTCAGGTGTGACGTCAGGAAAGGACTTTTGCTGCCTTGGACCGGAGTGCTGATTGTGGCTGTGGCGTCATCTGCGCTGGTGAGTGTGGATTGTGTTAGATAATCATGGATAAGATTTCCCTCCTCTCTCTGTCGCTGTCTCTGTCTGTCTGTCTGTCTGTCTGTCTGTCTGTCTGTCTGTCTGTCTGTCTGTCTGTCTGTCTGTCTGTCTCTCTCTCTCTCTCTCTCTCTCTCTCTCTCTCTCTCTCTCTCTCTCTCTCACACAGATGACATTTACAAAACCGCATACACACGGGGACTGGATGTAAAAAAGCACAAGAGTGCTTATTCCATTATCCTCGATATAAAATAATAAATCAAATCAAATCAAATCAAATCAAATCTCTCTCTCTCTCTCTCCCCTCTCTCTCTCTCTCTCTCTCTCTCTCTCTCCCCCCCTCTCTCTCTCTCTCTCTCTCCCCTCTCCCTCTCTCTCCCCTCTCCCTCTCTGTCTCCCCCCCCTCTCTCTTTCTTTACAGTGCATACCTGTGACTTTAATCATTCATCCCAACATTCACAGTGTAAACTGGCGACTTTTTGTTGTTTTGTTTGTTTATTGTTTTTGTTTTGTATAATTTTCATCTTTTGTATGCCATTTTAAGTCACGGCAGATTTGTCTGTGTGAAATTTGGTCTGTTCTCCCCATGGAAAGCGCGTCGTCACAAGAGCAGCGCCACCCCCCCCCCCCCCTTTTTTTTCTTTCTAACTGCATGGGTGTTTCTTTCCCTATCAGAGTTGCTTTTTTTAA
Source organism: Stramonita haemastoma (assembly GCA_030674155.1). Lineage (NCBI taxonomy): Eukaryota > Metazoa > Mollusca > Gastropoda > Neogastropoda > Muricidae > Stramonita > Stramonita haemastoma. Next base: position 32,904,188 of record CM060332.1, read on the forward strand.
CTACAGAATTGTTGCCAGGGAGAACTCTCTTGTTGCCGTGGGTTCTTTTACGTGCGCTAAAAACGTGCTAAACACAGGACCTCGGTTTATCGCCTCGCCCGAAAGACTAGTACCAGACCACCACTAACGGTCTGGTGGATTGGGGGGGGGGGGATGTGGAGTTTTGGGCCCAAACGGGGATCAAACCACCACACACTTCCAACCCGAACTTTTCGCTTTGTAAAAAGACATGCTACCACTAGACCACCGATGATCCACTTCACTTATAGTTTGCTGAGGGGATGGGTGGGTCAGAAGTGTTGTTTTGTAAGGGTTGACTGATAGGGACAGTGAGATGAAAGGGGGGTGGTTGTCGAAATCTTTTCCATCATTTTCAGAGAGAGAGAGAGAGAGAGAGAGAGAGAGAGAGAGAGAGAGAGAGAGAGAGAGAGAGAGAGAGAGAGTGAGTGTGTGTATGTGTGTGTGTGTGTGTGTGAGTGAGTGTGCGCGTGTGTGCGCGCGTGCGTGTGCGTGTGCGCGCGCTGTGTGTGTGTTAGTGTGTGTGTGTGTGCGCGCGCGCGCGCGCGTGCTCGCACGTTGTATGTATGTATTTATGTACGTGTGTGTATGTATGTGTGCGTTCGTGTGTGTGTGTGGTGTGTGTGTGTGTTTGTGTGTGTGTGTGCGCGCGCGCGCGCGCGTGCACGCACGCTTGTATATATATATATATATGTATGCATTTATGTATGTGTGTGTGAACGTATGTGTGCTCGTGCGCGCGTTGTGCTTGCGCGTGCGTATGTTTGTCGATTTTTTTCATGCATAAAATGCTTATGTGAGGATTTGTGTGCGTTTATGCGTGCATGTATGTGCGTACGCGAGTATTATGCATTTGTGTGCTCATCTGTGTAGGCCTACATGTAGAGAAGTGTAGCCTTGATGGCAAGATGATTTTGTCGCTGCCCCATTCTGCTATCTCACCTTTGGCTTCTTGTCACAGTCCTCTTGTTTAAAGGAAAAAGATTGTGTAGAGACATCAGATGAAGCAAATTATGCCAAGAAACTCGTAGACGCCGCTGTGCGAATGGATGGTTAATTTAATGTCCGTGATTTTGTCTTTACTTCTGATACAAAGTTGCGGAATAATGATAACAAAAATGGAAAGAGAGGGCCGAAGGGCTACAGAAATCTTGGCATTTGAAAAAAAAGAAGTTATGATAATAATAATGATAATAATAATGATGATGATAATGATGATAATGATGATGATGATGATGATGATGATGATGATGATATAATAATAATAATAATAATAATAATAATAATAATAATAATAATAATAATAATAATAATAATGATGATAATAACAACAACAACAACAACAACAACAAACAACAACATTATGATAAGGATGATGATGGTGGTAGTGGAGGTGGTAGTGGTGATGGTGGTGGGGATAATATGATGATATGATAATAATGGTGGTGATGATGATGATGATGATGATGATGATGATGATGATGATGACAGTGCAACAACAACAACAACAGCAACAGCAACAACAGAAACAACATTTAGAGGAAGAATAAAAAGAAGAAAAAAAGAATGATGATGAAATAATAAACAAAAAAAGGATAACAGATGTAACCTTTTAAGTCTTCTTAAAAAGCAAGGGAGTGACCACAGGTTCTTACCGATCAATATTTGATTCCCCCACACGTCGTCTGCTCCCTGATTATGGCTATCAGAGCTAGGCTGGGAATGGTGGTGATACATGTATTGTACAGCACAGAGCTGATGCTGAAGCCTCTGCCCACGTAAACATGTCCTGTTAAAGTCTGTCCCGAGCCTAAGGCTCATCAGGCCGGTGCTTATCCCGGTTTCTGTGGCGTTAAGCACTGACAGTCATAGACTCCCCCCTGGATAGGACGCCAGTCTATCGCAGGGTTAACCCCCAACACAAGGTTGGTACCCCTTTTACACCTGCGTGGGGGTGAGAAAATAGCCGTAAAGTGCCTTTTCCAAGGGCACAATGCCATAGCCGAAAGCTGGGATCGAACCCGCAACCTTTAGATTACGAGTCCAACGCCCTAACCACTAGACTACAGCGGCGGCTAAACCTGTCCTGTGGAGAGATGTTAATGGCAAAATGAGGAGCTTAGCTTCCCAGGATTGACAGCTTGTCAGAACACTGTCATTTTTGTGTTTTGTTGTGTTAGTGGCCATTTTGGAGTCAGATTACTGGCCAACAGGGGTTATCAGCTAGCTGTCTGTGGTTAATCCCTCGAGGAATAAAAAAAAACTTCACCAAAAAATGAGGAAAAAAAAAGAAAGCTAGGGTGGGGGTAGCCTTTGTGGTTAGAAGCGTTGAGTTGGTGATCTGATGGCTCGGGTTCGAGCCATCATTAAAGCGTCTTTTCTAGGGGGGTTTTCCACTGGAGTTAATTAACATCATTATCGAAAGGGATTCGGAGGAGACTTGTTGTTGTTGTTGTTGTTGTTGTTGTTGTTGTTGTTGTTGTTGTTGTTGTTTGTTTGTTTGTTTGTTTGTTTGTTCCTTGGCTAGAGCTCTGAGGTTCACCAATGGTGAGATTTTTGCGTATGTGACTGTTTTTGACCACCATGAAGGTAGCTGCATTCCGACTTCGGGAATCAATACGCTGGGTATGTTTGTGTTTCCGTAACCCACCGAACGTTAACATGACTGATGGGATCTTTAACGTGCTTGTTTAATCTTCAGCACGGGTATGTACACAAAGGAAATGAATGCACTGGCAGGTCTGTACTCTGTAAGTTGACTTGGGAGATCGTAACCCCCCCCCCCCCCTTCGTTCAACAGACGCAAACGCTGAGATTTGAACCCAGGACTTCATGGACCCATGGGATTGAAGTCAGACGGTTTTAGCCACTCGGCTATAACGTCTGTCAGTGGGGACTGGAACCTTGGCCCTCAATTCACGAGTCTGATGGTCTAACCACTGAGCCAACTCCACCACCCCGCACTGTTTCCCCATCCTTTCCCAGGTCCACCTTTTCCCCACCCTTTTCCCAAGGTCCACCCTTTTCCCACCCTTTTCCCAAGGTCCACCCTTTTCCCACCCTTTTCCCAAGGTCCACCCTTTTCCCACCCTTTTCCCAAGTCCACCCTTTCCCCTTTTCCAAGGTCCACCCTTTTCCCAAGGTCCCCCTTTTCCCAAGGTCCACCCTTTTCCCACCCTTTTCCCATGGTCCACCCTTTTCCCAAGGTCCACCCTTTTCCCACCCTTTTCCCATGGTCCACCCTTTTCCCAAGGTCCACCCTTTTCCCAAGGTCCACCCTTTTCCCAGGATCCACCCTTTTCCCAAGGTCCACCCTTTTCCCAATGTCCACCCTTTTCCCACCCTTTTCCCAGGGTCCACCCTTTTCCCACCCTTTTCCCACCCTTTCAACCACTCCCAGTCAGCCTTATGATCTATGCTGTCTTGGGGGACAGGGGGGTGGAGGGGGGAGAGGAAGGAAAGTTTTTTTTTTTCCCAGTGATTAAATACTGTCTTCGTACTTGTATAGGCTGGAGGCGAGGAGTCATATTCATCTGTGGGGAAAATGAGTGGTGGATAACAAAGGCTGGCTGGAAAAAACCTGGATTACATGGGCGTCCTTTGTCAGCTTGTCTACCCCTAAGCTGCTTTGAGTAATGACACGAGACAAAATCTTCTCTTTCTATGAAGGTTTTTTTTTCCTTTTTTTTTCTCTTTTTTTTTCCCTTTTTTTGGCTGTTTTTTTTTTCTTTCTTTCTATTTTTTGTTTGGTTTGTTTTCTGGGAACTTTCAGTGATGTGGAATTTTTTTTGAGATACTCGAATTTTTTTGTATGTACGTTTTTTTCTTTCAATTCTAGGACATAAACAGGTCTCTTAGTATATGGCCTTCCTTTTTGAAAGAAATAAGACCCTCCCCCCTTAAAAAGAACAAGAAGATTCAAAACGATTACCACCACTTATGGCAAGATTTCCACCTGATCCCTCTAAAGGGTAAAAATATGTAAGTGAATCATTTAGTATCCCAATATTAATATCAAACCTACTCTAAATCTTCTCTCTCTGTCTGTGTCTCTGTCTCTGTGTGTCTGTCAGTCTCTCTGTCTCTGTGTGTCTGTCTGTCTGTCTCTGTGTGTATGTCTCTGTGTGTGTGTCTGTCTGTCTGTCTCTGTCTTTCTGGTTCTCTCTCTCTCTCTCTCTCTCTCTCTCTCTTCTCTCTCCTCTCTCTCCTCTCCTCTCTCTCTCTCTCTCTCTCTCTCTCTCTCCTCTCTCTCTCTCTCTCCCCCACCCACCCTCTCTCTCTCTCTCTCTGTCTTTGAGACACGATATTTCTTTTTTCTGAAAATAATAAAAGAATCTCTCTACTTCTAAAAAAACTTGCAGGAATGGAACTAAAAAAGGGGTGTGTGTGTGTGTGTGGGGGGTAACTGAAGCAAAATCTGTACCAAGGTCATTGACCCTCCACCCCCCCCCCCCAACCCCCCCCCCCCCAATCCCCTTCAACCACCGCCTATTACATAACAGAAAAGAGAATGTAAGCCCTTCAGTCACGCGGCTGTACGTACATAATGATACGTACGGATGACAGACGACAGTAACAGCAGACGAGAGGGGCTCTCACACGCCTATAAGCCGATCATCAGGGCTGGTATGGTGGGGCCACGCCGTTAAGCGATTTGCATTGCATTGAGACCGATCTGGTCATGCACGCTTGTGTGCGATCGTGATCTAGGAGTGTTTGTCTGTGTGTGTGTGTGTGTGTGTGTGTGTGTGTGTGTGTGTGTGTGTGTGTGTGTGTGTGTGTGCGTGTGTGTGTGTGTGTGTGTGTGTGTGTGTGTGTGTGTGAGTGTGTGTGTTTGTGTGTGTGTGAGTGTGTGTGTGTGTGTGTGTGTGTGTGTGTGTGAATGTATGTATGTGTGTGTGTGTGTCTGTGTGTGGTGTGTGTCTTTATGTCTGTCCGTCTATATATGTCTGTCTGTCT
>CM060332.1:32921413-32923913 GCA_030674155.1 Stramonita haemastoma
GGTTGTTGCCAGGAGAACTTGTGGTAGGAAGCGTAGAGCACAGACTACTGCCCTGTCCATGAAACTGTCATCACTGGGAAAAGAAAAGTGCCGTGTGAATCAAGTGCATGTGCAGTGCAATCATACATAAACACATGCGCACACACAACACACACACACGCACAAACGCACACGCACGCACACACGCACAAACACACACACACATACACACGCACACACACACACGCACGCACGCACGCACACACACACACACGCACGCACGCACCCCCCCCCCCCCACACACACACACACAGAGGACGGGATAGCCTAGTGGTCAGAACATTGCGCTGGCAATTTGATGACCCGGGTTCGATTCCCGTTCAAAGGGGATTTTTCCTCTGGAGTTAACATCAGTGCTGACTCCACTCCCCCCCCCCCCCCCCAAAGTCCTTCGGATGAGACTATAAACCGAGGCCCCGTGTGTGAACGCACGCAGAACATCTTGCGCACACGTTAAATCCTGTTCCGCTTTTCGTAAGAGTAAGCCATCGTGTGCCGGTGGGAACCGATAAGATTTACAAAACTGCATACACACGAGGACTGGATGTAAAAAAAAGCACATGAGCGCTTATTCCATTTTCCTCGATATCAAAGAATACATGAATTAATAAATTTCCCTCCGCACATGCACAATCATGCACACACACACACACACACACACGCAGGCACGCACACGCACAAACGGGCTCTCGCGCACAACGCGTTTGCAAAATGCAAATGGGATGCCTGACGTGCTTTCAAGCGAGCATGAATAGGAAAAAGGTTTGACATGATAATGCATGTTGTCCAATCATTATAGGAAGGAGATGATGGCCATTGCCCCTTTAGGTTTGCAGTTCGCCCCTCCCTTTCACCTTTCTCACTATTTTGCCCCATCCCTCATGCGGGGGAAAAAAATGTGTGTGTGTGTGTGTGGTGTGTGTTGTGTGTTGTGTGTGTGTGTGTGTGTGTGTGTGTGTGTGTGTGTGTGTGTGTGTGTGTGTGGTGTGTGTGTGTGAGTGTGTGAGTGTGTGTGAGTGTGTGAGTATGAGTGTGAGTGAGTGTGTGTGTGTGTGTGTGTGTGTGTGTGTGTGTGTGTGTGTGTGTGTGTGTTTGTGTGTATGTGAGAGAGAGAGAGAGAGAGAGGAGAGAGAGAGAGAGAGAGAGAGAGAGAGAGAGGAGGGGGGGGAGAGAGTGTGTATGTTAATATGAGAGAGAGAGACAGAGACAGAGAGAGAGAGTTCTTAAAAGAGACTGGTTTTGCTCTTTTAATTGTCACTGATGTACCATCCCTTCACACCCCAGCTGTCATATAATGACATACCCACATGCGTGGAAAAGTGGAAGGCATGTATATATTTAATCAATCACCCGGGAACGATGCTGTGGCGCCGCGCTGGTCTTCGGAGACAACAGTAATTGAAGGTGTGTGTGTGTGTGTGTGTGTGTGTGTGTGTGTGTGTGTGTGTGTGTGTGTGTGTGTGTGTTGTGTGTGTGTGTGTGTGTGTGTGTGTGTGTGTGTGAGAGAGAGAGAGAGAGATAGAGAGAGAGAGAGAGAGAGAGAGAGAGAGAGAGAGAGAGAGAGAGAGAGAGAGAGAGAGAGACAGAGTCTGTGTGTGTGTGTAAGTGTGAAGGTCAGCTAGGGACTGTAAGTGGCGCCAGTCTGTGGCGACGACCTGTCTTCGAGGACACAGAGCCAGCCGTATGAGGTAACAGGTAACGAGCACACTTAGAATGTAGCGTGGCCAAGCATGCACGTGCTGCCCCAGTGTGCGTGATTTGACGCTAGGAAGGAAGGAACGTGACATGCATCCAGGAAGTCGTTTTGTGTTTTTCAGGCCTTGGAGAACAGAGTTAATTTTTGGAATGGCTTTTGACTCATTGGGAAGGTCTGCTGTAAAAGGGTTTTGACCTGACTGTTTTGCATCCCGGCTTTTTTGGTTTGGTTGGTTTGTTGGTTTTTATAAGTTTTTACTCGTTTCTTAGCAGTTATTGTTAGCCCTACCACACACACACACACACACACACACACACACACACACACACACACACACACACACACACACACACACTTACACACTTACACACACACACACACACACACACACACAACACACACACATACATACATACACACACACAGAACATCTTGCGCACACGTTAAATCCTGTTCCGCTTTTCGTAAGAGTAGGCCATCGTGTACCGGTGGGTACAGATGACAATATTTACAAAACTGCATACACCCGGGGACCGGATGAAAAAAGCACATGATTGCTTATTCTGTTATCCTCGATATATAAAGAATAAAAAAAAAAAATACACACACACACACACACAACACACACACACACACACACACACACACACACACACACACACACACACACACACACACCACACACACACACACACGTGTTATCCCAGCACTTGTCAACGAAGACGGGCTGACTTCACCCTTAAACACCTCCAGGAGTCATTCACG
>CM060332.1:32933913-32938913 GCA_030674155.1 Stramonita haemastoma
GTGCTCGTAAAAGAACCCACGGCAACAAGAGGGTTGTCCCTGGCAAACTTCTGTAGAAAAAAGCCAATCTCATAGAGAAAGCAAATGTTGTTGCAGACAGTAAAAAGAAAAAAAAAAGAATAATGGGTGGCGCTGCACTTGTGGCGACGCGCTCTCTCCCGGGGGAGAGCAGCCCGAATTTCACGCAGAGAAATCTGCTGTGACATAAAGTGGTAATAAATAAATACATACATAAATACATAAATAAATAAATAAATAAATAAATAAATGATGAACCTTGGAGGTATGGCAGAGGAACAGAAAAAACCGTTTGTTCTTAGTCTCCTCCAAAGGATTGAAGAACGCTATTGCTCAGGCTCCGCTGTTGATTACACTGTAAGTTAGGGGATGGCACAGGGAATGTATGATGCAGATCATAGATTGCTGCAAAAGGTCAGGCAGTTCCGATAATAGCTCAGGGAATTTCCTGATAGTGCTCACTAACCTTTGGTAAGGTGTCCTCATAGATTTTCTTATCTTCATTCTTTATTTCCTTTTTTCTGTCTGTCTGTCTGCCATTGGGCCGTATGAAAACATCATAACTTTGGGGAGAACAAGTATACAAGCTAAAGTCAGTACTGGCATAGTACACCGACATCTGGACTGGCCAAGACTGTTCCTACATGGAACAGTACAAGGAAAGACGAAGAAATAGACAGACGAAGAAATAGACAGAGAAAACGATGGGAAGACGAACATCAGAGAACATCATTGGATTGGATTGGATTGGATTGGAGAGTAAACTGGTCTTGAGTGGAGCGACGTAGGCCTACTGCAGAAAGCTTAGAACTACGATGAGTGGAGGAAGCTGGTTGTAAAATCTTCAGTGGTACTCCAACGGTCTAGTCTAACAGACTGTGGAATAGGTGTAGGTGAGGAAGGTCGGTCTGTGTGTTACCTTCAGATTCATATATATCTGTGTCTGTGTGTCTGTGTGTATGTTTACTAGGGCAGTTTTAAGACAAGCCTAAAATGTTTTATCCTTGCAAATCAAATCTCTCTCTCTCTCTCTCTCTCTCTCTCTCTCTCTCTCTCTCTCTCTCTCTCTCTCTCTCTCTCTCTCTCTCTCTCTCTCCCTCTCTCTCTCTCCTCTCTCTCTCTCCTCTCTCTCTCTCTCTTCTCTCTCTCCTCTCTCTCCCTCCCTCCCCTCCCCCCCCCCCTCCCCCCTGTAATTGTTCCTATCTAGCTCTTTAATAGAGAGGAATGGGTTTTTAGAAACGGCAGAATGGCAGTCCCCCTTTTCTCTTCCTCACATTCCCCCACCCCCCCTTTTTCACAGTTTATTATTAATAAAGTAGGAATGTTCTGATCTATTTAGATAAAAAAAAAAAAGGAAAGGGAATTTTTGGCTGGTAGCCTATCTAGCCAAGTCATTGGCAATCTGTCTGTATGCTGCAGCAGCATAACGCGGCAGAGAACCATACGTCGTGACGGAATGACTGAATCAATCCAATGATTTTGAAAGTGTATAGAATTCTCCATACGCACAGGAATGATTTAAGTGTTTGGGGAACAGTAAAACAAACTCCTTACCCTCTAACTCCTTAGAAAATTGAAATGAAAGCAAGACTTACTACTAACGCTTTCAACGCCAACTTATTTAAAAACCAATACATAAAGAAAGAAAAAAGAAGAAAAAAAAGAAAGAAAGAAAAACTGTCCCAAACAGTCACTGTTGCAATATTAAATTAAGTATGAAAGAAACCTTGCTACCTCCATGCCCCCCCCCCCCCCCCCCCACCACCAAAAGAAAAAGGAAAAAGTGGAAAACAAGTCTTGCACATACATGGATATATGTAAACGCTCGCGGGTAGCTATGCGTGTACCTGCACATGCACATACATGCACAGTGTAGGCTTTTTCTCAGACACACACACACACACGCACGCACGCACGCACGCACGACCACCAGATTCTGTATGAATGCACACACACACAAACACACACACGCATGCACGCACACACAGATTATGTATGAATGCACACAACACACACAACACACACACATATACACACACACATATATATACACACACACACACACACACACACACACACACACACACACACACACACACACACACACACACCACACACACAAATTATTACGCCTGACCCTCTTTCCTCCCACAAACTAGCCTACATAATACACCCATTCTACAACCAACAACAACAGCAGCAACAACACTCCCAACAACAAACACAGTAGTATTCATTGATTTCACCAGAAGAAAAGAATGAATAAAAAAAACCCCAGTGATTTCGCCCGGAGAAAGAAAGAAAATAAACCCAAACAAAACAATATAAACCAACCAAGCAGCCAACACCAGAAAATGGCTCCCAATCACAGCATCAGAAACAGAAAAGAGGAGGCGGAAAAAGCGATGATGATTACATCAGAAGAAAGCACACATGGAGTACAAAGGATGCTCGGCTGTGGCTATTCCTTTTCTTTGCCGGTGAGGAAATCATTTTGTGTGCTTATGTCTCTAGGCTTATAATTTATGCCAACGTCAAACAATAAACAAACAAAATTACAAGCCGAAAAATGAATTCAAAGCATCTTGGGTTTTTTGTTTGTTGTTTTTTTGTTGTTTTTTTTTTGCTTGAGGCAGAAAAAATGAATTCAAAGCATCTTGGGGTTTTCTCTTTTTGTTATTGCATTTTTTGGCTTGGTTGTTTTTGATGTTTTGTTGTTTGGTTGGTTGTTTGTTGTTTGTTCTTACTGAATATCTGTATTGTAGTTACACATTTTTTTTGGAGAAGGGATGGGGTTGGGAGAGGGGAGGGGAGGTTTTATGTTGGTTTGGATTCTCTCTTTCTCACGTACCCTCCCTTTCTCCCTAGCTCCTTCCCTCCCGCCCTTCTCTCTGTCTCTGTCTCTCTCTCTCTCTGTCTTTCTGTCTCTCTGTCTCTGTCTCTCTGTCTCTGTCTCTCTGTCTCGTCTCTGTCTCTCTCTGTCTCTCTCTGTCTCTCTCTGTCTCTCTCTGTCTCTCTCTCCTCTCTCTCTCTCTCTCTCTCTCTCTCTCTCTCTCTCTTCTCTCCTCTCTCTCTCCAGGCGCGCGCACGAGCGTGTGCGCGTACGTGCTTGTGTGCGTGTGTGTGTTTACGCGAGCGTGTATACGTGCATGTGTGTGCGCATGCGGGTTCGTGCATGCGCATGGGCGTTTTGTGCGTGCGCGTACGCTTGCCTGAACACCCACGCGTATGGGGTTTGCACAAGAAATGTAACTAAATCATCCGCAAACTGCCTCAGCTTCAGAGAACATCCCGAGGGACACATTTCTTGTAGGAGTCTAAAATTGGGGTATTACACCGCGGGGTCTGTAGGGGCGCAGTGGGCGCCGTTTGTAGGCGGAAGATTTGAAAGGCTTTTGACAGAAAGATGTTGCCATAATGTTAAGGTTTAGGGGGCCGGGTGTCAAGGTTTTGAAATAAAGCGATAATATTTCACTCTCTTGTTCTTTCTTTCTCTTCTTCCCACCTCTCCTCTTTCTCCTCAACTCTTTCCCCTGACTCTTATTTTTCGTATCAATTCTTTTGATTCTTCACAAGGGTTTTTTAAAAAATATTTTTTGGAAGGGAGCACTATTTCGGGTGAAATAGCTCAGTGGTCAGAGCACTCGCTTTCCCCAAGCTCAGGTTAAGCAGCATCGAGCGTGGTTACCAATTGGATGGGAGACCAGTTCGCGCTTAGCCTCAGTACAGTCCCCCAGTTCACCCAGCCGTAAATGGGTACCTGCCCTCTTGAGGGTCAAGGAAGGTAAAGCAGCGCGGGAGAGGAGATGGGCACCGCCCTCAATATACTGGTCCCTAGAGAAACTGAGGTCTCTGATGCCTCGCTCCGCTCTCCTACGACAACATAGGTTATGGGACACCTTTACATTGACAACATCGATCGCTGATTTTGATGTGGCTGGTTTTGTGTGTGCTTCTTTTTTCCCCCTCCATGTGCTTCAAACAGGTTGGGGGTTGTCGTTGTTTGTTGTTCTTTGAAATAAAAGATTTGATTTTGTGGTATACAGCCTTGCGAAACATTGCACTGAAAAACTGTTGCAAAGGTTATGCTTTGTTTGCTTGCTTTTTTCTTGGGGGGGGGGGGGGGGGGGGGGGGGGGGGGGGGAAGGGGGAAGGGATGGGAGGTGGAAGATGTTTTCTTTTTTTTTTTTTCTTTTCGTTTATTTGCTTATCCGTTCAGGGATGAGGCGAGTTTTTTGTAAGAGGGAACGAATGAAAGAGGGATGGAAGAGAGAGAGAGAGAGAGAGAGAGAGAGAGAGAGAGAGAGAGAGAGAGAGAGAGAGAGAGAGAGAGAGAGAGAGAAGACGAGAGAGACAGACAGACAGACAGACAGACAGACAGACAGACAGACAGACAGACAGACAGACAGACAGACAGCAGAAGAAAGAGACAGAGACAGACAGAAAACAGACACACTGACAAGCAGACAGTAGGCCATCGTATGCCAGTGGGAACAGATGTAAGAGTAGGCCATCGTAAGAGTAGGCCATAGTGTGCTGGTAGGAACAGATGGCATTTACAAAACTGCATACACACGGGGACTGGATGTAAAAAAGCACAAGAGTGCTTATCCCAATTATCCCCGATATAAAAGGAAAAAAATGAAATAAAAAATAAACAGACAGAGACAGCCACACACACACAAGCAGACAGACAGACAAACAGACAATCTTAGACACAGACAGTTTATTCCGGATCACAGCCTGACTGTCTGTTGGCAAAGCTGTGTGCTAGTATTACACGCTACATTAGCGCATCGCTCGCACACATGTGCATATGTAGGCCTACATCCCCACACATCGAAGCCATTAGGCCTATCTGCCATGTACTTTCTTCGCCTCTAGCTCTGCCAGTCAGTCAGCCTGTGTATAATTATTATATGAGGGACATTCAACGTGGCCATCTTGTTTGTTTGTAATGTTGTTGTCGTTGTTGGTCGTTT
>CM060332.1:32941413-32943913 GCA_030674155.1 Stramonita haemastoma
GGCATATGATATTATGTTCATGGAATATAACAAACATTAGTGGATCATGGCTGGCACTGTCTGTGAGTAGAATCTTAACAATGTTAGTGGTCTGTTGCGGTGGCTGTTAGTGGAATGTTGCTGTGGATGTTAGTGAAATGTTGCTGTGGATGTTAGTGGAATGTTGCAGTGGCTGTTAGTGGAATGTTGCCGTGGCTGTTAGTGGAATATTGCCGTGGCTGTTAGTGGAATGTTGCCGTGGCTGTTAGTGGAATGTTGCAGTGGCTGTTAGTGGAATGTTGCTGTGGATGTTAGTGGAATGTTGCAATATATGTTAGTGGAATGTTGCCGTGGCTGTTAGTGGAATGTTGCCGTGGCTGTTAGTGGAATGTTGCAGTGGCTGTTAGTGGAATGTTGCAGTGGCTGTTAGTGGAATGTTGCCGTGGCTGTTAGTGGAATGGTACAGTGGCTGGTGGAATATTCTCATTTGTCCGCGGAAGGTTACTTGGCTGGTGGAATATACTTGTCTCTTGGTGGGATATTATATTGTCTGCTTATGAAATGGGATGTAAACCTTTAGTGGAATGATTTATGACAGACGTTAAGGGCCTGGAACACGCACGAACTTGTCTTGGAGTGGGAAGATGGTAGATGTATGGAGCATCTGTTTCCAAATGCCAGCTCTACTTGTGTGCCCGTAAGCAATAATTATTGGTTCTGCAAGCTGCCTGACCTTTTTTTGCGCAAAGTCCTGGAAGTATTCGAACATGCTGGCTGCATCCATGATGCTACACTGTAAATGACAAGGGTTTGGGTTTTTTGTTGTTGTAAACCTAGAAGATTGTGTTTGGTCTGTCTTTCTCTCTGGTTTTGTTGTTGTTGACTTTGTTACGTGTTTCTCTTTTTGTGTGTGTGTAACATTGTTGCTACTGTTATGTCTCTGACTGTGTGCAACACATGCTAGATGTATATAAAAGAAAAAAAAAGTCGAAGGTTTTTGGTCGAAGGTTTACGTAAGAAAGATAAATAGGACTGATGTTGTGTTACTAAAATAAGAGTTCCACGTAATAGTTCAGTGTAGGGTGATATATATATATATGGAAAATCTGTCCTTTGTTTTGAACAGGGCAGGGTTGGTGGTTTGTTTTGCCTCCAGTCTCCTTCTTCGATCTGCTCTATGTTTCATAAAAAAAGAAAGTGAAGCTGTTTAAGGGGAGAGAGAGGGGGGGGAGAGAGGGGAGAGAGAGGGGAGAGAGGGAGAAGGAGAGAAGGGGAGAGAGGAGAGAGAGAGAGAGAGAGAGAGAGAGAGGAGAGAGAGAGAGAGAGAGAGAGAGAGGAGAGAGAGAGAGAGAGAGCTATGCACGCACACATGGCCCTGTGCAAATCCGTACTTGTTTGTGTTTGTGCATGATATGTGAGCATATTATTTCTGAGTCCAGGCGTATAGACTGACATGCTGAATATGCATTTAAGCCAGAGAAGGAGGGGGGGGAGAGAGAGAGAGAGAGAGAGAGAGAGAGAGAGAGAGGAGGGAGAGAGAGAGGAGATGAGAGAGAGGAGAGAGGAGAGAGAGAGAGAGAGAGATTTGATTTGATTTGATTTAATTTATTCTTTTATATCAAGGATAATGGGATAAGCACTCTTGTGCTTTTTTACATCCAGTCCCCGTGTGTATGCAGTTTTGTAAATGTCATCTGTTCCCACCGGCACACGATGGCCTACTCTTACGAAAGGCGGAACAGGATTTAACGTGTGCGCAAGATGTTCTGCGTGCGTTCGCACACGGGGCCTCGGTTTAAAGTCTCATCCGAAGGACTTGTGGGGAGAGTGGAGTCAGCACTGATGTTAACTCCAGGAGAAAAATCTCCTCGACCAGATTCGAACCGGGTCTTCAAATTGCCAGCGCAATGTTCTGACCACTAGGCTATCCGTCCCCGAGAGAGAGAGAGAGAGAGAGAGAGAGGAGAGAGAGATGAGAGAGAGAGAGGAGAGAGAGAGAGAGAGAGAGGAGAGAGAGGAGAGAGAGAGAGAGGAGAGAGAGAGAGACGAAGGGGGAGAAATAGAGGAAAAAGAAGAGGAGAATAAGAAAAAAGAGGGAGAGGAACAGTAATTTATTCCAGGTGAGAAAATCTTATCATTAGGTAAGCGTTGTAAGTTATGCAGTGTACACACACACATACACACACATGCGCGTACGCGCACGCACGCACGCACGCACGCTCACGCACGCACACACATAAATACGCACACACGTACAGACACCCACATACACCCACCCACCCACATAATATACATACACACATACACACATACATACACACACCCACACACATCCACCCACACACCCGCACACACACACACCACGCACGCACGCACGCACGCACGCACGCACGCACGCACGCACGCACGCACGCACGCACGCACGCGCGCGCGCGCGCGTTATATTTTTACATGTGCATAAATTGAACATAATGAACACATTTTAGTATTTATGGCTCCGTTTTTAATACTTAAGAAAAAC
>CM060332.1:32973913-32978913 GCA_030674155.1 Stramonita haemastoma
AGACACGGACGGAGACGGGATTCCGGATTATCTGGATGACGACGACGACGGCGATGGAATCCCGGACTGCGCAAGACGACGACGATGATGGGGACGGAATTCCGGACACCCACGAGAAAGACAGCGACGGAGACGGAATTCCGGATCATTTGGATGACGATGACGATAACGACGGGATCCCAGACAGCGCCGATAAGGACGACGATGGAGACGGAATTCCGGACGACCAGGAGGTGGATTCCGACGGTGATGGCATTCCCGATCATCTAGACAAGGACGACGACAACGACGGAATCCCTGATGATAAAGACAACGACGACGACGGCGATGGCATTCCGGACAGCCAGGAGAAGGATTCGGACGGGGACGGAATTCCGGACTACTTGGACAAAGACGACGACAACGACGGCATTCCGGACCATCTGGACACCGATGATGATGGAGACGGAATTCCGGACGACAAGGAGCGCGACAGCGATGGTGACGGAATTCCGGACTATTTGGACAAGGATGACGACAACGACGGCATTCCTGACGCGTCTGATGACGACGATGACGGGGACGGCATCCCCGATCACTTGGAGCAAGACCTGAACAAAGATGGCGTTGCCGACTATCTGCAGGTGGACACTGACGGCGACGGAGTTCCGGATTATTTGGATAACGACGATGACGGGACGGAATCCCCGACGAGAAAGAAGACGGCGACGACGGGGACGGAATTCCGGACGACCTGGAAGCCATCGACCTGGACGGGAACGGAGTGCCGGACTACAAGCAGATCGACACGGACGGCGACGGCATTCCGGACTACATCGATGACGACGACGACAACGACGGAATCCCTGATGACCAGGATGATGACGATGATGGGGACGGGATTCCCGATTACCAGCAAGTGGACACGGACGGCGACGGAATTCCGGACTATTTAGACGAAGACGACGACGGAGACGGCATCCCGGACAGCGAAGATAACGACGATGACGGCGATGGCACACCGGACGACAAAAGAAAAAGACACGGACGGGGACGGCATCCCGGATTATCAAGACGACGACGACGACAACGACGGGATTCCGGACTCGCAAGACAAGGACAAGAACGGCAACGGCATTCCGGACCTCCTGGAGAAAGACACGGACGGGGACGGAATCCCCGACTACCTCGACGACGACGACGACAACGACGGCATCCCGGACATTCTGGACAACGACGACGACGGCGATGGCATCCCGGACGACAAGGAAGACTTCGACGGCGACGGAATCCCCGACCACCTCGATCCAGACATGGACGGCGACGGAATTCCGGACAAACTGCCGGACTCGGACGGGGACGGAATTCCGGACCACCTCGATCCCGACGACGACAACGATGGAATCCCGGACGTGGAGGAGGATTCGGACGGGGACGGAATCCCGGACCACCTCGACCCGACGCTGACGGAGACGGGATTCCGGACGTGGAGGAAGATTCGGACGGGGACGGGATTCCGGATCACCTGGATGACGACGATGACGGAGACGGCGTTGCGGACAGCCGGGAAGGCCACTGCACGAAGGAGACCTGCCCTCCTGCCGGTGGCGGCCGGCAGGCCAAGCAGGCGCAGCAGCCGGACGTGTCGTTCTGGAGCCGGGTAGCCAAGACCCTGAAGCGGACCATCAGTCTGGCGCTGCAAGGTAAAGGCCAACCCTCCCCCAACCCCCCTGCTCCCGCCCCCACTGTCCAGCAGAAGCCCCACGAGGAGAAGTACGATCTCTTTGAGCTGATAAGAAGCAAGCTCTTCGGGATGGGGGATGAGGAGGAGAAGGAGGACGGTGACGATTAAGGCAGGAAGAGGGAGAGAGAGAGGAAGAGGGGGAAAAAGATGGCGCTGTTTTATGTTCTGGCTTTTTTTACGTTCAAGGTTAGTAAAAGAGAGAGTCAGTCACCCCTGGGTTCCCTTACCCCTCTCCCTCCCCTCTCCCTCACCATCCCTTTCTGTGGTTTTTGGGTTGGTTATGCGTCCAGTTTCTTTTCTTCTTTCCTCCTTCTCTCCCCCCCCCCCTTCTTCTTACCCCCCTGCCCCCACCCCTCACTCTCAACACCCCCCATCCCGCCCCTTTCACACCACACCCTATGCAGTCAGTGCTGTGTGGTGTCGTCACTGCACAGTGTGTGTCTTGTCCTGAGGTGTGTGTCAGCAACTGCCTGCCTGTCTGTCCATGGTGCATCTTCAGGTTGTCTAGGTTGAATTGTAATATGATCGGTACTTTAACCTTGCTGATATGATGTTGCTCTCTCCCTCCCCCCTCCCCCACACACCCCTAAACTAACCACTTTCTGATCTTCCACTCGTCTCCACTCCACTCCATTCTATTCCTCTCCACTCTACTCCACTCTATTCTACTCCACTCCACTCTATTCTACTATATTCTACTCCTCTCCACTCTGTTCTACTCCACTCCACTCCCACTCTATTCTACTCCTCTCCACTATTCTACTCCACTCTACTCCACTCTATTCTACTCCACTCCACTCTATTCTACTATATTCTACTCCACTCCACTCTATTCTACTCCACTCCACTCTGTCTCTACTCACTCCACTCCACTCTATTCTACTCCACTCCACTCTATTCTACTCCACTCCACTCCTATTCTACTCCACTCTATTCTACTCCACTCCACTCTGTTCTACTCCACTCCACTCTACTCTATTCTACTCCACTCTACTCTATCTACTCCACTCCACTCCACTCATCTACTCCACTCCACTCTATTCTACTGCCACTCCACTCCACTCTATTCTACTGCCACTTCACTCCACTCTATTCTACTCCACTCCACTCTATTCTACTCCACTCCACTCTACTCTACACTCCTCTCTATTCTACTCCACTCCACTCTATTCTACTCCACTCCACTCTATTCTACTCCACTCCACTCTTTTCTACTCCACTCCACTCTATTCATACGCCACTCCACTCCACTCTATTCTACGCCACTTCACTCCACTCCTATTCTACTCCACTCCACTCTATTTTACTCCACTCCACTCTACTCCACTCCACTCTATTCTACTCCACTCCACTCTATTCTACTCCACTCCACTCTATTCTACTCCACTCCACTCTTTTCTACTCCACTCTATTCTACTCCACTCTATTCTACTACTCCACTCATTCTACTCCACTCCACTCTATTCTACTCCACTCCACTCTATTCTACTCCACTCATATTCTACTCCACTCCACTCTACTCTACTCCATCTATTCTACTCCACTCCACTCTATTTTACTCCACTCCACTCTATTCTACTCCACTCCATTCTACTCCACTCCACTCTACTCCACTCTATTCCACTCTATTCTACTCCACTACATTCCATTCCACTATATTCTACTCTACTCCACTCCACCCCACTCAGTTCCACTCCAATCCAATCCACCTTTCAGTCATTGTTCTACGGCACTAAATCAACAGGTACAAAAGTAGTGTGCACAAAGAAAGAAAAGAAAAAAGGAAGGAAAACCGACAGGTATCTAGTTGTCCTCCTCTCCTTTTCTTTTCCTGTTCTTTCTTTCCAGGCGATAAAAGGATTCTTGTTCAGAGGCCGTTAAATTAATGAAGGTACCTAGTATTATTTTGTTCGTCCCTCTGCTATAGCTCGAGGTTCAGTAACACTAAATGTTTGTGTGTGTGTGTCATCGTTCTTTGCACTCTACGTAGGTAGCCAACTTCGGCATAGTTTTTTTGTTTTTTGTTTTTGTTTTTTTTGTTTTTTGTTATTGTTTTTTTTGTTTGTTTGTTTGTTTGTTGTTGTTGGTTTTTTTTTTGGGGGGGCGGGGGAATCGAACCTACGAATGTTTTCCAGGACAGTCGGGAAGTACCTCCCTCCTACTCTTTCCCATTTTCAACTGTCGTGGATTTATTTTAATGTACACAAGTCTGTAAGCACACGGGTCCAACTGGTTTAGAGTCTTCTCCGATAGACTTAAATTGGGTTCGATTTTCCCGTCAAATTGAGAAGAAAAGGGTGGTGGGGGAGGGGGAGGTAAGGCTCGGAATCGAACCCAGAGACTCACAGTTTACTTGTTATAGGCAAGGGAATGTTTAAGCCGTCCCGCTACTTTCCTTCTTGTACCTAGTATTTAAATCAAACAAAATTAATTTGACATATTTTTGGAAGTTCTTAATATACTCCCGATTGCAATCAGTTGACTGTGGGTTTATTTTCTCTTCAGAACTATAAACATTGCGAAATCGGACAGAGCTGTGCACACGAAATTGAGATCCTAGATATCATATCAAGTACCAGGTAGAATTCAGAAATAGAAAGATACAAACAAATATGATACAGCCTTGAACACAGAATGCAGCTGCCTAAAGGTTGGCGAAAAACCAGTCCATAGTTTTCTGCTCCAGGTGGTTGGGACACACGAACAAGTATGGAAAACAAGCTCCCCCCCCCCCACCAAAAAAAAGGTATAAAAAACAATCTAAGCAAACAAACAAATAACGAAATCATCCACAACCTAAAAAAGAACTAAAAAAAACCTAAATAGAAAACTCAAAAGCCTAAACGGAATCTAAACTCCAACGCTAAAAAAAAAGAAATAATGAAAAGGGTAAAAAGAAATAATCAAAACCTATAAAAAAAATACCCCAAACCTAAAAATGAATATTCTAAAATCTGAAAACGAAATTGTCAAAACGAAAAAAAACAAACCTATGCAACCCCCAAAAGAAATAGATACATCTAAAACCATAAAAGAAATAATCTAAACCTTTTTTTAAAAAAAAATCAAAAACCTAAAAAAAAAAAAGAAATAACTCCAAAAGCCCCTAAAAAGAACTTAATCAAAACCAGCCTAGACGGAATACAAGATGCTGACAGCTAGCTCCCTCCATTCATTGGGTATAAAGGCAGAAGCCAGGTCTCCGACCAGTCTGGCACTAATGAAGGCAGCAGCGAGGTGTAACCAGCAGGAAAAATGATTCCCCATAGTCTGTACC
>CM060332.1:32983913-32986413 GCA_030674155.1 Stramonita haemastoma
ATCCCATTATCCTCGATACAAAAGAATAAATCAATCAATCAATTAATCAATCAATCAATCAATCAATCAAACAATCAATCTCTCTCTCTCTCTCTCTTCTCTCCTCTCTCTCTCTCTCTCTCCTCTCTCTCTCTCTCTCTCTCTCTCTCTCTCTCTCTCTCTCTCTCTCTCTCTCTCTCTCTCTCTATATATATATATATATAGTGGATCGGTGGTCTAGGTGGTCACGCGCCTTGCCTAGAAAGTAAAAAGTCCGGGTCGGTGTGTGCGGGTTCGTACCCCGTTGGACCCAAAACTTTTTCCCCATCCATTAGACCCTGAGTGGTGGTCTGGGCGCTAGTCTTTCGGATGAGACGATAAACCGAGGTCCCGTGTGTTACACATCACTATTTAGCGCACGTAAAAGAACCCACGGCAACAAGGGGTTGTCCCTGGCAAAATTCTGTAGAAAGAAGCCACTCTGATAGGGAAACAAATACACTTGCATGCAGGAAAAAGAAAAAAAAATGGGTAGGCACTGCACATGTGGCGACGTGCTTTCCCCGGGGAGAGCAGCCCGAATTTCACGCAGAGAAATCTGCGTGACATAAAGTGGTACAAAATACAAAATATATATATATATATCTGTCTGTCTGTCTGTCTGTCTGTCTGTCTGTCTGTCTGTCTGTCTGTCTGTCTGTCTCTCATTCTCTGTCTTCTTCCCCTTTTCTCTTTCTCTCTCTCTTTCTCCTTCTCCCCTCTCAATAACTTTTCTCCACCTCTCCTTTTTTTCTCTCTCTTTCTCCTTCACCCCCCCCCCCCCCCAAACTCTCTTTCACACTCCCCCCCGCCCCCCCCCCCCCCCTTTCTCTGTCTATCCCCCTAAGCCTTACTGCTCAACCTACCCTGAGATAACTACCACTATACCAAAAGGAATCCTCCACACACCACACAGACACTATTTAATTGACCACAATGCCCTGACGTGACGTCAGCCAAGGTGTCTGTTCCATCTTTGGCATTTTTTTCTCTGTCTCTTTTGTCAATTCTTCTGTTCCTTCTTTTCTTTTTTTGCCAATTCCTTTTTTTAATTCTTTTTTCTTTCTCTTCTCTCTGCCAGTTTTATTTCGTCTTTATTATTTTGACTTTCTTGCCATTTTTATTTCTTCTATTACTTCTCTTCTCTCTGTTTATTTTATTTCTTCTATCCTTTCACTTCTCTGTGCCAATTTTATTTCTTCTCTCCTCTTTTCTTCTCTCTGCCATATTTATTTCTTCTCTTCTGTTCTCTCTACCAATTTCATTTCTTTTTTTCCTTCTCTTCTCTGTACCAGTTTTATTTCTTCTTTTTCTTCTCGTCTTTCTGCCAACTTTATTTTCTCTCTCTTCTTCTCTTTGTCAATTTTATTTCTTCTCCCTTCTCTCTGCCAATTGTATTTCTTCTCTTCTCTTCTCTCTGCCAATTGTATTTCTTCTCTCCTCTTCTCTTCTCTCTGCCAATTGTATTTCTTCTCTCCTCTTCTCTCTCTCTGCCAATTTTATTTCTTCTCCCCTTCTCTCTGCCAATTGTATTTACTTCTCTTCCTTCTCTCCTCTGCCAATTGTATTCTTCTCTCCTCTTCTCTTCTCTCTGCCAATTGTATTTTCTTCTCTTCTCTTCTCTCGCCAATTGTATTTTTTCTCTTCTCTTCTCTCTGCCAATTGTATTTCTTCTCTCCTCTTCTCTTCTCTCTCTGCCAATTTTATTTCTTCTTCCTTCTCTCTGCCATTGTATTTCTTCTCTTCCTTTCCTTCTCTCTGCCAATTGTATTTCTTCTCTCCTCTTCTCTTCTCTCTGCCAATTTTATTTCTTCTCCCTTCTCTCTACCAATTTATTTCTTTCTCTCCTCTTCTCTTCTCTCTCCAATTGTATTTCTTCTCTCTCTTTCTCTCTCTGCCAATTGTATTTCTTCTCTTCTCTTCTCTTTGCCAATTGTATTTCTTCCTCCTCTTCTCTTCTCTCTGCCAATTGTATTTCTTCTCTTCTCTTCTCTTTGCCAATTGTATTTCTTCTCTTCTCTTCCTCTCTGCCAATTGTATTTCTTCTCTTCTCTCTTCTCTCTGCCAATTGTATTTCTTCTCTTCTCTTTGCCAATTTTATTTCTTCTCCCTTCTCTCTGCCAATTGTATTTCTTTCTCCTCTTCTCTTCTCTCTGCCAATTGTATTTCTTCTCTTCTCTTCTCTCTGCCAATTGTATTTCTTCTCTTCTCTCTCTGCCAATTGTATTTCTTCTCTCTCTTCTCTTCTCTCTGCCAATTGTATTTCTTCTCCTCCTCTTCTCTTCTCTCTGCCAATTGTATTTCTTCTCTCCTCTTTCCTTCTCTCTGCCAATTGTATTTCTTCTCTTCTCTTCTCTTCTCTCTGCCAATTGTATTTCTTCTCCCTTCTCTCTGCCAATTGTATTTCTTCTCTTCTCTTCTCTCTGCCAATTTTATTTCTTCTCTCTCTCTCTTCTCTCTGCCAATTGTATTTCTCTTTCTC
>CM060332.1:32998913-33001413 GCA_030674155.1 Stramonita haemastoma
CTCTCTCTCTCTCCTTTCTTCCTTCAACCCATCTCGAAAAAAATAAATATTCTTTGCAAAGAACTATTCACACCAGATTCAAACCCATCACCCTCCCCCCCAATATCAACTTTTGAAAAAGTTCGTAAAGGATGTCATGTCAGTACCAACACTACCACCCAGTCTTCCTCTCAACTTGCACCTTGTAGTTATGCCATCACCGCCACCCCATCATCTTAAAATTTGGCTCCCTTCTTTCGTAAACTTTACACAGAAGGTATTGGAGAAATGTCACATTTAGTCGTATGTCTGTCTAGTTGGAGAGGGTTACCGCTTTCTTTAAAGGTAAGAACTGGTAGATGCTTTTTTTTTTTAATTGTGGTAGGTTGACAACTGTAAAAAGGGGTAAAGGGGGACCTCAGCTTCTCTAGAGGCCAGCATGTTGAGGGCGGCACCCATCTCCTCTCCCTCGCTGTTTTACCTTCCCTGGCCCTAAAGAGGGCAGATATCCATTTACAGTTTGGTGAACTGGGGGACTGCACGAAAGTCAAGGCGCACGATCTGTCACCCTTGCTGGAGACAACTATCCTCAATACTGCTGCTTGAAGAAAGCCAAGTGCTGTGATCACTGAACTGTCCTGTTCCTGCAGTGCAACACACAAATGGAGAGGTAGCATCGTCGATGTTTAACACATACGATATAATAATGTACTGTGGAAGACTTGTATGAAGTAAAGGCTTTGACCCTTGCGTCCCCCGTGCGAATACCAGGAGGTCTGTAAGCATAAACAGCATCCCCTACCTTCTCAAAATTCTGTGCTAGGGATTCCTCTTTTCTATCCCTCTCTGTATTTCTGTCTTGTTACTTTTCTTCCTGTCACCACCCCGTTGTTTATTTTCTGCCTTCATGGTCCATCCTTCTGCATTTTAATCCACAAAGACTTTAAAGACAACTTCTTCTCTATGCAGAAGTCGGATGTGCTAGGCCTGACTTGTAGGCGCTTAATTAACGGCAGTGTAATGCATTTTCGCTTGTATGACAGACAACGATGGTTGGTGTCTGAGCGTTCGATGAAGAAAAAGAAGACTCCTGTGTCATATCCTTCCTCGCCACTGTCACATAGGAATGCAGTACTTGAGGTGAGGTGTCCATTAAATGGACATCGGTTCCGATCTCCCCAGTTTTGCGTTCCCTGGTTAGAACCCTGAAATTTACCATTTAATTTTATGTGATATTTGTTGTGCAACCTTTTCAAGCCCACCACTTATCGGTAACATTAAAAAAAAAACCTGCTTTACGACATGATATATCTGTGTGTTCCCTTACAAGAACGTTCTTGACATTTACCTAAGAATGAAGCACTAGGCCCATTAAGCTCAAAGAGCTTTCTCGTTTGATTTATTTGCTAAACTGACGTTAGCTTTACTTGAGAAAAATCAAAACAAGTATCACTTTGCGGAATAGCTGCCCACGAATTTTGTCTTCTAGGGAAAAACAAACTTCTTTGCATTTTTTGCATAAAGTTTACAGGCTGAAATATTTGTGGAGCTGACGCACTGTGATCGAATACCGGTTGTCTTAACTTTGTGTCAATCTAGTTACAGAGGTATTAACCTTTCTTCATCTTCCCCACCTCTGAGAATTCAGGGCTAGGCTGTAAAGTGCCCGGCACACGTGCCTTTTCCAATGTGCGACTGGGAAAGACTATTAGAACCTCTATAGACAAAGTGTAACAGGATATGTTTGTTTGAAATAATATGTATTATGACGATTGAAATGTGTGTTATGTGATGAGAATTCATGAGTTGTGAGAATTCAATCAGATAATAAGAGGCACCAGTCTGGCTGTTCCGCTTTTCGTAAGAGTAGGCCATCGTGTGCCAGTGGGAACAAGATGTCAATATTTACAAAACTGCATACACATGGGGACTGGTTGAAAAAAAAAGCACATGAGTGCTTATTCCAATATATCATCGATATAAAGAATAAATAAAATAAATAAAATAAAATAGGTATGGGCTTGAGATGCTGTACACTGAATGGCTGACAGATAACTAGCCAAACGTTTGGAACAGATTATGGTGTATTCCAACCAGGCCAGTTTAGCCCAGAATTCTGGGCTTTTTAAGAAATGTGTGTTGACGGTGATAGACGACATGTTCAGGATTCGCTTTGCCCATAACTCCCCAGCCCTACGTTTGTAGAGGACGATGTGTCGGGGCTGTTAACAGACAAGTTGTAAGTCTCTGTAGATCCCTGAATCGCGTGCCTGATCTAACTAGCCTAGTTTTGGAGCTGCTGTGTGACCAGAGGACCGTGCTTTTTTGTAAAGTTCCTAGTCCGGCACTGCACAAGGAATAAGATAGAGAAAATGATGGTCTAGCGGGAACACATTCATCCAGGACCGAAAGGTTGTGGGTTTGATTCCCAAGCGCTTTGATTTTTTTTTTTGATTTTTTTTTATTACAAGATATAGCCGTATATAAATTCCATGTCTTCTTCTCTCTTCTTCTTCTTCTT
>CM060332.1:33003913-33006413 GCA_030674155.1 Stramonita haemastoma
AGCCACTATCATCAACAGCATTATCGTCGTCATCGTCATCGTCGTTATCATCATCATCATCATCATCACACATCATCATCATCATCATCATCATCATCATCATCATCATCATCATCATTGTCACTATCATTGTTGTTATTATTAGTGATACTAGCGCTGAAGTTGTCCAGTTCACAAAATAAGCCTGACCCATTTCCCAAACAGACACAGCAGACTCCACGACACAGACAGGGGACCAGGTTTTGCTCTATCTCCAGAAAGGCGCCATCTCTTAGCAGACAGAGCTTTCTGTAAACGATCCATCACCACGTCTGTGGATTAACAAGAAATTAATGGGGGGATAAAAATAGACTGGGAGGTGGAACACAGGCTTCGGAATGGCCTGAATTCTTTTCCACTATATATTTATTTTATTTTATTTTATCTTATTCTTTTATATCGAGGATAATGGGATAAGCACTCATGTGCTTTTTTTTTTTACATCCAGTTCCCGTGTGTCCTCAGTTGGGTAAATATTGTCATCAGTTCCCATCGGCACACAATGCATGGCCTACTCTTACGAAAAGCGGAACAGGATTTTAACGTGTGGGCAAGATGTTCTTATAAGTATAGCAGATGTGTTACCCACGGAAGGGCAGGTGAAAGAGAAAAGGGAAAATTAATAGAAGCATTGATAGATGACAGGACTAGGAGTGTGCACGACCTGTTTCTGTCCCGTGGTTTTTGTCTTTTGCTTTCAGATCGGTAGGTTTGTGACTGTCAGGCCATCCTTTTCTTTCTTTCTTTCTTCTTTTGTTTCTTTCTTTGTTTCTTCTTCTTCTTTTCTTTCTTTTTCTTTTTTTTTCTTTTTTTCTTTTTTTTCTTTCTTTCTTTTTTTCTTTTCTTTTCTTTTCTTTTTTTCTTTTTCTTTCTTTTCTTTTCTTTCTTTTTTCTTTTCTTTTTCTTTCTTTTTTTCTTTCTTTCTTTCTTTTTTTTTTTTTTTTTTTTTTCTTTTTTTTTTTTTTCTTCTTTCTTTCTTTCTTTCTTTCTTTTTTCTTTCTTTCTTTCTGTCTGTTTGTCTTTCTGTCTTTCTTTCATTTCTTTCTCTCTTTCGATCTTTCTCTCTCTCTTTCTTTCTTTCTTTCTTTTCTTCTTTCTTTCTGTCTTTTTTCTTCCTTCCTTCCTTCTCTCTTACGATAGGATAGGACACTTTCTGTGTAATGTATGACTAGTGTGCTGTCATGTCAGTGGTCTTTGGAGTTCTTGTAAGTTTGGTGTGTGTGGAGGAGGGAGGGGGGGGGGGGGGGGTAGAATAGCCGACGAATGTTACGCAATCGCGAACATGATTAAGTGTATAACCTCTCAGAATGGTTTGGGGGTTGTTTTTTTTGGAAGCGCAAACGCAATTTTGTTTCACGAGGGTAATAGATTAACTAACATCGACTTTTTCATCCAGCCCTCAAAACCTCTCAGAAATTTATCAGTAGTGACTTTTTTTTTTTCGATTCTCTCTCTCTCTCTCTCTCTCTCTCTCTTCTCTCTCTCTCTCTCCTCTCTCTCTCTCTCTCTCCTCTCTCTCTCTCTCTTCTCCTCTCTCTCTCTCTCTCTCTCTCTCTCTCCTCTCTCTCTCTCTCTCTCTCTCTCTCTCTCTCTCTCTCTCTCTCTCTCTCTCTCTCTCTGGGGACGGGGTAGCCTGGTGGTTAGAGTGATGCGAATTGCGCTCGTGATCTGCTGACCCGGGTTCGATTCTCGTTCAAGAGGATCTTTTTCTCTGGAGTTAACATCAGTGCCGACTCCAATTCCCCTGAAAGTCCTTCGGATGAGACTATCCTGGGAGCGAACGCACGCAGAACATCTTGCGCACGCGTTAATACATATTCCGCTTTTTGGAAGAGTAAGCCATTGTGTGCCGGTGGGAACGGATGATAAAATTCACAAAACTGCATACACACGGGATTGGATGTACATGAGTGCTTATTCCATTTTACTCGAAATGATAGAAAAATGATGATAATAATGATAATCATAATAATAAATAATTCCAGCTTTCCATTCTTTTTTCATTCTTCCCTCCCCTCCTCCCAGGTTTTTAATATCCTTTTAGTTTTTAAGCATCATGTTCTATGTTTTTAAAAAATATTTTCTTACCAGTGTCTTTGTGAATGTCAATATTTGGCAAGTTTGATTTTATCATGGAAGCTTCTACTAACTTGGAAATCCTTGTGCCTGTATAACACTGAATGCGTGTGGACTAAAATGTGTGGCTAAAGTTGGTTGGCACAGCTATCTGCAGACGGTAACTAGTTTTCCACTGGATTTATGTACACTAGATTTTTGAAAGTAGAAGCCATTTATCTGATAGCTGATGATTTGATTTTTGAATAAGGGCTTCCTGGTTTGTCTTTGAAATGAAAATGGCCGCTTCCCTCTCCCTGACACTTTCCAACAAGACTTTGTTTGGAAATAAACACAAAAAACTCACATATAGCACTGAAATCACAAAATGTTACTGAAATAGCCT
>CM060332.1:33018913-33021413 GCA_030674155.1 Stramonita haemastoma
AGGGAGGAAGCAGCATGAAAATTGTTTTATTACATATCAAAGAAAAACTAAGAAGACAAATAATGATGAAAAGTATCAACAGTATGACAAGAGTATTGATGAACGCATCTCTTTAAAAAAAAAAAAATCATTTATCTTTAAAGCAGGCCTAGAATTTTTGGATAGATTGGAGAGAAATGGAAAACAGGCGAAAATTCCAGAAATACTCTGTGTGTGAGTGCGTGCGTGTGTACGTGCGTACGTGTGCGCGCGCGTGTCTGTGTGCGTGCGTGCGTGTGTCTGTGTCTGTGTCTGTCTGTGTCTGTCTGTGTGTGTGTTGGAGATGGGTGGGTATGGGGGAGGGGGGAATACAAGAGAAAAGGAAGACAAAAAGAGTCCAGAAACAAATTAAACACCCCCCCTTCCCCACCCACCCCTCACTCCCCCGACATAATGACTATTCCTTACATAATGCCACCACACCAGTATGGATGGGAGCTGATACAGGTGATTTCTTTTAACAGAGCTTCTTTGTTGGGACATAAGGGGTTTCAATCTGTTCTGCTTTGCAAAGGAGTTTTCAGTCCCCCTGCGTTCTGTGCATTTACTGCCAGGTCTAGGCATTCAGTTCAGAGGACAGGAATGCTGTTGTTGTTGTTGTTGTTGTTGTTGTTGTGGTGGTGGTGGTGGTGCGTTCCCCAGCTTAACCACCTAAGGGGTCACCCAGAGCATGTATTCTGATTTACTCATTCCAATATGGATACAGGGACTTCATGTAAAAAAAATTTCAAAAGCCCACTTCAGGGCTTATTCTATAAGTATCGAAATAAAAGAAATTGAAATGAATACATTTGAATGAATAAATGCTAATGTTTTAAACAGGTTCTGGGCGCTCGCCAATAATGACAGCTTTTTGTCGATGATGGTGGTGGTGATGATGATGATGATGATGATGGTGGTGGTGGTGGTGGTGGTGGTGGTGGGGGGGGGGTGGTTATTGTGATTATATTCATGTCCCAGCGGAGAATTCCGATTCAGAGAGTGAAAACTCGATGACTTCTCTTTACATGTTGCCCTATGTAGATTGCCTCGGTACAATGTGACGGCCCCAATGGGCTAAGCTAAACCCACCAGCATAAAAAATATGTAGGAGGGACACCATAGCCGAGTGGTTAAGACCGTTTGGCGTCAATCCCATGGGATGGGTTCATGAAAGTCGTGGGTTCGAATCTTGGTGGCATCTGGTGATATAAAGTTCGGGATTTTTACGATCTCCCTGGTCAACTTGGAAGGGTAGATCTGCCAGTGGTTTAATCCCTTTAGTGTCTATAATTATATACACATGCAGACGATAAAAATATACACGTAAAAAATCTTGTAATCCACGTCAACATTCGATGAAGTACGGAAACACGAACATACTCAGCGTACATCCCCACAATCGGAATGCGGCTACCTTCATGGTAGGCAAAAAAATGGTTGCATCCTCAAGAATCTCACCTTTAGTAAACCCCGGGAGTTCTACTAGCCCAGGAACGAAAAAAAAAAACAACAACCCATAGATAAAAAGATAAACGCAAAGTGGGTCTGTCTCTTCCACACATTTTTCTGTATATCTAGTTCAGCCTTAGGTTCCTTTCAATGCTCACTTCCCTGTCTCTCCGATGGTTCTGTTCAATTTTCCGGTCTCTCCTGCTTAGATGTAGAAGATACTCTTACAAAAGTTTCAGGATAGGACAGATCGTCACCCCTCCCCCCCCCCCTTCCTCCTTCCGTCTCCTTTTTTGCTACTTTTTGCCACACTTCCCTTTGATACCTACTCACGAAACCACAATTTCTCTGTCTCTGTCTGTGTGTCTGTCTGTCTACCTGTCTGTTTGCCTGTCTGTCTGTCTGTCTCTTTCTCTCCCTCTCTCCCTCCCCCCCTCCCTCTCTCTCTCTCTCTCTCTCTCTCTCTCTCCTCTCTCTCTCTCTCTCTCTGTCTGTCTGTCTGTCTGTCTGTCTGTCTGTCTGTCTGTCTGTCTCTCTCTCTCTCTCTCTCTCTCTCTCTCTCTCTCTCTCTCTCTCTCTCTCTCTCTCTCCTCCCTCCCTCCCTCCCTCCCTCCCTCCCTCCCCCTCCCCTATCTCCCCCCTCTCTCCATCTTCCCCCCCTCTCTCTCCCCACTCTCTCCCTTCCTGCTCTGTAAGTAGTATTTTTCACTCATTTCCAGCTTCACTCAAACTTTTTTCTTGCCCAAGGCTTGTCAGTGAGAGAGTGTTAGTTAGTCTCTCGTTCAACTGTTCAGCTGTGAAAATAACTTTCTCTTCTGTCAGCTTAAAAAAAAAAAATTCTGGTCCCACTTTGCTGTACTTTTGGGGGTGAAAAAGGAGTAGCCTCGTCATTTTCAGGACCTGTCTGCGCTATGTAAAAAAAAGTTTTTTAAGTTAGGAGGAGCATCTGTAATTTTAAGAGCACTGAGAGAGAGGAAGAAGGGGTGGAAATTGAGGGGAGGGGGGAAGAGAGAGTGGGCAGAGAGAGAGA
>CM060332.1:33027326-33038542 GCA_030674155.1 Stramonita haemastoma
AGTTGCTGTACATGACTCTTTGGCACAAAATTGGAAACGTTGTTGGCAACAAAATAATGCCATATAATATTTTTCAATATGCAACACCGATAAAAAACACCAGAGATATATAGATGCAATACTGATAAAGATAAATAATTTTTTTTAACAGCAAAAATATATCCACACCAGAGAAAGCTGTGAACAAAAAAATTTGGTGGGAATGCATGTACAAAGATAGTTTATTTTTAAAAAAATAAAAAAAGTATACAGTAATACTAAACATTTCAGGCACCAAAACGGTAACACTAAACTGTACCAACATCCAAAAAGGGATTACGACAATAATCTTAAACAATAAAAGTCATTGAACACAATACTGTGGATCCATTGCACTTTTGATTTGCACACGTTTGAGCAAAAAAAAAAAGACATAAAAACCATCACAATGGCAAGTTAAGCATACAAAATACACTTCAACACAGTTAAAAACCAAAAATAAAAACTATAGCACAAAAAGGCAGAACAAAAATCTGATATATCACAGGATTGCATGAGTTGTGGACATTCCAACAAAAAATATATTCTGCTGTGCTAGCTGTAGACACAGAGGGCTCCTGCCAGCTTCAACCAGCCTAAGACACGGTGCCAGAAACATTCAGTGCAAACACTTCAAAGACTCCTCAAGGAGTCAAGAGAGACTTCAACAACTCATACATCCCTGGAGTACGAATGCAGCCACCTTCATGGTGAGTAAACTGTCGCATACGCAAAATCTCACCATTAGGTGAACCTCGGGGCTCTAAGCCAAGGAACGCACGCACGCACGCACGCACGCACGCACACACACACACACACACACACACACACACACACACACACACACACACACAACACACACACACAACACACACACTCACACACACACACACACAAACACACACACACACACACACACACACACACACACACACACACACACGGTTAAGGGTTTAAAGGAGAGGTGAACAAAACTAGTCAAGTACACATCCTACAGTGTCGAAAAATCTAGTGAAGCAACACTCTTCCTCACTACATAAAAGGTGCAGAGAATCTTCCACAAGATAGCAGTGAAATGTGCTGGGGGGGGGAGCAAGGTTTTTGAACCTGCCAGGTTTCCAGGAAACTTGGTGAAGGTGATCCATCCTTTGTGTGCTAGAACCAACAGCTCTCTCGTCCATCCACACACACACACACACACACACTTTAAACCACACTATCGAGAAAAGAAGTGGAAAGAATGGTGAACTGGGACTGGGAAAAAAAAAAGCAGGGTTTCTTTTTCTCCGTCTTTACTGTACATCTACAAAATGGACGACACAAAATGACCAGCATGCACCCTGGTACCCAGAGAGGGATGGGCTCCACCAACTTCAGCTTGCTTAGGTCAGACACACTTGCCTGATGAATTCCAATGGGTCCTCCAACAGCTTCTAGAGAAGTGAAGGGAGAAGTCACACCCAGTCTATCCCCGCCACAACAAACTCCTAATCTGTCAGAGTGCATCTTCTGCTACTCCATCTTTGGTGTTTAAAGGCATCTTCGGTACAGCTTTTCAAATCAAAGATAGGACTAAACAAACTAACTACAAGACAGACTAACTACATTTTCCAAAAAACGGGCACTTTCGGTTCGAACATTCATTTGATTTAAAAAGCAGCTCTGCTTGTGAACTCTTTTCAAAAGATGTACAGCTTTGCTTTTGTTGTTCTTTGTTGTTGTGGTGGTTTTTTTCCTTTTGGTTTGCTACATACACTTTTTCTCCCATCGTTCTGAGCTACCAAAAACCTTTCACACTAACCTTGACACTCTGATCAAACTAGACAACATATAAAGGTAAAGGTGTCCCTTAACCTATGTGGTCGTTGGGGAGCAAGGCATCAGAGACCTCAGCTTCTCCAGGGCCAGCATATTGAGGGCAGTGCCTATCTCCTCTCCCTCCATGCTTTACCTTCCCTGACCCTAAAGAGGCTGGTACCCATTTAAACCTGAGTGAACTGGGGGACTGTACGGAAGCCAAGGAACACAAACGGTCACCCATCCAACTGGTAACCATGCTCGATGCTGGGGGAAGGTGAGTGTTCTGACCACTGAGCTATCCCGACAACATACCACAATGTTAAGTTCCACAGCAGAGCAGGAACAGGAAGCTTACCATGCAGAAAATGAAGCTGTGTGCATGTAGTGTGAGCAGTTTAGTCTATGTGCGTGTGCAACACGGCAACTGAACACAAGGCATCAATACTGAGATTCTTTCAGTGTTGATCATGCAGAGGGGCAAAACTGTCCCTGGGGTGCCTGTCTTGGTCACCACAGTTCTTCATGTCAAAATGCAAGACACAACATAACCATATAAATTATAATCACAAGTAACAAACACCAATCCAATCCAATGATGCAGTCTTAGAGTCCCACTGACCGCACAGGCCACATCAGAGCAGAGTAACACTTTTAGAATGGAAACATATTATATATGTATATGTATGTATGTATATATGTATGTATGTCTGTATGTATGTCTGTATGTATGTATGTATGAGTGTGTGTGTGTGTGTGTATATATATACAGAGAGAGAGAGAGAGAGAGAGAGATAGATAGATAGATAGATAGATAGATAGATAGATAGATAGATAGGTAGATAGATAGATAGATAATAGATAGATAGATAGATAGATAGATAGATAGATAGATAGATAGATAGATAGATAGATAGATAGATAGATTGATAGATAGATAGATAGACAGATAGATAGTGCAATGTGTTTGTCCAAACACAAACTAGAGATATTACGAATCATTCAAACCTGTGATGATCAACACAATGCAGAAGCTCAGAGCAAAACAACTGGGGAAAAACAGGTGAGAAATGATCACATGCAACCTTGGAAAGATTGTTCACAAAAAACCCACCAGAACATGACACAATGTAAACAGGTACAGGGACCATACATCACCATCCCACAACAACCAAAACTGTAACAAAACTTTCACCAAAGCCAGCGCTGTCATGAGGACAGACATGTTAAATAAACTTCTTTCCTCTCGCATCCTGCATCCCACATTTATACATACTGACTAGGCACTCTTTCCCAGACTGGCATTAGGAGACAGAATTGAAGGCAAATGCTGACAGATCCATTCTATGTTGTCTTCTATCTCTCGCTGACTCATGACAATAGACAACCATTGTCTTGCCATTCAAAAAGGATTTGCTCAAATAATGACCAAATCACAGAGAGAGAGGAGAGAGAGAGAGAGAGAGAGAGAGGAGAGAGAGAGAGAGAGAGAGAGAGAGAGAGAGAGAGTGAGAGAGAGAGAGAGAGCGAGAGAGAGAGAGTGTGTGTGTGTTGTGACAGAGAGAGAGAGAGAGAGGGGGGGGGGGGGGGGGAGGGGAAGAGGTTGACTTGAAAGAAAAATGATTTAAGTACTTAGTGCATGATTTTGAAAATCAGAAAAATATTAGAAAACATGAAATATATCATATTTGATTTTAAAAAGTAGAATAAAAATATCCATGCTGCACAAAGTACCCCCATTAAAAATCACAACGTACTGTGAGCCCTTACACAACTCTTTCTGATGATTCCGTACTTGTTAACATAGGTCAGAAGAACCGCAATAAAAGTAGAAAAAAAAAGTATTTAGAAATGCAAAGATGGTGGGGAACTACACAGGACAAAGATCATGAAAATTCTGTAACAAATATATAGGATTTTATATGAAGCTACAGGGATTTTTTTTCTTGCACAATCTCTGTTCACATGTAAATGGAACACCTGTGCTGAACAGTACAGGAGAAACAACAGATTTGTGAATGTGATAAACCGGAGTTGTCAACAAGGACTTTATCTGCACTTTCAAGTCAGAGAAATTCCATGCAATATCTTTCTTCTTTTTTCTTTCTGAAATCATATCCCATCATGTGCTAAGGCGTGGGGGTGGGGGGGGGATAGGTGCATTTGGGCTTGGGTTTTTTTTTCATAGAAGCTAGTTGACTCTTGCTATTGATTCAATCCTACTTTACAAATTCTTCAATCATCAGAGAATGACATTTAAAAAACCAGTTTTCAAAACTGGACTTTAAAAAATCAATCTTTTTTTTATTGAGTCCATTTTCATCATCCTCACTCTCAAAAAGGAAGAACCTGTCAATTCAGAAATACAAGAACTCTGAAATTCTTAAAAGTATATCTGATGTGCATGCTTCCAGTCTGACGTTTATGATCCACATTCTATAGAGCATTGAACCCTCATCTAACAAACACACAGAAAGCAGGTTCATTGCTCACACTACCATGCTCTTCCCTCTTCCAAGTTTCATATGAAAAACAAAAACTTAAGTTAAATCATGGCTAGTTTTCAACTCTGCTCAAAGTTTCCTCACCTGAAAAATAATTTATCTGATCTGAGATCAAAGCCGGCATGTGCAGGATCTTGCTCAGGAAACAAAATTTTTACATTTCACCATCATCACCACCATCATCCAAGAAAAAACCCCAACAAAAACGCCTTAACCAACCAACCAACCAAAAACCACTAAAAGGAACAAAATGAAAAAAAGAGAGAAAAGAACTCCTCTCCTCGCCCCAAAGTTCCATTTTCAACAGGAGTGAACACTTCTGGGGCTGGGTGAAGAAGGGAAATGTTCCCTTTCCCAGAGACATCAAGCTTCTAGCTGTGAGGCAAACCTGTCAGCCACTGTGACTCTAAGACAACACATATATCCCTTGTCTTCTGTGCAAAGTACACTGAGAGATAGATAAACAATCTTGTGTCTGCACTGGTCTTGGTTACACACCAACACTTGTGAAAGTACTATTACTGTGATAACTCATATCATAACAATACCATTACCAATTCATATTTTGTACAGTAACCAAATACTCTTGTATTTTTATCTCTCTCCAACCCCCCCCCCCCCCCCCCCCCCCCCCCCCCCCACCTTTGGCAGAGTTTTTCAACAGCTAGTTGTAAAGAGAAGTCAAAAGAACAAACTACATGATTTCAATAGTTTATATGTTCATCCCTAGCCTGGGACAAAAAAATACTTATGCAAGAAATATATAATGCTCCGGGATAAAGAGTTGCATTGCACCAGAGGTCAGTTTTTAGTTATTGAAATGTTGTTAATCTGCAATAAAAGGGCTATTCATTTTTTTAAAAAAGAACAGAATGAAAATTCTATGAAAAGCTATTACAAATTGAAATGATAGATTGTAGGAAGTGACAAAACATGAAACTGACAAGATTAGTGTTGTAATAGGTATTGAGAATGAGGGCATGTGTATTTTTAAACATGTTTTAAAGCAAAAGGAAACAAACTTACACCTTGCTATTTCAGTAAAAGGTAGAATAGTGGCTATAGTTTTATAATTGATCAACATCTCAAAATCGACAACCTGATCCCCGTCTGCCTTCAATGGCTCCTAGTGGAAAAGTGGGTCAGGTGCAAAGCGACTCATTTCATAGTGGAGAATCACATATCTCTACCTATTTTGGTGTTTGTTAGATCTTGAAAAATAAATCTTATAACAACAAAAACAATAACAAATGCTTGTCTTCAGCAATGTTTTTAAAAAAAAATATAAGGCACATTCAGTGTTTCTCAAACCAAGAAGAATTAAGGCACTGGTCTGAGAAAACTGATAATGGGGGGAAAAAAAGCAAAGCAGAGAAAAAATCAACAGGTAAACTGAAATATTAACAAAAACTGGAGTATCTCACAGCATGTGCTGAAGAGCATTGTCACCAGGCAAAGTTAAAAACATGGTGAACAAGTTTCAACCATAGCTTTTGAAGTTTCACACTGGTGACATTTTGGCACATGTGATCATTCTTGAATCCACTATTTTAAGGAATCCACATTCTGCCTTAGCAGATAAAAAATGGCTTCAAGTTGAGAAGATATTCAAGAATTTTAGGATCCAGTGAATCCTGTTTCTGCACACGATATTTACCAATGAGGCCAGCACTCCGCTACTAGTGATACTACATTAACACCTTCTTCAGTACAAGTTCCTCTATTATTAATCTCTGTAAATCAATTCTGGAGTCTTGGGTGGTTGTTTTAGGAGGATTTTTTGACAGGCTATGAAACAGCTCTAGCTATAGAGACTAAACTCTACTGAAGGCATGATCTCCCCCATCCCCTATATCTGATAAAGAAAAGAAACAAAAAAATGCAATGTGTATCTCCATTTCTAAACAGAAACATTTTGGTGGGTTTTTCTACTTCTGTCCGTAAAGGAATGCTTCTTACCTACTTTTCACCATTTCCACTCATCATTTGTGAAGAGTGAGGAAAGCTCTATGGTCAGAATAAAACAGGAATGTGATAAAGACTGTTCAGAATTTGTGAGATACCCTTTTTCTGTACATCCAACAAATTAATATTGTATGTAGGAGTAAAAACAGGCAAAACGGCAGAGGAAAATACCAAACTATGTTAGGAGCAAAAGTGCATATGAATTCTGTCTCCATGTGCATAATATCTTCAACTGTTATCTGCACATTTGCTGCCATCAACTTCAGTGAAAAACATCACCAATCTGGAATAGTTGTTTATTCTTAAGCTCTGTGTGCATGTGTGTGTGGTGGGGTTTTCTTTTTGTTTGTTTTATCTTTTTCCATTAAGAAATTACTTTTCTGTGACAAAGCTCACCAGAAAAAACACTAAACACCACTAAATGGCTCAAAACCTACGGACATCCACAAAAATTAAATCCACTGAAAAAAAGGACAAATTCAAATATCTGGAATACCATCGATGATCATTTCTGAGTTTGAAGTGCTTGAAAATCAATACCTTACTAACTAATATCCAATACGTTAAGTTAAAACCATAAAGAAGAGTGTGATATCCAACATGACAAAAAAAAGATCTTGCAGATTTGGCATGATATGATTATAAAAAAAACACACCCAAGAAAGAGAGAGGTAGAGTCAAAGGAGAGTGCCAGTCATTCACAAGCAAGCAGTCCCTCATTTACACCTGTGCCAGTCAGGGGGGGGGGGGGCGTGTTGTCAGCATTCATCCATCCTGTCTGTCGCTCTGACTCCTTCCTTCCTTCCTTCCACGCATCACGCACTAGCCATTCCTCTATAGTTCCTCCCGTGCTGGCTCTGACTCTCCCTGAAAACCACACATCAGAATTCCGTCAGAACCTGCTGGGAAATTATGTCGTGAAGACTTGATATTGCTACAAACTATTCTCCTGCTGAAAATAAAACTTTATAAGTAGTTGATTTTGTGGTGAAAAAGCTGTAATTTTCCAGCCAAACACAACCCAAAAAAATGATATAGCATTTTATGTCCAGAAATATCATATAGGTCTGCAATCTTTTTCCTCCTGCTTATGTTACAAGCAGTTGATTTCTTGGTGAAAAAGCTGTAAGTTTCCAGCCAAAAACAAACAAACAAATATGATATAGCATTTTATGTTCAGAAATATCATACAGGTCTGCAATCTTTTTCCTCCTGCTTATGTTACAAGCAGTTGATTTCTTGGTGAAAAAGCTGTAAGTTTCCAGGCCCCCCCCCAAAAAAAATGATATAGCATTTTATGTCCAGAAATATCATACAGGTCTGCAATCTTTTTCCTCCTGAAAAGTATTGGAAGTACATGTAGATTACTTTCAGGCTGATTTTTTTTTTATATACATGTGTAACTATTTTCATGTGGAGTAAGACGACATACCTGCTATTACTTCAAGGCAAAAAAAAATTAAAGACTCCTTTTGTCAAAAGTGTATATATGGGGTAAATTTACAGAAGATATCTGTTTTATCAGTCTTTTTCATTGCAAAGAAAGAGCTATAGTTGATGAAAAGCATACTAGAATAATTCAAAACTTTCTTGCTGATTCATGAGCTTTTAAATCATCCACAGACCTAGACCAGTGGAACTTTTCTGAAAAAAAGAAAGTTGAACCAGGATAAGCCATCACAATATTTTGTGCAACAAGTCAGAGAAGTGTTAAGTTCAAAGCACATTTTTGTCATCAGAGAATCCAGTGGATAAACCAGCATCTGCCTTCCCACTTCATTCTCTTCACTTCCCCTTTCCAAGATTGTAGTTTTTCTGTAGTTTTTCTCTTCTTTTTCTTGTTATTGCACTTTCTCATCTCAATGTCTTTCTTTGTCATTTTGATTTTCCAAAATTTCGTATTTTTTCTCCCCTGACTGAAAATTACATTTCCCCCTCTCCATCTCTTTTCTGGTCTTTCTGACTTTCCAAAATCTCATACTTTTTCTCTTCTTACTATGAAAGTTACTATATTTTCCCCTCTTATTCTCTTTTCTTGTCTTTTTGATTTTCCGAAATTTCATTTTTTTCTCTCCAGACTGTGAAAGCTACCATATTTTTTCCTCTCATTCTCTTTTCTTGTCTTTTGAGTTTAACATTAAAAAAATGTGGAGATTTTAGTTCTCTCCAATCTAGTGAAAGTTATGGTGCTTTCCCCCTCTCAAACTTGTCTTTTCAATTATCCAAAATATCAGAACTATATCTGTTAGAACTACAGTGCTTTGCTTTTTTCCTATCATTTTCTTTCCTTTTCTCCTGCAGTGTGTACAGGTGTTTGCTCAGACAGAGACTGACCTCGGGTGTGGATGACGATGCCTCCTCACTCTCCACGGTGGTGTCTGAACTGCTGTCCACGGGGACTGTTTCTGCTCCTTCCTCTGTCACCCCATCTCCTTCGGCTGCCCCCTCTCCTTCCTCTCCTGTTGTCCCTTCTGCTCCTCCTTCTTCTCCTCCTTCTCCTTCCTCCTCTTCCTCAAACACAGGCTCGTCCTCTATCTGTGGGATAAAAGGAATAAAGAAGAATGTTGATTTGGTTTATTAACTGTATTGAAGGTAGAATAATTGTAAACATAGTTTGTGCGACGTTTACTTTAAAAAAAAATCAATACATGCGTTCTCTCTGTCTCTCTTTGTCTCTCTCTCACATACACACACTCACATATATACACATGTGTGCCTGCCTACACACGTGCGCGCATGCACACACGCATGCATGCATGCACGCACGCATGCACACACAAACGTCACACAAACACACACACACACACACACAAAATTCATACAAGTACGAATGAGAACCTTGACACAAGCACACCATATACATATGCAACACCCATTCACAAATCTTCTCTCCGTCTTCCCACACACAAACAAGAAACAATACCAAAAACACTTTATATCAGAAGATTTCCCCTTACTTCATGCCTACAGCCCCCACCAAGCTTAAAGACCATAGCATGGCCATCACCCCTTTCACTTCCAAAAAATTTGCATGCAACAAAACAGAGACCCTCACAACAGCTAAAAACCAGCTGACAATACTTCAAAGGGTCTGATATCCTAGTTACTCATCACAACCTTTTCTGTATGGATCTTTTGTAAGGACAGCTTGTTAACCCTCTTGCATTCGGACTCTCTGAACACAAACTGCCCCTAGATTTCGCATTCCATCACAAAATCAGGTCAGGCACACATGCTCGCTCACCTTTTCCTCCTTCTTAGTACATACCAGCAACTATAATTACTTCCAGACTCTCAGCAGGGTTTCTACCTCTAGCCTGATACAGCTTTGGCATGTGGTAGCAATTAGTGATGGTCACAGCATGACGGAAATCTACTGTGTGTAAATCCTGGTTTATGATTCAGGGGAGGGGGAGGGGGGGAGCAATTATTCAATCTCAGCAAATCTGGGACTAAGAGGGTTAGAACGTTTGTATCTAAAAAGAAAACCCACCCCAAAAACAAAGCAAGGACTGACCTGTTCCTCCAGAGGTATGTCCATGCTAAGCCTCAGCATGCGGTCCATTCTCTCAGCGAAGCCAGCGCTGTCAGGCAGAATGTAGCCCCCCCGCATCACCGCCATCTCAAACATCACCATGGCCAGGTCCTTGGCTGTGTCGTCCTCAGGGTCCACCTGCGAATCATGGCTGTCTGTGTTTACACTGTCTGTACTGTGTTCTCTATCATTGCCTTGTGGTTTCAGCATGACCCTTGTCCTTCTGTGTTTATATTGTCTGCACTGTGTTCTCTATGATAGCTTTGTAGATTGAGACTCAATCTTGTTATTCTGTGTTTATATTGTCTGCACTGTGTTCTCTATGATAGCTTTGTAGATTGAGACTCAATCTTGTTATTCTGTGTTTATATTGTCTGCACTGTGTTCTCTATCATTGCCTTGTGGTTTCAGCATGACCCTTGTCCTTCTGTGTTTATATTGTCTGCACTGTGTTCTCTATGATAGCTTTGTAGATTGAGACTCAATCTTGTCGTTCTGTGTTTATATTGTCTGCACTGTGTTCTCTATGATAGCTTTGTAGATTGAGACTCAATCTTGTCATCTGAGGGCCCACATTCAAGTCTCTACTGAGGTGTTTGTTCAAGGGGATTCTTGCCAACAAACTCTCTTCTTCTTTCTGTTTTCTCTGCATTATCTTGCCAGGTGAGGTGTGTAGTGCCTGGTCTTCTCCTGTGCTTGTAACTCTGCAGGCAAGTCTGCCCGCTGGCCTCAGCCAACACATTCTGCTTTAGAGCAGCTCATTTTTGTACAGGATGCTTGCTGGGTATGTTCATGCTTCTGTTACCTACCAGATGCTAGCATGACTTGAATACTGGAGTCTTAGACATGCATATTTGATCCCCTGCATGTGCACATGCATGGGGGGAAATGTGACACTGGCAGCACTGCACTTACAGCTGACCTGGGATATTCTAAGAATTTGATACCATGCATGGGACTGAGGTCACACGGTCTGAACTACTCACACACATACACATTCAGACCATTAACTTCAGGTGAAGCAAAGAAAATCTGAGAAAGCAGAGAGAAGCACAACTGCTGATGAGCTGCTCACCTCAACCCGTGTCTTCAGGGCTTTGATCAGAGGGTGGCGGGGGTTGATCTCCATCGTCTTCTTCTGAGTGGAGTAGTATCTGTCAACAACAACATCAATTGTTTGTTTGTCCGTCATGTTCGACAATGACCTCCAAAACAGCAGAGGAGGCAGCTGCTGTTTCGGAAATGGGGCAGAAATTTAATTGTAGTGGAGATGCCTTGCCCACAGCACACCCCCACTCTCTCGGCCAAGAGGGCATAAGGACAGTCAGTGTTGGAGATGTTCTCCAAAGGCCAACTAGTCCCCAAGGCTACAGCACATAAGGACTGTGCAAGTCAAG
>CM060332.1:33038642-33043642 GCA_030674155.1 Stramonita haemastoma
TTTGAATGGAATCTGTTTTTTCATTGATGGGGGGGTGGGAGGGGTTGAGATATGAAAGGTCTGAGTTTTTTGTTTGTAATGACCCTTTATGTCCCGTGGGAAACCTTTACAAAAAAAATTGCTTTTTTGTTGAGGTAGGGGGAGGGAGGTAAAGATTTCCCAAGCGAAAGTTATAACACCATATCATGTTTTATTCACTCCTCGGCTAGAAACTCAGAAGTTCACCAATTGTGACATTTTTGCAATGCAGCCGGGTTTTTTTTGTGGGGGGTTTTGTAACCCCCATGAAGGTTAGCCGCATTTCGACGCGACTTGGGGGTTATAACGTCATGTAATTTAATAACTTTTATCTCACGGCCTTAATGACAAAATAGGCCCGTTGTGAGATCATAAGGATTAACTTTGTCTCTCCTTCTGGATAACTTCTTCAAGTTTCCTAATAATTACTTTCATACTCTCCCTCCCCCCCCCCCACCCCCTCCAACCCCCACCGTTACTATGCTTATGGTCACTATGCTTGAACTCAATGCTTGTCAGGTCACTCACCCTCCATGTCAAAATACACACACACACACACACACACACACACACACACACCACAACACACACACAAAACACATACACACACACACACACATACACACACACACACACACATTCACACACCACACACACACACATACACACACACCAACACACACACACAATCTAGGGAGGAAGGGAGGGAGAGAGACAGAGACAGAGAGATGCAAAGAGAGAGAGAGAGAAGCTCCAGTAATATCAGTACAACTTAACCCACAACATACCACCACCCCCCGAAAAGAAGAACAACAACTCCTCAAACCCGCACCCACAAACTAACCCCACCCCTCCCCTCCACCACCACCACCACCCCTCCAACGACTCCTGAAGCAGTTACACGGAGAGGTGAAGTCAATAGCCACTTAAAGGACAGACAGGCCGGTGCCTGGCTTGGCCATCGATTGGCTGGGGGGTTGGAGGTGACTGAAGATCAGCACAGAGACCTAGGGGCGAAGATGACCCACCCACCATCCCCCACCCCGCTAACTAATTGAAGAAGAGATCGATTTTTTTCCCTCCCTCGTTTTTGCCCCTTGCCTGCCTGCTCCTCTTACTTCTTTCTCTGGAGGACAGAAAGTCAGGACAGGACAGGCAGGGCAGGGCAGAGCTGGATGGGATGGGGCCAGGGAGAGAGAAGTTTGGGGTTCTGTGTGTGTGGCAGGGGGTAAGAGAATTGATAGATTGAAGGATGGATGGGTGGATAGGTGGGTGGATAGATGGATAGATGGATGGATGGGTGGTGGGTGGATGGATGAATGGGTGGGTGGATGGATGGATGGATGGATGGATTGATAGACATATAGATAGATAGACAGACAGACAGATAGGTAGATGGATGGATGGGTGGGTGGGTGGATGGATGAATGGGTGGATAGATGGTGGGTGGATAGATGGGTGGGTGGATAGATGGGTGGATGGGTGGGTGGGTGGATGGATGGTAGGTAGATAGGTGGGTGGATGGATGGATGGATGGATGGATGGATGGATGGATGGACGGACGGATGGATGGATCAAGGACAGGGACTGGTGGCGGTGGACAAACAAATAAACTCGCCGGTTAGCGGCGATGTCAGAGGGTGCCTGCTTACACGATTGGAAATGAGAGTTATGGATGGTGATTGGCGTCAAAAGGAAACGCACACGCAGGAAAGTGAGGAAGAGAGGGAGACATGTTTGGAAATGTATTGGTGTCGAAAAGGTACGTAGGTAAGTGAGAGACTCATTATGGAAATATATTGGTGCTGAAAAGGTACGAAGGAAAGTGAGAGAGACACACATTATGGAAATGGATTGGTGTCAAAAGGTGCTTGTGAAATTATGAGAGAAGTATTATGGATATTTACTAGTGTCGTCTTGGATTACCCGTGGAAACGTTAATGGAGATTTATCAGTGATAAAAAAAACGCGCATGGAAATGAGAGAGTTAATGTGATTGGTTTAAAGCACGCGTATGAATGGTTACTAGTGTAAGAAGATAACGCATAACAGTGACACATACTATGGTGGGTTATTTGTGTCAGAACTAAGGCATAGAAATCTGAAACATATCGTTAATGATAGGGTCGGGATTGAATTCAACTCAATCCAATTCATTTTTTTTATTATTATTAATAATCCCATGAAGAGCAATTACAAATTGACAGGTACATACACAGATCAGAATGATTAATAAAAGCACGAAGAAAAGATATTATGATTAATATTAATTGTTTAAACATCCCAAGATAACTTCAAACCAAAGTCAAACAAGACAGACAGACAGACAGAGATGCAGAGACAGAGCACCTAAGTGTATGTGTGTATGGATGTGTGTGTTGTGTGTGTGTGTGTGTGTGTGTGTGTGTGTGTGTGTGTGTTGTGTGTGTGTGGTGTGTGTGTGTGTGTGTGTAACATAATAATACAGCATATTCTGTAGTCAGTGACATTTTAGAACTGAAACAAAGCTTATTCCCCAGGAAGGTGTTTATGACATAAGGCAAACATAAAAACCCGAGTTCGTCATTATCTCAGCAAAAAGCAACAGGGGATGGGGGATGGTTGGGGGTGGGGTGGGGGTGGGGGTGTGCATACCACGCAGTAGATAAAAATGAAACTGGACGAAGAACAAGGGAAGGGATGTCATCAGGACAAACATGCAGCCTTCACCCTCCAGCGGAAAAGGTCTCAAGGCTTTAGCAGAAGCCCGTCCATTCTTGTGGAGTATTTCTTTCTTTTTCTTTCTTTCTTTCTTTCTTTCTTTCTTTCTTTACTTATTTATTTATTTATTATTCTTTTATATCGAGGATAATGGAATAAGCATTCATGTGCTTTTTTTTTTTTTACATCCAGTCCCCGTGTATATGCCGTTTTGTGAATCTTGTCATTTGTTCCCACCGCCAGCACACAATGACCTACTCTTACGAAAAGCGGAACAGGATTTAACAAGATGTTCTGCGTGAGTTTTGCACACGGGGGGCCTCGGTTTATAGTCACATCCGAAGGGCTTTTGGGGAGAGTGAAATCAGCACTGATGTCACGTCAACTCCAGGGAAAAAATCCCCTCGAACGGGAATCGAACTCGGGTCGTCAAATTGAGAGTGCAATGTTCTGACCACTAGGCTATCCCACAGCACCCCCACCCCCCCCCCACCCCCCACCCCCGAGTAGACAGACGCGTGTGGTCCAGCAGCAGGTAGGCTTGTGTGAGTGACCACAGCATTGTCATCCTGTGTCATAGC
Source organism: Stramonita haemastoma (assembly GCA_030674155.1). Taxonomy (NCBI): domain Eukaryota; kingdom Metazoa; phylum Mollusca; class Gastropoda; order Neogastropoda; family Muricidae; genus Stramonita; species Stramonita haemastoma. The sequence continues at coordinate 33,041,942 of CM060332.1, forward strand.
ACCACACCTGTAGATCTTGTTCTGGGAGTTTGCCTGTATCTGCAAGGGTGTTTGTTTTTTTAACCCGTGTGTGTGTGTGTGTGTGTGTGTGTGTGTGTGTGTGTGGTGTGTGTGTGTGTGTGTGTGTGTGTGTTTGTTTGTGGTGTGTGTGTGTGTGTGTGTGTTTGTTTGTGTGTTTGTGTGTGTGTGTGTGTGGTGTGTGTGTTTGTGTGTGTGTGCGTGTGTGTGTGTGTGTTTGTTTGTGTGTGTGTGTGTTTGTGTGTGTGTGTGTGTGTGTGTGTGTGTGTTGTGCGTGTGTGTGTGTGTGTTTGTTTGTGTGTGTGTGTGTGTTTGTGTGTGTGTGTGTGTGTGTGTGTGTGTGTGTGTGTGTGTGTGCACGGGCGTGTTTGCGTGCCTATGTGCGTGTGAACATAGCCCTATTATCATGTTGTAATGTTGCCATGCATCTGTAAATAATACTATTTTGATATTCACGTTAACCCTCTGATTTTATTCCGCTTGTCTGTGTTTGAATATGACTCCCCACCCCACCCCCCCCCCCCTCCCCCTACCCCAAAGGGCCTAAAAAGAACAAAATCAACTCAGCTTTTCCTGCATCTGATTTTGAATAGTTTATCTATCAGTGTAAAAGAGTCGTGAACGTAAATAGTATTTGAAAGGTAGGCATTATTTTTGTGTGTTTTTCAAAGTTAATCGCTCACATCTCCCAAGTTTTTTTTCTTGTATTAGGGGTTATATTCTCACACAATCAAAGATATATCACATTCATTATACGACACTTAATGTCCGTAACTTATCCCAAATTGTCAGTTGTGTCTCTATACACTCTTCAGTGCACATGTAAAAAATATGAACATCCTAAGCTTTATGATGAGAAAATAATAGAGTTTTTGGCTAGCCAGCACATCCAATGTGTGTTTATTCGTGTATATGGATTGACCTCCGCTTGTGAGCACTGCGTGTGTGTGTGTGTGGTGTGTGTGTGGGGTGTGTGTGTGTGTGTGTGTGTGTGGTGTATGTGTGTTGTGTGTGTGTGTGTGTGTGTGTGTGTGTGTGTGGGTGTGTAGGTCATATATACGCTTACTATGTTTAGACACTCTTGAACCAGCTTTTGCTCGGAGAAAATACAAACCCGATCGCATTTTCTTCCGTTGCATGAGTTGAGAGTTGTCAGGGAGTGTTTGTAAATCTTTCAGTTCCAGAGGCATCATCGTTCACTGCTTGCTTGTTTGATTGATGAATTGATTGATTGATTGATTGATTGATTGATTGATTGATTGATTGATGGTCTTTTTATTGTCAAGAGTAACAGATAAGTATTACCTTACCTTTTTAATATTTTTTTATCCTCCAGCCCTTGATCATGCTATGTCAAGGCAAGTCACACCACTGGGAAGCAGCGAATCGTAAAATGATCGTAAAATTGTAAACCTTCACCCTTACATGTTGTTCTGTATTCCCAGCCTTTGGTGGAATCCTGATGTAGATCAAAGCAAACTCATCAGAGAGAGAGAGTGGACGCTGGTCATTATGAGTGTCAGCAGAAGGTAGTGCCACTGAATAACCGAGCCAGCTCTTAGGGTAATATGTGAAGTGATAGTGAAGTGTATGCATCTTACTGTCAGCCACTAAGTGTTGTTATTCCGTCGTATTTTGTCTATGGTAACGCATTGTGCATAATAATTATTATTATTATTGTGA
>CM060332.1:33048642-33083642 GCA_030674155.1 Stramonita haemastoma
CCTGGACTAGTCCGTGTGTGTGTACATGCGGGGATTCAATGATCGGCCCAAAATCAACAACAACAAAAATCAATGGTCTGCATATATTTTGTATATATATATGTGAATGGTAAAAGATAGATTTTTTACTACCGGCTGCACTGTGCACATTTCTTTTTCTTTTTTTTTTCGGATATTGTTTTTTTAACTGGAATATGGTTTTTTTGAAATATTTTTTTTTGCTTGGTGTCAGAAGGGTGTGTATTGAAGTTACCAGAAATCCATTGTCCAAACTATTCACATGCACTCATGCTATTATTATTATTATTTTTTTTAATATAGCAAGAATGGATTTGTAGATAACGCACCATAATACACTTTGCATAATTATACATGTACGAGAATGTTGTGAAAACAGATCTGCCTTAACCTTTTTTTTTTGTTTAAAAAATATTACAAGAAATTAATAATATCATGTATTGATTTGTATTGAAAATGTACTGTATAATATTCAGATTTTGATACATGAGAAAATGTGGCCCATAGAGGTTAAAGGGTTGTTTTTTCCCCCTCCCTAAGACCTGTAGAAGCACACTGTAATGATGTGGATTTTTTTTTTCTGTAAGTTTTTTGCTGTGACTATGAACAGCCTACGCAGATTATGTTGCAAACTCCCAGTTTGAATTTACCCTTCTTCCAAAACATTGCTGGTAGAATTTATAGAAGAATGATTCTGTCGGTTTTTTAAAAAAATATCTTTTACAAACAACATACACGTTTCTTCTTAAGTTGACACGATGTTTAAATCCTGGGGCTTTTAGATTTGTGAGTCCTTTTTCAGCATACTGCAAAGGGGTGACTTATGTCCAGCTGCCATGTCAATTTGTGTGTCCTTTATAAGGCAGTTAATTAATTAATTAATTTATGTATTTATTCATTCTTTTATATCAAGGATTATGGAATAAGCACTCATGTGCTTTTTTTACATCAAGTCCCTGTGTGTATGCACTTTTGTAAATCTTGTCATCTGTTCCCACCGGCACACAATGTAGGCCATTGAAAAGTGGAACAGGGTTTAACATGTGCGCAAGATGTTCTGCGTGCGTTCGCGCACGGGGCCTCGGTTTATAGTCTCATCCGAAGGACTTTTGGGGAGAGTGGAGTCAGCACTGATGTTAACTCCAGGAGAAAAATCTCCTCGACCGGACTCGAACCCGGGTGGTCAAATTGCCAGCGCAATGTTCTGACCACTAGGCTATCCGTCCCCCAATTGTGTCCTTTAGGAGGCAGTGTGAGATGAAGCACCACACCGCTGTGGAAATCAGGTTTAGGAATGTACAGCTTGTTACTTAGAGTTCATACAGAACTTTGGGGGACAATTTGACGACTTTGTAAGTTCTTGTTTTGTTTTTTTAAGGATATTATAATGAATATTTTTTGCATTCACACGCACACACGCACGCACGCACAGACACACACACACGCACCCACACACACACACACACGCACCACACACACACACACACACACACACGCATGCATGCATGCATGCACGCACACACACATAATTTAATTTGGATTTGCTAACTTTTTAAAACAAAATCAAGGATGTTTCACCTGGGGACAAATATCTAATTTTAAAGTTATTCAAAGTTTTGAAACAGAGACCCCCCCCCCCCCCCCCCCCCCCCCCCCCCCCCCCCCCCCCCCCCCAAAAAAAAAAAAAAAAGTCCCAGGCTTCAGCACGACCCATAATGTCAGAAAAAGGAATAATGACAAATCTGAAAGCTCCTGGAAACAAGCACTGTGTCAACATAATCATACCAGTGAGATTTTTTTTTTTTTTTTTTAATGTAGTTCAGCGTAAGTTTGGGAAATGAATTTTTACGTTATGTACATGTCAAGTCAAAATTATTTGAAAAAATTAGTCCTTGTCATGTGTTAATGGCGATATGTCGTGGTGATAAGCAATAATTGCTCTGATGTGATATACTGTAGATGCAGGTGAAGAGTTTAGTCATACCTGACAGAATCATCTGTTGTAAGGTGCTGTATATGTAAACAGACTGTCAAAACCACCTGTAGTATAGTATGCTTCTAGAAACAGATTGATTGATTTTAAACTGACATATATTTTTGTTTTACACCAACTCTTTTTTTTTTTTTTACTGTCACATTAGTATGACTATGTTTGATAGTTTACACGGCTGTGATTATTGTAAACAGGTGCACCTGTATATATTGCTACCATTGTTTAATTTCTATTACTATGATCTTTTTTTTTTTTTTTTAAAAGAAAAGCAGAGCTGCTAGTATGTGTTAAGTAGAGTACAATTTTGAGTTTTCATGCTGTGCAAAACTTGAATATGTCCAAGCTAAGATTGGTCAGTAGCTAATGGTGGCAAACATGTACATCGTTTTTGTACTCGGCTGTAGGAGGTAAAATTACAACATAAGATCAGCAAGGATTGATGTATTCACTTTGTTGCATGCACTAGATCTGGGGTTATGTAGCCTTGTGGTTAAAAGCAAAGACTTGAAGTTTTATCACTTTTAAAAATGTAGCTAGCAGCACACTGTGTGTGTGGATTTATTTGCAATTATCGCAGTAACAGTGACTCAGTTGCATATACTTTCAAGACTATGCCATTATTTTCCTTTTTATGTGTACATTTTCCCTTCTTCCAAAAGGTTAGGCTACTGGCAGAATTTACAGCAAAGGTGCTCTAATTTTTGTATTTTTTGGCATTTTACCCTGAAATTGATTTTTCTGTTTGAATCTGTGGGCTTTTAGATTTGATAGTCCTTTCTTGACCATACCACGTGCCACTGACTTGTGACTGCAGTTTTATCCACTGTTGTGTTATTTGCGTCATGTTATGACACCACTGCCACCAATGTTCAGGGCAAACTTGGGAGCTTATATATTAGTGTTTGCTCCAAAGATCTCCAGTGCATCAGGATTAAGACGCTAGTTTTTTGCAGTGGATACGAGTGGAAAAGCCAAGTGGCCAGACATCAAACTCATGGTCTGAAGCGTTATGAAGGCATAGTGACAGTTCTGGTGAGCTGTGAGTTGAGGGAGATTTTTCGGCTCAGTGCTCCGGTAGCTTTTCAGGGAGCTACAGGATGGTTGAGTTACAGACATTTCATAGAAAAGGGACTTTTCATTTACCTAGTTCCAGACTTCAAATTATCTAAACAAAAAATATATATATACATACAATTGCCCAGTAGTAGTATAGTAATGCACGGCAGTGATAAACAGTAACTGATCTGATGTGATGTGATGTGTGCTGTACAGTTGATGCCTTTAGTCCCAATTGTCAGAGTAAACTGTATGACAAGGTGCTGTAAACGGACTGTCAAATTAACATGTGTAAAGCTACTGTAAACAGACTGACTAAATTTTTTTTCTTAAGAACTTTGATGTGATCTGTTGTATTCTATGGTTAATTTTTTTCTTATTCTTCTGTAAACTATATTATGAGGGTTCTGTAAACAGATTTTTTTTTGGTTAAAAGAATGATGATGTATTTTGATGTTGTATTCTTTGGTTGGGTTTTTTTTCCTTCTTACCATTCTGTAGAAATCTGTATGTAGGAACTATAAACAGATTGATAGGTTTTGTTCTGTTTTTTTCCCCCAAAGAGTTATGATGTATTTTGCTGTTGTATTCCAAGGTTGTGTGTGTGTTAATTTTTTTGGTATCAGTATCGCATACAACTCTGAATATTGTAAATCGTGTGATTGTTGTAAACAGGTGCACCTGTAATATTTTATTTTAAATTGTAGAGAATCAGTTTTGCCAGAGCTTGTATTATGTAGGTCGAGCTGAACTCCGTGATTGTGATGTGCAAAACACTGAGCATCACACTTTGTTCATGCTAATCCAGCCAGTCAGCCAGTCAGCCAGCCAGCTAGTGTGGGTGAAATGACAAATGTACCACCATGTCACTTTTTCTCTCTCCTGCGCCCGTGGTGATGTGCATGACCTGAATCTAGGCATTGAACCAGTGTTGTTGATGGGTGCTATGCAGATCTGCAAACCATGAAAGCTGTGTATAGACTCTAAACTTTAAAAAGTTTGATTTGATGAATACCGATTTCTGTACATGTATAGAGCCAAGATTTTTTTTAAAGGGGGGGGGGGGGGGGGGGGTATGTATTAGAAGGGGGGGAGGGGAAGAGACTTTTGAATTGGGGGGGTAGGACACTCAGAATCTTGAAATCTTGGGTTGGACTTTGTAATTTTTTGCAAGGGGGGGGTGTATTTTTAGTGCCGGAAGGACACTCTTTAATCTCATAATTGAGATTGTCAAAATCGGCCCTTTTTCGAAAATTTGGGGATTCCAGCAGGGGAAGGGTACTGCGACATCTTCAGCCATTCTTCCTTCCTTCCTTAATTAAAAACCACTCCACACAGTTTCTTTCAATGATTGTAATTTTTATTTATAGCATACAAATTATCAAAGTGTAATAAACTTATTCTTAGTAACATCCAGTTTGTTTATTGCTTGCTTGTGAATGGAATTTTTTTTATTTCAAGGATAATTTTTTGCTTCTTGACCAAACTACAACATATAGACAACCTATGGCACTACTCAAGCTGACCCACTCACAGGTGATTTAACAACCGATCATTACAATACTTCAGGATGACCCACAATCACTAAATAAGCAACAATTGAGATCTTACAAACCACCCAAGACAGAGTACATTATCACGAGGGAGAAGTACATAAACTGCTGGCCTAAAGTAAAGTAATAAACATTAGCCTCAACAAATTCCGTCGGAAAACCCCATGCAGCCTACCAGGTCTCAAACCATGATGGGCTGACATGCTGACTTCTATATCGGTCTTCGTTCCCCTTCTGTATGCCTTTCATGTGTGCATGCTTCACAACTAAGCTAGCATTAGGATTTTAACAGGCAGAGTTTCCCTGGTTTGGTGCCCTGACAGAAGCCCAACATTGATAGCTCCCTGTGGATTTCTTGTATAAATACAGAGCCGGGATTAAAAACAAAATCACAACAAAATGCAATAGACCATACTATAAAATACAGTGGTACAAGCAGATTGATTTCAGAGAAACACCATTCGCAAAAAAATGAAAAAAAACTGACGACCAAGAAAATACCCATGATGTAAGACAGGATCTTTAACCCAAAAGACGGCAACACCATGGATTCCAACAGATTCTAAATGCTCTCTTCTGAAACCAGAACAGACCAGCATGAAGCTGGAAACCCCCCCCCCCCCACTCCACTGTGGGGCATCACCGAGTCTTATGCATTATTCACCTTCCAGATCATCTCACCCCAAAACCCAACACTTTCTTCGTCCGAAAACCACAAAGTCTTCACAACTGTCTCCCCATACAACACACAAAGTCCGACATGAGAAGAGTTTCTAGAATACACATGCACACACCTAGAGATTAGAATTGAGACACACTAGCAACCTGTGAATAAAATGCCAACAAGACAGACAGACCGGTTTCCAGAGCATGAAACAGAAGCTTAGCGGAAGGAACAGCCTCTAAATCTCCTGAACAAGCCTAACATCACCATTCTGACCTGGGGTTGCGTAAGACAGAAAAACCAGTCCCCTATGGCATAAAAGCTGTTACCACCAACATATCTTCAGAATCAATCACCTATGCACTGCTGTTTTCAAACAAAACCCAGCTTGTCTGAAAAAAAAAGAAAAAGAAAAAAAAAAGGGGAAACAATCCGTTTTTCTGGTAGGCAACAAAAGCAAAGTTAACATCAGCAACACAAAATTCATGTGATGACAGTCATAGAAAAATTAAAAAATTGTGGATTGATAACCATGAACTGATCACTGCAATAACAAGGGGGAAAAGTAACCAGCACTACACAAATTAGGATTTTACATGTTGACAAACTCCACATCATACACTGTAGTGGTTTCATTTAAGCACATCCTTAAAAAACCTTTACAGAAAAATCTAAACACCCCATAACTGGTGCTGGCAAAAACCCATCACCTAAAAACATGTTTTAACATAAAAATTTTGACACAAAATCCACTCCACTCATTAAACTTGGTTTGATTGTCAAAGACAAATAAAACAAATACAAAAAAACAAACCTGTTAACTACCATGGTTTTTTTTTCCCCATGATCAAAGCCAGACAGGTTGGTTCCCTCCCCCCCCCCCCCCTTTTTTTTTTTTTTTTTTTTTACTTTGGCAGTGTAAAACATGACTACAACTCCCAAACATATCTATTTGAAAAAAAAGCATATGCAGATTTTTTTCTATAAATTCTGATATTCAAATGCATGTGCCTGCTGAAACAAGCTCCTTAAATAGCCTCCTTGTTTTCTTACTAAAGTTAAAAAAAAAAAAAAAAAAAAATCTTGAGAAAAAAAATCCAACTACAAGTGTTACTTTAGTCATACATGATGATGAAAGCCCCATGGCTGAATACAAGCATCACAGAACATAACACTGGATCATGTTGCTGGTCATTTTCTGTCATTTTGAACACAAATTTTTTTAGCACACACACACACACACACACACACACACACACATATATATATATATATATATATATATATATATATATATATATATATATATACATGTTTAAAAACAGATGGATGATAGGATGCCCTATATATTTCAACACATCTTTTCTCCACGTTTCTTATACATATTCAGCATTTTAACACATAATTTGCTGACTTCAATATATGCAAATCATATTCAGGCATGCAACCTAGGAGAGAGGAAAAAACCCAGATTGTTGGGGTCCACAGAACATAAAGCAAAGAGCAACAACCCTTGTGGGATTAAAAAAATTCTTACCACTCTAACAAAACTTGAACAGAACCAAACAAATTATCTAGAGCATCTATCAATTAAGATGGCTATCCTGTGATCGAGATGAATTCTGTTTGAAATAGAAACTGTTACTATGAAGATAACATGTCATCTATTCACCCGCTTAAAAAAAAAAGGTCACAGTTAACTTTTTTGAACTGAGGTATAGTGGTTTCACCACATTAACCTTTTTTTTAAAAAAAATCTAAATGGATGTCACTGTTATCAAAACTTACAATTTTACCCCAATCCATGATATGCAATGAACAGTCTGCATCTCATGGCCCACTAACTGCGTTTCACCTTTATTGCACACAGTTCAGCACACAACATTTACTGTACAACAGATTACAATTTTCATAATAAATAATACTTCTGAATAAACAGAATGCATAATTCAATACTGTGTACAATATCTCAAGCTTCCAGTACATGTTTGATGCATTCACTTATAAATTAAATGAAGATTTTTGCGGCTATCTTCACAGTGGTCAAAACACTGGCATACACAAAATCTCATCCTTGTGAACCTTTGAGCTATAGCTGAGGAACAACCCCCCCCCCCCTCTCCACCCCCTCCCCCCCCAAAAAAAACAAACAAACACAAAAAACCCCAACCCTGACACAAAAATCAAGACAATAAAAATGTCAGCACTTTTCTGTATCATACACACACAAAAATCTTCTGAAGTTGGTGTATGGCTGCCTTATGGTGATGTACTTTAAAACAGTCAAACACACAAATTTCTCATCCAGGGTGGAATTTCAGTCTCACAGTGATTTCCAGGCAGGGTAAAGGAGTCAGAGTACGTAGTCTGGGTGACCCTCAGTGTGTTGCACTGGGCAACTAAAAACAACAACAATACTCACTAAGCCCATTTTAATACTTGCTCCGCATAATTAGCCAATTTCAATACTTACTCCATATGGTAAGCCAATTTCAATATTTGCTCCACAGGAAAAGCCAATTTCAATACTTGCTCCACATAAGCCAATTTCAATACTTGCTCTGCATGATTACATCAACACGCCCTGCATGCATCAAGACACAGTTCATCTGAAAAACGCTTTAAGCCAATTGATTTTAAGGCACTCGGCTTCAACCCGACTTTTGACTTCTCGTCTCCTTGAGAAGTCACCACAGCACTGACTTTATCAAGCAGTGCACACACATTAAATCCTGTTCCACTTTTCGTAAGAGTAGGCCATCACGTGCCAGTGGGAACAGATGACAAGATTTACAAAAACTGCATACACATAGGGACTGGATGCAACAAAAAATGCACACGAGTGCTTATTCCAATATCCTCGATATAAAAGAATACATACATAAATAAATAAATAAATGAATAAATAAATAAATAAATAAAAGCAGTGTGTTCAGGGCTAGGTGCACCTGGCAAAGTCCGTCCCTCTCCACTCTGCTTCACTGCTGGTTTCGAAATACTGCTCACGTCAAGAAAATGAGTTATTTATTTATTTTATTTTATACCACTTTATGCCACAGCAAATTTCTCTGCATGAAATTCGGGCTGTTCTCCCCGAGGAGAGTGAGTCCCCACAAGTGCAGCATCTACCCATTATTTACCTGCTTTCTGTCACAATACACAGCTCATTTCATTCCAATCCAATCTTGTTGTTTACAGCCCCAATGACTGACAACAGAGGCCACACTGGGGCTGTCACCACACAGTGAGTTTCAACACACGCTCGATACTGTTCACAACACATAATGATACACCATCATTAAGACCCCAGACTCAATCGATAACTCACGTCTTCCAGCACCTAAAAAACCTCAAAAGTGGGCTTGAATCTGGGCATAGGCCTTCCACACCACACACACACACACACACACACACACACACACACACACACACACACACGGCAGCAGAAGGGCATTCAACAGGTTGCAGTCTGCATGCAACCCATCCTCCTCAATGTTTAAGGGTCCAAACACTGGCTGGAAAGAAGCTTCTTCTCCAAAGAATTCCTGCTGTCCACATCCCCCTGAAATTTCTTTCGTTGCCCTCTCAGCTCACGTCACACAGGGTAGCAGGAGATAGGGGTGGGGTACGTACCCCTGACTGAAACCTCGAGGGCCGAAGTCAGTGGTATCGGGCCAAAGAGCGCCCTCTAGCAAATCACAATACCATGCAAACCATCCCCCTCCCCACCAAAAAAAAAACCACTCAGAGCTCTAACCGAGGAACGAACCCCCTCCCTCCCCTTACCACCCTCACTTTCAGCAACACATTTGACACCAAAGACTGAACAAGATGAAGCAGCAGCATCAGCAGAGCTCTGGCTGAAGAACAAACCCCCCACAACCTCTCCACCTCCCCCCCTTTCAGCAGCACACTTTCACACCACAGACTGAAGCAGACGAAAAAGCAGCATCATCATCAGCAGAGATCAGAGCTCTAGGTCCTCAGCACATTCACCACACACTTGGGGCAGGCCAGGGGGAGCAGCCCCTGCCTCCTGTACATCTGCTGCAGCAGGGAGGCTGTGGCCGGCAGCTTGCACCCCGTTGCCATGGACGACGACCCCGTGCTCAGCTCCTGCAAGGACGTGGCCAGGACGACATCGGTGAAGGCCGCCCTGGTGTAGTGGTGGCCGCAGGTGAAGAGGACCACCGCTCCCTGGTCTGAGTCGGTGTCCTCACCTTCGTTGTGGGCCTCTGTGTGTCAAAGTCAAAGTCAAAGAGAGGTCAGGAGAGGTGTGCATGTTACTATAGGACATGACTTATCTGTGTGTCAGGAGAGGTGTGCATGTTACTATACGACATGACTTATCTGTGTGTCCAGAGATGTGTACACATAGGACCTGACCTATCTGTATGTCAAGAAATGTATACACGTTACTATAGGACATGACCTATCTGTGTGTCAAGAGATGTGTACATGTTACCACAGATCACATATATATCAAAGGATGTAAACAAAGTGCCAATCCCCATGGGATTGCTGGGGGCTCTTCTAGCATAAACAGTGAAAGTTACTGGAGCCTCTGAGACTGAATGAGGTGACAGCCCTGATGCGGCTTTCATGGCTGGTAGGGCTAAAACTATATGAAATGGAAAGGAATTGCCAAAGCCTACATTACCAATATGTTATGATCACAAAACGTGTTAAGATTTTCTTAAGGCATCACATGCTCTTAGCGTAACGATCAACAATCTCCTTTAGGGAAGATAAACTCCTTTTAATTTTGAGTGTGGCTGCTTATAGGGTGAGGTATTTCACCCACATTATATATTTTCCTGTTTGCAAATGCATGCAGAACATCCTATGCACAGATTAAAGCCATGCTCCACCTTTCAGAAGAGTAGGCCATTATGTGCCAATGAATAAGGATGCATTTTCTTTCTCAAGTGACAAATGCAAGCACACAGGTAACATTATGTTTTAGACACCATCCCTGAAGTAGTCACAATGCAGCTTTCCCTGTGAAGATGCCAGAGGCCTGTCAGTATAAATATCATCCCCACATTCTGAAGATTATAAGCTAGAAATTTCCTCTTTTCTATCACTCTTTGTTTCTGTCTTCTTCCTTTTCTTCCTTGTCACCTCCTTCTTGTCTATTTTCTGCCTTCTTGGTCCATTCTTCTGCCTTTTTTTCCCAGAAAGACTTCAAAGATAACAATTCTCTCTTATGCACAGTGCACAAATCCTGCATCACTCAGTCAATAGTGCTATATTTAGTGCGCCCTGTCCTTTTACCCTGTCCAAGTGTGGTCAGTTCCTGCTATAAATAGCACCAGCTGGCCCTAGCTGGGCTGGGATGGGGTGGATTAATTAGCAGCTGAGAGGAGCTGAAAGTGGGGGAAACTGACAGCTGTGTATGCCAAAGTCGGATGCACTGGGCCTGACTTGTCAGGGGCTTAACAGCAGCATGATGTATTTTCGCTCATACAAAAGACAACGATAGTTGCTGTCTGAGCTTTGGATGAAGGAGAAAAAGAATGCAGCCACCTTAACAGTGGATAAAAATGGCCGCATACACAAAATCTCCCCATTTTGGTGAACCCTCAGAACTCTAGCCGAGGAATGGCTGTATGTAATAAGAGTACGGCTGCTGACATGGCGAGATACTTGAAAGGAGTCATACTTGCAGCAAACTACTCATGTAGAGAGAGTACTTTCAGTCTCACAGTCATTTCCAGGTAGGATGTAGGAAGTCAGAGGTTAAATCCTGTTCTGCTTTTCTTAAGAGTAGGCCATTGTGAGGCCGGTGGGAACAGATGACAAAATTTACAAAACTGTGGAGGACTAGATATAAAAAAAAAGCACACGAGCGTTTATTCCATTATCCTTGATATAAAAGAATAAAGAAAAAAAAAAAAAGAAAAAGAGGAAGGGAGGGGGGAGGGGGGGCAACACCGACAGGACTGGATGTAAAAAAGCACACGAGTGCTTATTCCATTATCCTTGATATAAAAGAATATAGCAACAAAAAACAAAAAAAAAAGAGGAAGGGGGGAGGGGGGGCAAAAACATGACACTGACAGGACTGGATGTAAAAAAAGCACACGAGCGCTTATTCCATTATCCTCGATATAAAAGAATTATAAAAAAAAAGAAAAAGAGGAAAGGGGAGGGGGGGGTCAAAAACAACACTGACCTGAGGTCTGGGCACACAGGTGATCCAGCTGGCTGCGGGTGAGGGGGATGGAGGAGGAGGAGGGGGGGGCTTTGGACACGCTGCGCACGATGTCCTGCCACACGCGCTGGTAGGGGATCAGGTGCGCCTGGGGCTGCAGCACCGGCCCTCCCCCTCCTCTCCCCTCCCCTCTACCTGCCGCTGCCACCGCCTCACCTGTAGGCAACACACAGGTGATTTACGGCAAAACTTCACAGGGGTGGGAGGGATTTAATTTAACCTTTTCCCTACCAGTTGTCCACTATTAGGTAACCCTCAATCTCCAGGGACGGGATAGCCTAGTGGTCAGAACATTGCACTCGCAATTTGACGACCCGGGTTCGATTCCCGTTGAGATTTTTCTCCTGGAGTTAACATCAGTGCTGACTCCACTCTTCCCCAAAAGTCCTTCGGATGAGACTATAAACCGAGGCCATGTGTGCAAACGCACGCAGAAAATCTTGCGCACATGTTAAATCCTGTTCTGCTCTTCATAAGAGTAGGCCATCGTGTGTCGGTGGGAACTCATCTAGATGACATTTACAAAACTGCATACACACAGGGACTGGATGTAAAAAAGCACAAGAGTGCTTATTCCATTATCCTCGCTATAAAAGAATAAATAAATAAACAAATAAATAAACAAAATATGTAGCACCCACATATGGGCAACTGAAGCATACAAATGAGCACAGTGCACATGTACAGGGAAAGAGGGGTTTCTCCCTTAATGTAGGTATAGCATTAAGAATCAAAATCCTGAACATCACCTGCCAAACTCCTCTGAAGTCAGAATATGGCTGCTGATGTGGTGAGATCCTTGAAAGGAGTCATACACACAAATACTACTCATGTAGAGAGTGCTTTCAGTCTCTCAGTGATTCCCAGGTAGGATGTGGGAGTCAGAGTGCATGTTTTAGATGATCCTCCCTCCCCTCAGAGTGTTAAGCTGGGGAATGTCCAACAAAAATCTGGTAAAAGTCTAAATACCCTCTGTCCTTCCACCCTTCTTTCTTTCTTTTCCTGCCCTTCAAAAAGCTTATTTAGGAAGATACAGAAATAAGACTGAAGTCTGTTAACCCCCCCCCCCCCCCCAAAACATAACAAAAAAGAGCAAACAATTTCAGTGGTGTGTGTGTGTGTGTGTGTGTGTGTGTGTGTGTGTGTGTGTGTGTGTGTGTGTGTGTGTGTGTGTGTGTGTGCATGTGTGCGTGTGTGCGTGTGTGCATGTGTGTGTGTGCGTGTGTGCATGTGTGTATGTGTGTGTTGTTGTTCTTCAGTTTAATGTATGTCTGTTCACATAAGTGATATTAGACAAAAAAAAACAAAAACAAAAACAAAACAAAAAAAATGTGTGTGCGTCTGTGAGCGTGCGTGCATGCGTGCCTGTGCATGTGCCCACACTTGCACGTTTTAAAGCAAAGTGATAAATGGAGAACCCAATTATATTCTATATTGCGAGTTATGCAAAATGTCTCACCTGAGGAGGTTTGTGCTATTCAAACAAAATATCCATAACAAACCCATGTTGAACACTGATAAAAATTAGCATGAGCTTCAAGTACAAACAGAAAAAGAAAGAACAAGCATCCAGTACACACCATTCTTCATTTGAACTTCAGTACATCTAGAAATCTTGAAAACGAACAACAACAAAATGAAGAAAAACGACAACACTATTCTATACAATAATACTGGCCAAATAATCAGTATCATAGTTGATCAATAAGAAAATTGAATTCACAAAAAAGACATTTTGCAAGTTCATGATAAATTACTCACTCACTCACTCACTCAGTCCCATGTCCCAAAGGACGTAGGGGGGACATGAGAGAAGACGCAACAGAGATCTTTTTCCATGCTTCACGATCCTGTGTGGCTAGTAGGAGGTGTTGCAGGGGTTGGGCGGTCCAGTCTTTGATGTTGTCAACCCATGATTTCTTTTGGCGGCCTCTTCTTCTCTTGCCCTCGACTGTTCCTTGCAGGATGGTTTTTGCTAGGGTGTTGTGTCTTGTGGTGTGACCAAACCACATCAGCTTTCTCCTCTTTATGGTGGAGAGCAAAGGCTCTTGGGGGCCCACACGCTTTTTGATTTCTTCTTTCACATAGTTATTGGTCTTGTGTTCTTTGTATGATATTTTGAGGAGTCTTCTGTGGCACTTGTTCTCGAATGCTTGGATTCTCCTCTCTAACTCTGCTGTCAGAGTCCATGATTCACAGCCATACAGGAGGATAGATATCACGAGGGATTTGTAAAGGTGGTATTTGGTGCAGAAGCTGATGTTGTTGCTTCTGATGATCTTTTCGAGTCTGACTAGAGCAGATGTTGCTGTTGCAATGCGAGCTTTCACTTCATTGTTTGATGTGCCATCTTTTGTTAGGATGGAGCCTAAGTATTTGAATTGGCTCACCTCTTCTAGTGTTTCTCCATTCATCTTTATTTCCGTGATGTCATTACTCGCGCTGTTGACCATGATCTTTGATTTCTCTGTACTGACCTCCATGCCGTATGCGCTCGCTCGATCTGTTAAATTGTCTGTGAGGATTTGCAGTTCTTGTTTGCTGCTGCCCATGAGGTCAATGTCATCTGCAAATCTGAGGTTGCAAAGGGGTCTTCCACCAATGGAGATGGAAGTGTGGTGGTTTTGCAGTGTCTCTGTCATGATGTTTTCGAGGAAGAGGTTGAAGAGTACAGGTGAGAGAAGGCAGCCCTGGCGAACCCCAACCGTGGTCTTGAAGAACTCGCCCACGTGATTATTCATAAAAACTGCACTTTCTGCGTTCTCGTACAGAGCTTTGATGACTTCAATTAGACAGCTGTCAATGTTGAAGTGCCTGAGTACTTGCCAGAGGCCGTCATGCCATACCCTGTCAAAGGCCTTTTTGAAGTCTATGAAATTGTGGTACAAGTCTTTTTGGTGTTGGAGATGCTTCTCTATCAGAATTCTCAGATTGAAAATTTGTTCCATTGTGCTGCGTTTTGGTCTAAAGCCCGCTTGTTCTTCTGCCAGGAGTTTTTCCGCTTGGTTTTTCAGTCTGTTGAGGACTACCTGCAGCATGATCTTGCTAGGATGACTTATGAGACTGATGGTTCTGTAGTTCTGGCATTGTTTGAGGTTTCCTTTCTTTGGCAGGGGTATTACAAGAGACTGTGTCCATTCTTTTGGCCATTCCTTGGTGTCGTGGATCTTCTGACAAAGTTCTGTGAATCGCCTTGCTGTTTCATTCCCTCCATTTTTTATGAGTTCAGCTGGGATGTTATCGATTCCAGGGGACTTCCCCTTCTTCAATTGTCTAATAGCTGCATCTACTTCACACCTTAGTATTGGTGGGTCTTTATCTTGGTGTTCAGGGGGTTTGTCAGAAACTATGTTGGTATCTGGGCGTAGTGGGTAGTTGTACAATCCCTCACAGTATTCTGTCCAGCGTTGGAGGATGGCATTGTTTTCCGTTAAAAGATTTCCTTCTTTGTCTTCAATAACAGAGGCTTTAGGCTGTGTGGTTTTCGTTAGTGCTTTCAAAGTGTCGTAAGCTGTTTACGATAAATTACAGTCCCCTCTAAAATATTACAAGATAAAAGAATGATTACTGACTTAAATAAACATCTATAATAAATAGCACATATATATTACAATATGATATAATAAATTACATATATGACATGAGGTATAATATATCATATACATTATATAATACATTATAACATATACCTTAACATATCAAATGTGATATATAATACAAAATACTACAATATACTACATAACAATGCAAAACAACACAACACACATCCAAAAATAAAACCCAGAAATGCAACCAAAACTAGTCTACAATAGGTAAAGGTGTCCCATTACCTATGTGGTCATTGGGAAGCAAGGCATCAGAGACCTCAGCTTTTCTAGGGGCCAGCATATTGAGGGCGGCGCCCATCTCCTCTCCCTCACTGCTTTACCTTCCCTGACCCTAAAGAGGGCAGGTACCCATTTACAGCTGGGTGAACTGAGTGACTATACTAAAGCCAAGGTGCGCAAATGGTCATCCATATACTTGGCAACCACGCTCAATGCTGCTTAACCTTAGCTTGGATAAAGTAAGCGCTCTGACCACTGAGCTTTCCAGTCACTCTATGATACTAACACACAGAGAAAAGAAAGCCTATCTATCTATCCATCTATCCATCTATCCATCCATCCATCCATCCATCCATCCATCCATCCATCCATCCTATCTATCTATTTATCCATCCCTTAGTCTGGCAACTGTGGGGACACCCCTGAAGCCAAATACTCTAAAATCCAGAAGCACCACACCTACACCTTGAGCACACACACCTGAAGCCAGCCAGCCAATCTTCTCACCTGTGTGGGAGGGGGAGGGGTCAGGGAGCCAGGTGGACAGGAGGTGTTGGGAGGATGAGGTGGACTCCACCAGCACAGCGTTCAGCACTTGGAGGCAGAAGGAGGAGGAGAAGTACCGGCAGTAGAAGGTGCCCTCTGCACCTGACCCTTTCTCTGCCACTTGACACCTGAGTTTTTTTTTAAAACAAAATAATAATAAAGATGGAAGTGTTTTGAGTACAAAATGAAATAAAGTGGAATAAAAGAGAATAGAATTCTAAAAAAAAAAGAGAATAAGATAAATAGAATGAATTAAAGTAGACTGAAATACACTGTAATAAAATAAGATGAAATAAGAAAAGGAAAAAAATGAAGTGTAACACAATAGAATGAGACCAAGTAGAATAAAACAAAATAAAGCAAAGTAGAAAAAACTAAATCAATCTGGAAGAACTGAACAAACAACATACACTTTTAGGCCTGGTTAGGAAAATGAACTATTTTGAACATGCTGTGAGACATCAGAGCTGCCACGTCATGAAGACTGTGGCCCAGGGAAAAATGCAGGGCAAGAGACAACAAGGAAGACCACTGACTTTCTATGCAAAGAACACGGCCACATGGACAGTACTGTGGAAAGATGAAATCTACAGGACTGAAGACAGAAGGGGATGGAGATAGCCGATAGGGCATACATCAGAGGCTTCCATCAAAAATGATGTTGCTGACTGGTTAAACTTCAATCTCCACATTTCCAATATTACACACCCACATCTTTTCATGTCCATGTTCTCAAATATTACACATTTCTACCTTTATTTATTATCAGAAGAATGCGAGTCGCTCTCCTATTTTTTTCTGGAGAGTAAGGTACCTAGCATACTATACTAATATCACCCGCTTGTACTATACCATACCTGAAAAGCAGTGTGGCCAGGTGGGGGGCCTAGAGAGGGGCCAGGAGGGCCAGGTGTGGAGAGTGAGGCACCTAGCATACTATACTAATATCACCTGTCTGACTGTGCTGTACCTGAAAAGCAGTGTGGCCAGGTGAGGGGCCTAGAGAGGGGCCAGGTGGGCCAGGTGTGGGAGAGAGGTACCTAGCATACTATACTAATATCACCTGTCTGACTGTGCTGTACCTGAAAAGCAGTGTGGCCAGGTGAGGGGCCTAGAGAGGGGCCAGGTGGGCCAGGTGTGGAGAGTGAGGTACCTAGCAGACAGATATTCAAATCACCTGTGTGACTGCACTGTACCTGAACAGCAGTGTGGCCAGGTGAGGGGCCAGGTGGGCCAGGTGTGGGTTCAGCAGCTCCTGTAGCTCAGGCACTGACAGCTGGTGCTCCAGCCAGTGATTCACAATCTGTGACATATATAGCATATATATATACATATATATATATACATTTATATGCATTATGTACAAATGTGTACACAGTTGGCCAACATTTTAACCTTAAGATGGTTTTAAATAAACCAAAAATTTGTTTTGCCAAACACTTGGGTGTTGTGTTCTTGCTTATTTGCTTGTATAAACGTGGATACATACTCTGTCTATATGACATTTCTGTTGGAAAACTTAAAAAAAAACCACTAATCAATCTGCCAAATTGTCTGTATGATATTTCTGTTGGCAAACTTTAAAAACCACCTAACCAATCCGCCAAACTGAACAAACAAAACTGTAACACATACAGAACATCTTGCGGACACGTTAAATCCTATTCCGCTTTTCGTAAGAATAGGTTATTGTGTGCCGGTGGGAAAAGATGACAAGATTTACAAAACTGCATACACACGGGGACTGGATGAAAAAAAAGCACATGTGTGCTTATTCCATTATCCTTGATATAAAAGAATAAAAAAAAATATAAAAAAAAGTATTATGTTTCCAAGAGTGACCAGTCAGGCAGGCAGTGAGCACTGACCTCCAGACACAGGGTGGCCATTTTCTCTTCCTCTGGGGGCGGCCCTCTGTCTCCACACAGGGCCAGTCTGAAATGGTAATGGTTATAGTTAGAGATGTAGGGTGAGTGAGGGAGGGAGGGAGGGGGGTGAGTGAGTGGGTGAGTGTGTATGTGAGAGTGTGTGTGTGTGTGTGTGTGTGTGTGTGTGTGTGTGTGTGTGTGTGTGTGTGTGTGTGTGTGTGTGTGTGTGTGTGTGTGTGTGTGTGTGTGTGTGTGTGTGTGTGTGTGTGTGTGTGTGTGTGGTTGTGTGGTGTGTGTGAGTGTGTGTGTGTGTGTGTGTGGTGTATGTCTGTGTGGTGCATGCTTGTGTGTGCATGCTGTGTGTGTTGTGTGTGTGTGTGTGTGTGTGTGTGTTGTGTGTGTGTGTGTGTGTGTGTGTGTGTGTGTGTGTGTGTTGTGTTTTATCATTTCAATATCTCTTAAAAAGTGATAGACACTATTTCTCATTATATGTGTAAGTGCAGTGTGTGTGTGTTTGTGTATGCGTATGTGCAAATACATGCATTCATTTCACTTGTTACGCACATATCACACAAGCATAGATGGTACATACATAATATCCCGATAGCAAGCACATCATTGTAACATTCCAATGGTGTAAACTTCACAAAACACACTTTTCTGTTGTTTGTTAAAGTAACAGACCACTCTTCAACTGCAACATCAAGTCCTAGCCCAAACTCAAAAGGTCCTTTTGTGTCAACTCAAGTTTAACAATTTATCTTTTAAAAAATAAATAGCACTTCAACTATCCTCCATTCCCCCCAAAAAAAAAACACCTCCACACACAGCAACAAAGGAGGGACAAGGGCAACAATTCTATCAACAAAAAAACCCATCAAAATGATAAAAGGCATATATAGACATATTACAGACATAATCATTTCAATAAAAGCCAGCATCAGGAAACTATTTCCATTTGTAAGCATGCCATAAATTATTCATTCATCTTTAAGAAGCATTTTCCTTCCCCTCTTCATAATTTTTTTTTTTTGGAAAACCATTTCTGTTCATATGTTATAACTTTGCTACGTTTCTTTCCAAAAGCAATCACTCCGTGTGCAGTTTCTGCAGACTCACTGGAGGTGGAAGGACACAACCTGAGCACTGAGGTCAGCCAGGGATTCTGCAGACAGGGCCTTCTTCTGGTGTGTCAGCGCCAACAGCCGGTAACACAGGGCCTGCAATGCACAGTCACTTGCTACCTTCAGGACTGCTCACAGACTGGATTGGATTGTGTTGTATTGCACTGTATCATATTGCATTGTAGTGTATTGTATTGTATTGCATTGTATTGTAATGTATTGTATTGTCCCCGTGGGGATGCCAGGGGCCTGTCAGTATAAACAGCATCCCCACTTTCTGGAAATTCTGTGCTAGGAATTCCCTCTTTTCTATCTCTCTCTGTTTCTGCTTTGTTCTTTTTCTTCTTCTTATCAATTTTCTGCCTTCTTGGTCCATTCTCCTGCCTTTTTTCCAGAAAGACTTAGATTTTCTCTCCCATGCCGAAGTCAGATGTGCTGGGCCTGACTAGTCAGGCGCTTAACGGCAGCACAACACATTTTTGCTCATATGACAGTTAACAATAGTTGCTGTTTGAGCGTTTGACAGAGAAGAAGAAAAAGTATTGTGTTGTATTGCACTGCATTGCTGTGTACACTAATGTGTAGCATTTTACTTTATTTGTGTACATCATTTGTGCACACACACACACACACACACACACACACACACACACACACACACACACACACACACACACATACACACACACACACAGAAACACGCATGCACACACACACACACACACACACAACACACACACACACACACACACACACACACACACACACACACACACATAATAGCACACACACACACACACACACATAATAGCACACACACACACACACACACACACACACACACACACACACACACACACACACACACACACACAAATACAAACAGACACACACAGACACAGACACACACCCCTTTCAGATGAGACTATAGGCCAAGGCCACGGCGTGTGCGAACGCACGCAGAACATCTTGCGCACACGTTAAACCCTGTTCCACTTTCTAAAAGAGTAGATCATCGTGTGCCGGTGGGAACAGATGACAAAATTGACAAAACTGCATACACACGGGTACTGGATGTACAGAAGCACACGAGTGCTTATTCCATTATCCATATAAAAGAATGAATAAATGAAAAATAAACATCCCCCACACCCCCCTCCCCACAACACCCCCCCCCCCACACACACACACACCTACACTCACCTGGACGTGGCTGTGGTCCAGCATGCAGAGGTGTGCAGCAGTCAGGTAATCCCGCATGTCCACACAGTGCTGCAGCACACACGCGCACACACACACACACCTACACTCACCTGGACGTGGCTGTGGTCCAGCATGCAGAGGTGTGCAGCAGTCAGGTAATCCCGCATGTCCACACAGTGCTGCAGCACACACGCGCACACACACACACACCTACACTCACCTGGACGTGGCTGTGGTCCAGCATGCAGAGGTGTGCAGCAGTCAGGTAATCCCGCATGTCCACACAGTGCTGTAGCACTGCTGTGCTGTCCATGTAGTCTCCCACATGCTGCAATGGGATACACCACACATTATTTATTTTTTTATTTATCATTATTTTTTTTTTAATTCATTCTTTTATATCGAGAATAATGAAATAAGCACTCGTGTGCTTTTTTTTACATCCAGTTCCCGTGTGTATGCAGTTTTGTAGCACTTACGTGCTTTTTTTACATCCAGTCCCTGTGTGTAGGCAGTTTTGTAAATATTATCTATTCCCACCTGCACACAATGGCCTACTCTTACGAAAAGCGGAACAGGATTTAACATGTGCGCAAGATGTTCTGCGTGTGTTCTTCCTTGGTTTATGGTCTCATCTGAAGGACTTCCTTGTTGCACCGAGTGCTGATTCCAATTCTTCCTTTACAAAATCTATATACTGAAAGGAACCAACCTATTCAAGCCTTACTTGACAAGTAAGGGATGAACCTATTTAAGCCTTACTTGACAAGTAAGGAATTAACCTATTCAAGCCTTACTTGACAAGTAAGGAATTAACCTATTTAAGCCTTACTTGACAAGTAAGGAATTCACCTATTCAAGCCTTACTTGACAAGATAACTTGTCAGCAATACTGTGCACTCTTTGCTGCCATGTCCATCAAGAACAGTTATCATGGTGAAGTCCAGAATTTTCTTCATTTTATATTTAATTTTAGACTTTACAAACCAGAAGATATATTTGGAAAGGTGAAGGTCTCTAGATTCTTTTGATAACCAATAATCCTGCATTCGTCACAAGGAATCCCCTTTTTTAAGTTAAATCATTTTTTTGAAAATATGTACCCGATTTAGGGAAAAAAACCCTGGCAAATAGGATTTAACTTCAAGCTCAATTGCCTGGCAGTGAAAGGGTTAATATTCTTCACAAGACTTCAAACCAATCTTCAAAGAAAAAGCAAAGACACTACACAACTAGCTGTTGTGTTTTCTGATTATTTCATGAAAAATAGCATAGCCCTTACATTTTTCCAAACAATAGATCATTTGTATTGCTTTCTGATTGTTTTGTACAAGTAAGTACATGGTGCTAACATTTTTTGTCAATGACACAGGAACATACTATAATAGTCAAAACTTTCTACTGTGGAGAGGTAAATTCCAGCCCAAAGTGAAACACTGCCTGCGTGCGTGCGTGCGTGCGTGCGTGCGTGCGAACGAGCGAGTGAGCGTGCGTGTGTGAGTGAATGTGTGGTGTGTGTGTGTGTGTGTGTGTGTGTGTGTGTGTGTGTGTGTGTGTGTGTGTGTGTGTGTGTGTGTATGTGCGTGTGTGTGTGTGTATGCGTGCGTGCATGCGTGTGTGTACATGCGCACTGGCATGCACGTGCCATTCTCAACAGTGAAGACAGAGTA
The DNA here is from genome assembly GCA_030674155.1 of Stramonita haemastoma. NCBI lineage: Eukaryota > Metazoa > Mollusca > Gastropoda > Neogastropoda > Muricidae > Stramonita > Stramonita haemastoma. The sequence goes on from CM060332.1 coordinate 33,070,382, forward strand.
ACACAACAAAGCCTCCTCATAGCAACCTGACAGCAAGGCAATGAAGCCATTAACAAAAAACTCCAATGGCAAGCCTATCTCATAAAATTCAAATTCATCCCACCCCATCCTACCCCACCTACCCCCTTCCATGCTGGAACACTGTATTCCCATCCTTTCCTCACCTTGACCAAAAGAGGAATGATGCTGGTGTGATAGGGGAGATCACTAGGGCAGACAGACAGAAGACTGGGCAACATGAAGTTGTCTCCTCCTCCCCCTTCCTCCACCTGCAACACGTGCATTTCAATTCCTGTTACAGGTATTTAGCAGGTAATTTTCACAACCGTCTTTTATGACATTGAATAATAAATTCCTGTAACAGGTGTATAGTAGTTTTTATAACTGTGTTTTGTGTCATTTATTAATAAATTCATGTAACAGGTGTATAGTAGTTTTTATAACAGTTTTTGTGTCATTTATTGATAAATTCCTGTAACAGGTGTATAGTAGTTTTTATAACTTTTGTGTCATTTATTAATAAATTCCTCTAACAGGTATATAGCTGGAAGTTTTCATAGCTATCTTTTATGTCATTGATGAATAAATTCCTGTTACAGTGGTGTAGCAGGTAGTTTTCACAGCTGTCTTTCATGTTATTGTTCAATCCATCTCGGGTGACTGACACACAATCCTACTCAACCTCGTGGTTCAGATGGATCATTCACACCTTCCTGTTTGGACCTTTCTGTAAAAAAAATGATGAACTGTTGCATCAAATGTTTGCAAGGTTGGACAGGTAGAGGACACTGCCAGTCCCTGTGTTTCAATATGTATACAGAAGGAACACACACACACACATGCTCAACATGATTGTAAGCCTCGACCCGACCACTGACTGGATGGACGGTGTGAGAGAGAGTGGGCAAAAGTGGTCGCATATGCAATATCTCACCAAAGGTGAACCTCGGAGCTCTAGTTGAGGAAAGAAAAACCAACTTGTCTCACATATCCCTTCATGAAATTTCTATTTTTTTGTTTTTGTTCTTCTACTAGAGCTCCAAGAGTTATAAATGGTGAGACTTTGGGTATGCAACTGTTTCTGTCCACCATGAAGGAAAATGCATTTCGACTTCAGGGATGTATGCTGGGTACATTCGTGTTTCCATAACCCATCAAACACTGACATGAATTATGTGATGTTTTACATGCATATTTGATCTTCTGCATGTGCATATACCTTAAGGGAATGAAGGTCTGCACTTGAAGTTGACCTGAAAGACTGTAAAAAAAAACTCCCCACCAGATGCCATCAAGATTCAAACCCACGACTTCATGGACCCATGGGATTGAAGCCGAACGGTCTTAACCACTCCGCTATAGCATCCATCACTCCTCTCCATGACCAATACCAGACTGCACAGTCCACCCATCCCTCTATCGCTGTGACACTCACCCACTGCAGGGTCTGCAGGGAGGCAGAGGGGGGGTGTTGGGGGGACAGGGACCCATAGCGCCCCTGAGCCATCACGTTCACAGAGGGCAGGCCTCGATGACACGTGGGAACCGTCACCTCAGACGTGTTCAGAGTAGTTTGGCGTTTCTGCTGCTGCTGCTGGAAGTGTCCACTGCTGCTGTTGCTGTTGTTGCTGCTGCCACCCATCTTGGGGAAAGTGATCGTTGCCAGTCCCAGCTGAAAAGGGATTTTAGGTTATGAGGTGTTCATGTGATTTAGTTGTTGGAAGTCTGGTTTAGAAATTAGAATATGTGTGTGTGTGTGTCTTTCATTTAGAGGACAAAGGAATAAGCACTTACACGTGTGCGTGCAAGCATGCATGAATGCATGCGTGTGTGTGTGTGTGTGTGTGTGTGTGTGTGTGTGTGTGAGACTGTGTATTACTCTGTGTGTGTTACTCTGTGTGTGTTACTCTGCGTGTGTTACTCTGCGTGTGTTACAGTGTGTGAGTGTGTATGTGTGCATGCACGTGAGTGTTTTGTGTTTGCATGAATGTTAATGTACCTGTACGGATGCATGTAAGTGGGTGTGAGCAGAAGGGAAGGAGGTGCATGCACGACTTGTTTTAGTCCTCAAGTTTGTATAACAAAATTGTTATTTCATAATTAAGATGCATTCTGCGAACATAATATACAAAACATATTAAAACAATACAATTCATATCAACATGCTTAAAGCTACCTTAAAATCATACAAGCAGGCTTGGTATTTCATACGTAACATGTGATCTATGAAATAATCACATTAAACGGAAGTTTAAATTAAACATTAAAATAATGTGGTCTTTAAATGATACTTTACAGTCTTGGGGATAGGACAGCTCAGTGGCCAGAGCACTTGCTCACCCCAATCTAAGTTTAAACAGTGTTGATTGTGATCTCTTGGATGGAGGACTGTTGTGCACCCTGGCTCCAATGCAGTCCCCCAGTTCACCCAGCTGTAAGTGGGCATCTGTCCCCTTTAGAGACAGGAGAGGTAAAGCAGTGAAGGAGAGGAGAAGGGTGACGCCCTCAATATGCTGGCCCCCTAGAGAAAGCCGATCTCCGACACCCCATATTCCAAAATAATCACATAGGTTATGGAAACACCTTTACCTTTTTTTTTTTTTTTTACATTATTTCAACAGTTTTGACAATGGGCAGTTCTGGGAATCCCTTCAAGCAGAGGAACATCTGTGTCTATTATTGCTGTCATTGGCAGGAGGTCTACAAACCACCACCAGCATTTGCCATCTTGCTCTGCCTCCGCCGAATTCTACAACTTCCTGTAGCCACCTCCCATTCCCCCCAGACCACCTAGAACATAACAGAAACAACCAGGACCCTCACCTGTCCGCAGTCGTTCTTGCCCCACACCCAGAGGGAGAAGTCAGCATCCACGGCCACGTTGAACTCTGCCCCCGCACACAGGTGGATGATGTGCTGGTCGTTGATGCGCGTCAGCATCTTGGGAATGCGCTGTCAGACACAGCATGTTTTTTGTTTTTTTTCAAGATTCAAGATTTATTTCACCTTTGACCCCTACTTGGGGCATGGAGGATTTCAGTAAACAAAATCAACTGTTATAATTTGCATTGACAAAATACGTTTACAAGACAAAATTTTGCGGAAACAGAAATGTTGTCAACTATTTCGTCAATGCCATGCAACTTAACTCTTAAGTAGAAATTTGCTAAGTTTTAATAAAGTCTTTTTTCCCCCCTCTTACACTGTCATTAATGCAGAAAAAAACCCACACTGTCGTCAATACAAACGAAAAACCTTTTCACACACTGTCAATGGCACATAAACCTCCCACACCCCACCAAAAAGGATTTTATCATCACTAAAGGGAAGGGGGAAAAAAAAAGAAAGACATTAAGAGGAAAAATATCAATAGTAATGGGAAAAGTAATGGTTGCTGTTGATTCAAGTGCATGCTTTACTCCAGATCTTTTGGGGGGGTGGGGGGTGGGTGCGATTCAAATCATAAGTAGAGGTGGCTGGTACAGTCCCTAAATTGGCACTTTAATATCATCAAACTAAAGAAATCCAGCCAATTCAAGCAAAAATTGAAACCACCAAAACAATCTTTTTATACAGCAGCTTCTGTAACAGAGAAGGGCTTGTCAACCCCAGTCTAGCTGTGTACTCAGTACACAAAGAGTGATCGAAGGAGCAACACAAGCATAGTGGTGGTGATATTGCGAATTCCTCAGCTTAACACCCTGGGGTTCATTCTTAATGTGCGTGCACTGCGACTCACTCATCCCTCCTGAGAATCACTGAGACAATAAGTGAGAAAATTGTGTGTATGACTCTTTTTTCAAGTCCCGCAAAGGTCACCATACTACATCTCCAGATTGTTTTTCTCTTTTAAAGAATGTGCAGGTTGTTATGCTAAGAGCTTGTCACAACTGAAGAGACAATCTCAACATGGTGTCTGAATGCAAAACATTTCTTTCCACAGCTTGAGCTCCGAGGTTCACCAATGGTGAGATTTTGCATACACAACCATTTTGTGCCCACCATTAGGGTAGCCGCATTCCAACTTCAGGGAATGCATAACATTTCACTACAGGCCTTGGCACTGTGCTTACTTCACTAACTTTTGGCACTGACCTTCACCTTCACCTGTCCTGTGGACCGTGGGGGCACAACTGAAGATTTGCAACCAGCTTCCTCCACTCCCTACGGTCCTCTGCCTTCCATAGCAGATCGCTCCACCCAAGGCCAGTCCATTCTCTGATGTCTTCCCATCATTTCCTCTGTCTGCCTCTACATCTTGCTCCCCTTACAATTCCCTGTAAGCCTGTCTTGGCCAGTGCAGATGATCGTGTCACATGCCCATACCACTTTAAATTGAAAAAAAACACACAAAATTGAATTGGAACTGACCACAGCCACACAACTTCCCATCTTCTAAAGGGAGAAAGACGCCAGAATGACATGGGCTGAGCTGAAGAGGATCTCCCAGAACCGAGTCCGTTGGAGGAGTGTTGTTGCAGCCCTTTGTTCCCAAGGGGAACCACAGGCATAAGTCAAAGTCAGTCAAAGGGGGAAAGAAGAGCCTGGCAGGCAGACCCTAGGCACCACAGGCATAAGTCAAGTAAGTCAAAGAGAGAAAGAAGAGTCTGGCAGGCAGACCCTGGGCACCACAGGCATAAGTCAAGTAAGTCAAAGGGAGGAAGAAGAGCCTGGCAGGCAGACCCTAGGCACCACAGGCATAAGTCAAGTAAGTCAAAGGGAGAAAGAAGAGCCTGGCAGGCAGACCCTAGGCACCACAGGCATAAGTCAAGTAAGTCAAAGGGAGAAAGAAGAGCCTGGCAGGCAGACCCTAGGCACCACAGGCATAAGTCAAGTAAGTCAAAGGGAGAAAGAAGAGCTTGGCAGGCAGACCCTAGGGACCACAGGCATAAGTCAAGTAAGTCAAAGGAGGAAGAAGAGCCTGGCAGGCAGACCCTAGGGACCCAGGTCACCCACCTCATCCTGCCTGATGCCTGTGCCCAGCTGGTACTCCAGGTTGCGTCCCCACACGTACACCTCCCCCTCCACCGTCAGCAGGCAGGTGTGCAGGCTGCCACAGCTCACCTGTCCACACAACAGCAACAACGGTGAAGGTGGCGGTGGTGGTGGTGATTGTGGTGGTGGTGGTGGTAGTGGTGGTGGTGGTGGTGGTAGTGGTGGTGGTGGTGGTGGTGGTGGTGGTGGTGGTGGTGGTGGTGATGGTGGTGGTGGTGGTGGTGGTGGTGGTGGTGGTGGTGGTGGTGGTGGTGGTGGTGGTGATGGTGGTGGTGAAGTGTCTTACAATATGATGGTTAAGCCAAAACATCTACAGATGTACAAACTGAAATGTGGTCTCTTAGTGAACAGTGTGAACAGTTCTTTTAACTTCTATTTAGGGTTCAACACATTATGACTTTTAATTTCAACTTTAATTTTAACTTTGATTTGTTTTTACAAGATATAACGCTATATAAATTCCATGTAACATTATCATTATTATTATTATTATTATTATTATTATCAACTAGAGCTCTGAGGTGTCACCAATGGTGTGATTTTGTGTTTGTGACCATTTCTACCCACCATCAAGGTAGCTGCATTCCGACTTTGAGGATAATGGAAGTTTTACATAGAAATTTTTTATTAAGTTTCATATTTGTGAACATTTTAGGTTATATTCAATACAGTGAAACCTTTAGATGAATGGCGTGATGAAAAAAAAAGCAATTACACTACTTAATGTGCCACCTGGAAATAAAGTCCGACTCTGAAAGTAATTCTCAGGTGAGCTGAGATAGACAAAGAGCGCATATTCTGGGTGACAAAAAAACACTCTCAGCATCACTCAACACCGTCTCTTCAAAGTAAATACCCCCCCCAAAAACACACCTGAATGATTTTGGAATGGACATAGGTGGCATCGACGTGAATGGGCAGGTGGAACATCTCCATGCCGTCCCCTACAGGTGTGGTGCCCTGCCCCATCTGACGGCTGCGTCTCAGGGCGTTGGCTGCGTACCGCAGGTTGTGGGGGTGGCAGCCCCAGGTGTAAATGCGGTTGCTGACCGTCACTGCCACCTGCGTCACATACACCGCCAGTTGTGGAGTCACCACATGCACAAGATTAACATCAGAGAAGAAAGGCATTTATGATATGAAAAATGAGTTGTGATTATGATATACGATTTAATGCAGTTTGCTTACGCATGTATGGACAAGCAAAAGCAAAAGAAGTGACACAGAATAAACAGCTGGACTTAGCATAAGGACACAGATGTATTTCACCATACATATATATATATATGTATATATTTATATATTATATAAATATATTTGTAAGTGTGTGCATACATGCCAACACATACTTATATGTTCAAGTATACCATTTTGATTTTACAAAATTGCATATATATGTATGAAGCACTTAATGTGGATACACACATACACACACACACACACTCTACATCTGCCTTTACATAACTTTTTTGTGTGTGTGCGTGACATTCACATTCATGCATACCTGCACAAAATTACAAACATTATCCACTGACATATGTACATATACAGACACACACACACACAAAATCACAACACACACACATGCACACACACACACAAACCAACCCAACACACACACACACACACACACACACACACACACACACACACACACACACACACACACCCTCCCCCCATTCTCCACTGACAAAACCCATTCCAACATCCACACACACATTCAGACACTCACACACACACACACACACACACACACACACACACACACACACACACACATAATCACAACTAACACACACACACAAACCAACCCCCCCCCCCCCCCCCCCACACACACAGAAACAATCACTGACATTATGGAAGTACTTGGTGCCGATGACGGTGACGGGTTCATTGATGGCGCTGATCAGCACAGGGGAGGTCTGCTTCTGTGCACTGCCGATCCCCAGCTGACCAAAGTACCCACAGCCAAAGGACCACACCTCCCCCTGTCAACACACACTTTTCTGCTGTCACCAACATCAGTCTGCGCCCATAGACTGCACACTATGTCAGTCGTACTGAGCAAGTTATACACACCCATGCATGTGCACAGGCATGCACGCACACACAAGACACACACACACACACACTCATCTACACACACACACACACACACACACACACACACACTCACACTCACACTCACTCTCACACACGTACACTCTCACACACATACACACTCATCTACACACACACACACACACACACACACACCTACACACACAAAGACATGAACACACAAAACGCATATACACTCTCTCTCTCTCTCTCTCTCTCTCTCTCTCTCTCTCTCTCTCTCACTCACACACACACACACATGCACATTCTCTCCTCTCTCTCTCTCTCTCTCTCTCTCTCTCCCTCTCTCTCTCTCTCTCTCTCTCTCTCTCTCTCTAACACACACACACACACACACAATTTCTCTTTTATCTTGATGACTCTTTCCTAAATTTTCCCATTTTAGATTGCTGGTATCACTTTAAACAACATGACTGGATTGGATCTGGTCTCACCTCGATCGACACATTCCCACCTCAAAGAGCATTTCAGCACACAAAAGACACACCTGATACAAACTCACCTGCACCACCTAACCCACCTGCATCATCATCACTCACTCACCAGTTCACTGAGCACCAGGCTGTGGCAGTAGCCTGTGGCCGCCCTGACCATGTTCCGCCCCACTAGTCGCTGCACACACCTGGGGGATAACTGGTCCTCTGGGTCACCGTGACCCAACTGACCGTGTACCCCCCAACCCCACGTCCACACTCTGAAAGGAAAAGGAGAGAGAGAGAGTGTGAAGTGTTGGGATGGTGTGTGTGTGGGGGTTGGGGTGGGGGGTGGGGGGGGAGTGTAAGTGTGTGTGTGTGGTGTGTGTGTGTGTGTGTGTGCGGGTGTGTGTGTGTGTGGGAGGGGGGGGGGGTGTTGGGGGTGTGGTGTGTTGTGTGTGTGTGTGTGTGGTTGTGTGTGTGTGTGTGTGTGTGTGTGTGTGGTGTGGTGTGTGTGTGTTGTGTGTGTGTGTGTGTGTGTGTGTGTGTGTGTGTGTGTGTGTGGTGGTGTGTGTGTGTGTGTGGTGTGTGTGTGTGTGTGTGTGTGTGTTGTGTGTGTGTGTGTGTGTGTGTGTGTGTGTGTGGTGTGTGTGAGTGTGAATGTGAGTGTGAATGTGAGTTGTGTGCGCGCGCGTGTGTGTGTGTGTGGCTGAGTGAGTGCATGTGTGCGCGCGTGTGTGTGTGTGGCTGAGTGAGTGCATGTGTGCGTGCGTGAGTGCACATGCTTGCTAACCCGCTGTGCACATAAGTGTGCCAGCACATTAAAAAGAAAAATAAGTGAAAAACATAGAGACAGAGAGACAGACAGACAGACAGACAGTCAAGACAAACATAGAGAGAGACAGAGAGTGGGAGAGAGAGAGACAGAAAATAGGGGGCAAGACAGACAATATAGAAGAGAGAGAAAGAAAAGAGATACAATGCATACAAAAAGATTGATAGAAAAAGCAAGAAAGACTTATGCAGACAGATATGCAAACAGCTAGAAAGAGACAGACATGGGTAAAGAAAGACCAAAACATGCACTGCTGAACACATCCACACACACACACACACACAACACACACAACGCACACACACAGGCACACACAGGCACACAGGCACACACACACACACACACACACTGTCTAATATCACTTTCTAGTGGATAGATGTTAAAACTGAAGACACACACACACACCCACAAAACTCCCCCCCCCCCCCCCCCCACACCCACACACAAACACACACACAAACAACAAACACACAACACATGACACACACACACACGGAGAATCGAACCTGCAGTCTGCAGTGATGACCAGGGAGTGGTACTGACCACAGTGGACGGCCACACAGCTGTGAGGCAGCAACGTCTCCACCAGCATGGGTCGGTAATACACGTGCCGTGTCCCCACCCCCACCTGCCCGTAACGCGAGTTACCCCAGCCGTACACCTGTCGAGTCAACAGCCACCTTTGGGTTTGTTGTTTTGTTTAACTTTAACCTGTTACCTGTCGGCAGTTTAGGATTGTGTGTAAGTGTAATACACGTGCTGTGTCCCCACCCCCACCTGCCCGTAACGCGAGTTACCCCAGCCGTACACCTGTCGAGTCAACAGCCAGCTTTGGGTTTGTTGTTTTGGTTCACTTTTAATAACCTTGTAACTGTCGGCAGTTTAGGGAGGGTGGTGGGTGGGTGGTAAGGGGGGGGGGGGTGGTGGGTGGGTGGGTGTGGGTGTGGTGGTGTGTGTGTGTGTGTGTGTGTTGTGTGTGTGTGTGTGTGTGTGTGTGTGTGTGTGTGTGTGTGTGTGTGTGTGTGTGTGTGTGTGTGTGTGTGTGTGTGTGTGTGTGTGGTGTGTGTGTGTGTGTGTGTGTTGTGTGTGTGTGTGTGTGTGTGTGTTGTGTGTGTGTGTGGTGGTGTGTGTGTGTGTGTGGTGTGTGGTGTGTGTGGTTGTGTGTGTGTGTGTGGTGTGTGTGGGTGTGGTGTGGTGTGGTGTGGTGTGGTGGTAGTGGTGTGGTGTGGTGGTGTGGTGTGGTGTGGTGTGTGGTGTGGTGTGGTGTGTGGTGAGGTGTGGGTGTGGTGTGGTGGTGTGGTGAGGTGTGGTGAGGTGTGGTGTGGTGGGTGGGTGGGTGTGGTGTGGTGTGTGGTGGGTGTAGGTGTGGTGAGGTGAGGTGAGGTGTGGTGTGGTGTGTGTGTGGTGTGTGGGTGTGTGGGTGTGGTGTGGTGTGGTGGTGGTGTTAGGGTGTGGTGTAGGTGGTGGTGTGATGGGTGTGGTGTGGGGGGGGGGGTAGTTTGGGTAAGGTGTGGTGTACACCCCCCCCCACACACACACTCACCCAACCCCCCCCCCCCCACACACACAAACTTTCCCATCCAACACCCCGATTCAAACAACAGAGGTTAAAACTGAAGAAGCCCTATCCCCTGAGGAGGAGGAGGACATAAGGAACGACGTACCCCTTGCTGCGTAATGGCCAGGGTGTGTTCCCCCCCACAGGCCACAGCCTCCACAACACTTTCCCATCTGACACCCCGATTCAAAGAGTGCAGGTTAAACTGAAGACCTATCACCTGGAGACCTATCACCTGAGGCACGTACCCCTTGCTGTGTGATGGCCAGGGTGTGTTCCCCCCCACAGGCCACCGCCTCCACCCGGATGTGCAGCATGTGGAATGTCGGCACGCACACCGGTCCACTTAGCGGTCCATCCTGTACCAGGTCACCGTGACCCAGTCTGTCACACACACACACAGCAGGTACACGTGCACACGCACGCACACAGACACACAGACACACATGGCAGGTACATGCGCTCTTTGATGTTCCTTTCATGATCAGCCCACACACATTTGTATACACAAAGGCACTTATAGTGTATACACTTACAGTGTATACAAGTGTATACAGTCTGTCACACACATGGCAGGTACGCACTCTTGATATTCGTTTCATGATCAGCCCATACATTTGTATACACATATACAAAAACACATAGTCTGATAATGATAATAATTTGTCTGACAACTCTCTTGTTGCCATGGGTTGTTTTGTGTGTGCTTAACCCTCTTGCATTTGGTGTCTCTGAACACAAACTGCCCCTAGATTTTGCATTCCATCACGAAGTCAGGTCAGACACACATGCTGGCTGGCCTTTTCCTCCTCCTAAGTACATACCAGCAGCTATGATTACTTCCAGACACTCTACAGGGTTTCTCCTTCTGGCCTGGTAGAGCTTTGACATGTGGTAGCAATTAGTGATGGTCACAGCGTGATGGAAATCTACTGTGTGTAAATCCCGGCAAATCCCGGATCTGGACTTATGGGGGATAATTATTCAATCCCGGCAAATCCCGGATCGGGACTGAGAGGTTAATGCATGTTGCACAAGAGACCTCAGTTTATCGTCTCATCTAGATGACTAACACCCAGACCACCACTCAGTCTGGTGGATGGAGAAAAAGCATTGGGCACAAACCAGTGAAGATTTTTTACTATCTCCCAGGTCAACACCTGCCAGTGCCTTGATTCCCTTTTATGTATATATGTATGTACACAAGCAGGAGATCAAACATACACCCTAAAAGACCCCATCATTCCTGATGGGTTACCAAGACACGAACATACCCTGCATACATCATGTACAAAATAATGAGCAGCTCTGAAAGGGGAATGTGTCAGCTGAGGCCAGCAGGCAGACCTCCTGCAGAGTTACAGGCCCAGGAGAAGACCAGGCACTACACATCCCACATATATTTTTATATCAGTTTATGTCACAGCAGATTTCTCTGCATGAAATTCGGGCTGCTCTCCCCAGGAAGAGTGCGTTGTCACAAGTGCAGCGCCTACCCTTTTTTTTTTTCCTGCATGCAACTGTATTTGTTTCCCTATCAGAGAGGCTTTTTTCTACAGAGTTTTGCCAGGGTCAACCCCCTTGTTGTTGCGGGTTCTTTTACATGCGCTAAATAGTGATGTATAACACACGGGACCTTGGTTTATCGTCTCATCTGAAAGTTGAGACCCTATCTGGGAACACAGAGGAGAGCACATCCATCTTCACACACAAAAACAGCAGCAAAATCTATTTTCATTCACATACTATACATTTTCCATCACACCTCCATAGCATAGTCAACAAACAACATGCCAGCATTCCCCCTCTCACCTGCCGTAAGAGGTGCGACCCCAGGTGTACAGGTCCCCGTCCCTGATGACAGCGGTATGGTGAGAGCCACACGAGGCAGGTGAGAACTGAAGAGCCAACTGCTGCCTTCCTCCTTCCTCCCCCTGCCCCTCCCCCACTTCCTGGTGACAGCAGCATCAGAAATAGGGGGGTGTTTTAATGCAGTTGTATCATGCATAATTTTTCTGTTTTTTCGTGTCAGTTATTTGGTGTAATATGACAGTGTGTCCTCTCCTAAACTTATGCTGCACTGAGTAATTTATACTGATCACTGGAAAGATTGAATCCGGTTGTTTTTTTTCCTGCATGTGTGTGTGTGTGTGTGTGTGTGTGTGTGTGTGGTGTGTGTGTGTGTGTGTGTGTGTGTGTGTGTGTGGTGTGCGGCATGCCTGCGTGTGTGTGTGTGAGTAAATTTTCATATATATGTTTCAGCTTGTATGTGTACTAGTAGGCATTCATATAATCTATTTGTCAGTGCATATGTGCATACTTCTGTGTGTATATGGGTGTGTATGTATGTGTGTACGTGCATGCATGTGTGTGTGTGAATGAAGTTATCACATGTACAGACGCATGATATAACAAAATAAATAACCTACAATGATGACTTTACAAATAAAAGGATATACATTCACCACAAAAACAATCACACAAATCCCCATCCACACACATACACCTACACACTACCCCAACACACACCTACCTCACCACACTACTAAACACCCCCCCCCCCCCAACACTCACATACCCCACCCCACCCCACCCCCAACACACCACCTACCTACACACTACACCCCCCCCCCCCAACACTCACATACCCCACCCCACCCCACCCCCAACACACACCTACCTACACAACTACACCCCCCCCCCCCCCAACCCCACATACACTCACACCCACCCCACCCCACCCCCAACACACACCTAAACCCACACACTACATCCCCCCCCCCCAAACACTCACATACCCACACCCCCCACCCCCCCCCCCCCAACACACACCTGAGACTCAGCTTCATGTGGGTCAGACAGCCAGGTATCAGCAGTCCAGGGCAGCTGGTTTCCTCGGCGACATAGATGTGAAGACGATCAGCACAAACACCTCCAGCACCAGTGATAGGGACACCCTGCCTCCTGTCAACACACATATCCCAATACATGTCACAACACTGTCAATACACCCTGCCTCCTGTCAACACATATCCCAATACATGTCACAACACTGTCAATACACCCCTGCCTCCTGTCAACACATATCCCAATACATGTCACAACACTGTCAATACACCCCTGCCTCCTGTCAACACATATCCCAATACATGTCACAACACTGTCAATACACCCCTGCCTCCTGTCAACACATATCCCAATACATGTCACAACACTGTCAATACACCCCTGCCTCCTGTACACACACATCACAACACTGTCAATACACCCCTGCCTCCTGTACACACACATCACAACACTGTCAATACACCCCTGCCTCCTGTACACACACATCACAAC
>CM060332.1:33086142-33103642 GCA_030674155.1 Stramonita haemastoma
GAATCTGCAGTGTCCAGTCCTCGGTCTGCCAATGGTCAATTACAGTCCAAGAGAAGCTGAATAATTATGTTTGTTACTTTCTGGGTTGGGTTTTTTTTGGTTTCATTTTGTTTTGTTCTATACATGTTTCTGCAGTGCTTCACTCCCCCTAAGGATCTAAGTAATCAATGAATTCAAACTTTACATTTACACAAACATGTACGAAGTTCACAAGAATGATGTTCATTGAGCAGACAAGCTACAGCTGAGCTGATGGGGCAATTAAGTCATGGGCTCAAATCTTAGCTGTGGCATACAGTGAATTAAGGGTGGGGATTTTTATGACCTCCCAGGTCAACTTCCAAGTGCAGACCTGCTAGTGCCCATATTCCCTTCATGTATATACACATGCGGAAAATCAAATAAGCACATAAAAGATCCAGTAATTCATGTCAGATCTGGTGGGTTACAGAAACCCAACCACACCCGCATGAGACTATAAACTGAGGTCCCGTGTGCGAATGCACACAGAACATTTTGCGCACACGTTAAATCCTGTTCCACTTTTCGTGAGAGTAGGCCATTGTGTGCCGGTGGGAACAGATGACAATATTTACAAAACTGCATGCACACAGGGACCGGATGTAAAAAAAAGCACATAAGTGCTTATTCCACTATCCTTGATATAAAAGAAAAAAAAAAAAAAATTTTAAATGAGCTGTCCTAAAGTTCAAGTGTATCAACTGAGGCCAGCAAGCAGACCTCCTGCAGAGCTACAAGCACAGAAGAAGACCAGGACACTACACACCCCACCCAGAAAGGGAACAGAGAGAGAAAGAGAGAAGAGAAGTACCTTGGGCTGCCTGGAGCACATGAGCGCTGAAGCCTCGAGTCACCAGCTGGGTCAGCAGGGTCAAGGCCACAGGCAGCTGATCCCTGACAACCAGTCTTCCCAGGGCATCGGCCACCAGACCCCGAGCCTGAAGAGTGGAGAATGGGTCTTCTAGTTAACAGGACCGAGCCTGAAGAGTGGAGAATGGGTCTTCTAGTTAACAGGACTGAGCCTGAAGACTGAGCCTGAGGAGTGGAGAATGGGTCTTCTAGTTAACAGGACTGAGCCTGAAGACTGAGCCTGAAGACTGAGCCTGAAGGGTGGAGAATGGGTCTTCTAGTTAACAGGACTGAGCCTGAAGACTGAGCCTGAGCCTGAAGAGTGGAGAATGGGTCTTCTAGTTAACAGGACTGAGCCTGAAGACTGAGCCTGAAGACTGAGCCTGAAGGGTGGAGAATGGGTCTTCTAGTTAACAGGACTGAGCCTGAAGACTGAGCCCGAGCCTGAAGAGTGGAGAATGGGTCTTCTAGTTAACAGGACTGAGCCTGAAGACTGAGCCTGAAGACTGAGCCTGAAGACTGAGCCTGAAGGGTGGAGAATGGGTCTTCTAGTTAACAGGACTGAGCCTGAAGACTGAGCCTGAAGACTGAGCCTGAAGGGTGGAGAATGGGTCTTCTAGTTAACAGGACTGAGCCTGAAGACTGAGCCTGAGCCTGAAGAGTGGAGAATGGGTCTTCTAGTTAACAGGACTGAGCCTGAAGACTGAGCCTGAGCCTGAAGAGTGGAGAATGGGTCTTCTAGTTAACAGGACTGAGCCTGAAGAGTGGAGAATGGGTCTTCTAGTTAACAGGACTGAGCCTGAAGACTGAGCCTGAGCCTGAAGAGTGGAGAATGGGTCTTCTAGTTAACAGGACTGAGCCTGAAGGGTGGAGAATGGGTCTTCTAGTTAACAGGACTGAGCCTGAAGAGTGGAGAATGGGTCTTCTAGTTAACAGGACTGAAGGGTGGAGAATGGGTCTTCTAGTTAACAGGACTCAAGTGTGAAGAGTGTAGAATGGGTCTTCTAGTTAACAGGACTGAGCCTGCAGAGTGGAGAATGGGTCTTCTAGTTAACAGGACTGAAG
The DNA here is from genome assembly GCA_030674155.1 of Stramonita haemastoma. Lineage (NCBI taxonomy): Eukaryota > Metazoa > Mollusca > Gastropoda > Neogastropoda > Muricidae > Stramonita > Stramonita haemastoma. The sequence continues at coordinate 33,088,078 of CM060332.1, forward strand.
AGTGGAGAATGGGTCTTCTAGTTAACAGGACTGAAGTGTGGAGAATGGGTCTTCTAGTTAACAGGACTGAGCCTGCAGAGTGGAGAATGGGTCTTCTAGTTAACAGGACTGAAGAGTGAAGAATGGAGAATGGGTCTTCCAGTTAACAGGACTGAAGCATGAAGTGAAAAAAAGCCACAAAGAGAGCAACCAAACCAAGCACACATACATGAAAGCAGACACATACAGTTATGCACACACTCAACCACTCTCTCTCATGCACTCACTCACTCACTCACACACACACACACACACACACACACACACACACACACACACACACACACACACACACACACACTCACAAACTTTTACTTTTTTTTTAGACGGATGGCCAGATAAAAAAAACAAAAACATTTGCACTGCTGATTCAATGTACCATCTGACTCACCATAGCAAACTCCAGCAACAGAGTGGTCAGCCCATATTCAGCGAGCAGGTCCAGGGCTTTCGACTCGTCAAAAGAAAAACTTCCCAGCAGAAACTCTCTGGAACACATCATAGCAGCCATTCTCAGTCAGTCCCTGGTGGGATGAAGGGGGGAGGGGGGGGGGGGGGGGGGGGGGGGGGGGGGCACAGTTTACATTGTGGGTGATCCCTAGAAGGTTAAGTTGGGGAACACCCAAACAACATACCATACCAATTCTGAAGTAGAAGAATAACTAACTGCATCCTTGAAATCATGACATCCATACAAATTTGAAACATATGTCTAAACATATGTAACAAAGTGGACATATTTGATGTTCCATCTCTGCTCAAACCTTGGGAACACAGCACAGCTGGTCAGTTTAGAATGTGACCTCTATAAAGCGGTTGCATAACTATATTTCACCGTGAAGGCGAAGTGTGTGCAACGGAGGGTTTTCGACCACTACCCAAGGAAACAGTATCGACAAATTCACAGGTGTGTCCCTAAATAGAAACACGATGCTGCGATTGTTGAGCTCAGTATCACATGGGAGATAATCTACTTACCACCCTATCACACATATATAAATGTCAATCATTGAAAACATTCAATTATATTTTTAAGAACTTTTTAAAACCTGTTAAAAAGTAATAATTGAAAAAAACCCAAACATATGATCCTTCTCTCTCTCTCTCTCTCTCTCTCTCTCTCTCTCTCTCTCTCACACGCACACGCACACACATACACATACACACCACACACACACACACACACACACGCTCCCCCCCCCCCCCTCAACACACACACACACACAAACATCCCCCCAACTCACACACACACAACCCACCCCCCCAACACACACAACCCACCACCCCAACACACACACACACACACACACACACACACACACACACACACACACACACACACACACACACACACACAGATGGCTTGATGAAAAATTTAAGCAAATCAATGCTTAATGTATCATCTAGAAATAAAAATTTGACCTTGACTTTCGACTTTGACACACAAACACACTCCACCCTCACACACAAATGCACCCCCCTCCACACAGACACAAATACACACACACACAACACACCACTCCCACCCTCACACGCACCCATAGTCTATCCCCCCCCCCCCCCCCCCCACACCACACACACACACGCACACCCCTACCTGAACACTGTCCCGATCTGCGTGGTGCCGTGGGACTGGTGAGCCACCATGTGAACGTAGCAGTGGAGCAACATGTCCGCCAGCACTTTCTGCTCCGAGGGCCCAGATCCGAACTGGAGTTCTGCAGCGCCTGTTTCAGCATCACCACCATCTCCCCTATACACCCGTGGCCCGCCAGGTAAGCACACCGCTTGCTGTGGGAACACTGTGTGCAAAAAAAAACACAGTCATATGTTGCATACATACATATATATATAATGAAAAGATCAAAAGACTTGCAAAAACAATACTGCAAGGCACTGTCCAAGGAGGAAGAAAAAGAGGCAGACCAAGGAAGAGATGGGAGGACAACATCAGCGAATGGACAGGCCTAGAACTCAACCAAATTTTGAGAAAGGCAGAACAGAGAGAGGAATGGAGGGAAGTGGTTGTCAAGTCTTGAAGGGTTGAGCCCTTTTACATGAGCCCAAGCCCCCATGGTCGCCAGACTAAGGGAGATTATATATATCTATATCTATATCCCTGGAATGAGAATGTGGCTACCTCAATGATGGGTAAATGATCGCATGCATAAAATCTCACCAGTGATGTGATGTACCTCGGAGCTCTAGCCAAGGAACAAAAACAAAAAAACAAAAAAAAAAGTGTCAAGAGTGCTAAATTTAGTGCACCCTTTCCTTTTACTGAGTCTTAGTATGGTCAGTTTATGCTATAAATAGCACCAGCTGGTCCCAGCTGGGCTGGGATGGGATGGACTAATTAGCAGCTGAGAGGAGCTGAAAGTGGGGTAAACTGACAGCTGTCGTGTATGACATCTTGGCCCAAGCCAATGGCTCTGTCAGTTGTTGATGTAAAGAAAGTGCAAAGACCTGTATAAAAGGTTATGATGTAGAATGTTATGGTGAAAATCATATTCAAGTCATCCATTATAACCTCGTAGCTAACAACCTGTATTTAATGGAAAAGGATTTTAAAATTTTTAAAAAAGAAGCAAAATGAAAACTGTGATACAGGAAAATTCGTCCAGTGTGTATTTGTGGTTTCAGAGCGATTTCCAGAAGTGAAGAGTGAAACAGACTGCATATGTTGGGTAACTGTCCATTGTGCCCAAGCTGGGGAATGCCTAACTGAACACCTCATTTTGCCTCATGTTGTTTACAACTCTACCACATCAAGCTGTCACCTCATTTAGCTGCAGTGGCTCCAGTAACATTCACCTCAAGTTCAATGCTAACACCTGATAATGCCTTCAAATATTGATCAACACTAACGACACCACACCTGGATGACTATAGAAACAGTGCCTGGTGCTGAAGGCAGAGGATTATTTTGAAAACAGTATGGGAGAGGTTGGGGGGGGGGGGGGGGCAGATTGCTTCGTGGGTAGAGTGCTGTGCTCATGATCTGATAGCCTGGGTTTGATCCCCCACCAGGGCACCCATCCAAGGGATTCTTCCCCTGGAGCTAACATTACCACTGACTCCATTTCCCTGGAGGTCCTTCAGATGAGACCATAAACCAATTTCTAATTTATTTATTTTATAATAATTTTTTCTTTTATATCAAGGATAATGGAATAAACACTCATGTGCTTTTTTACATCCAGTCCCCATGTGTATGCAGTTTTGTATATGTCATCTGTTCCCACCGGGACACAATGGCCTACTCTTACGAAAAGCGGAACAGGATTTAACGAGTGCGCAAGATGTTCTGCATGTGTTCGCACACAGGGCCTTGGTTTATAGACTCATCCGAAGGACTGAGAACGCACAGAGAACATCTTGCGTACATGTAAAAACCCATTCCACTTTTCAGATGAGTAGGCCACTGCATGCTGATAGGAACAGATGACAAAATGATGACAAAGTCTTTCTTTTTTTTTTAAATGCATGCACACTGGTGTTGTGTTTAGACATCATCCCCAGAGTTGGAATGCAGCTACCTTAATTGCTGGCAAAAACAGTCGCTTATGCAAAATCTCACTATTGGTGAACCTCAGAACTCTAGCCAAGGACGGGGAGAAAAATTAAAAAATGACAGCATAAAGCTAATAAAACATACTCATAACAAAATTGGTAATAAAAGGATAATGATAAGACACCGGCAAACATGCACCTATACATCCATGCATATTCAGTCACAACAATAAAACTGACAGAGGAAAGACAGAAAAAGACAGACAGACGAGACACTGACAAGGAAAAGCTAGAAAAATCCAGCACAAAAAGAAAGAAAGGGAAAACAGCTTGCAGCCAAGAAAAAGAAATAAACATTCCATATAAGCGTAATGACAACAGCTGTAAAACATCTCTGACAGCAGCACACAAATCTGATATATGACCACAACATGAATAAAAAAAAAAAAAGGTCAACCTGAAAAAGAAACAAAGAAAAGAAAACAGAAAGATGGAGATGAAAAAGACCACACTTCCAGAACTGTACGACTTTTTTTTTCAGGTGACTATAAATTTCATGATTTCTGACACTCTTGCAACATCCACTGATTTCAGATTGTCTTTTTCGTGTACTGGATTGCTGTTACACAATTTAACATTTCTCACATGACTAGATAAATTTCATGATTTCTGACACTCTAGCAACATCCACCAATTTCAGATTATCTTTTTCACGTACTAAATTACTGTTAGAATTCTACAACTGTCCTGACTCTGCTGCTCTCTTTCGTTAAAAGCCGTCTTTCTTACCAGCAGGAATATTTGCTTGAAGACATTTTAAGGAAAACAGCTGACACCAGACCTGTACTTCATTAAGATCAAAATCTTTTTCATATATATCTAAAATACACCAAATATTTTTTTTTCTAAAAGCATGTTACAAACTTCATACAAAAATTAAAAGTGCACCTTACATACAGTGGAATGTACCACATAAATGTCACAACAATCAAATTGCGAGTTTCTGAGGCAAAAGCATGACCTATCGGCATCATTGGACATCCACAATATCAAAAACATCTATTCCCCCTTCCCAATATCAGAAATATGTATCGTCATGGCTTTGCTATTGATCATATGATCGAATAGCAATTTTAAATATGAACAGATATCTATATTGCTTCTGTACCTTCCTATGACAATTTTTTTGTGAGCAGAATTTTTGTATATGTCAAACTCCACTTAACCTAAACAATATGTCATAATAAAGCTTAACCACATCACAATATTTACAAAAACAACAACAAGCCAATTCATAAAGAAAACAACAACACACAAGCTGACAAAGTCACACTTAGTATAGTTATGAACACACATCCCCCCAAACAAAAACAAAAACAAAAAAATCTCACACACACACACACACACACACACACACACACACACACACACACACACACACACACAAAGCATAACCTGCCTCATAACTTAAATCATTTGATACTGAAGGTGTGCTTTTCGTATATTTTAACACTGAGTTAATTAATCGTGCATGAGTGTGTGCATGTGTACATGTGTGTGTGTACACGTGTGTGTGAGCATGTGCACTTTTTCAAAAAAGTACAAAAGATAATGATTCCTACACCCTCTGTTTCTGAAAAAACAAGGCTGACATGACGAAAAGAGAACCTTTACAAGAAGCATAATACAAAGCTGAGGACACATACATGCCAATCACAGATTAAGCTCACACAGAAAAACCATTCAGAGAAAAAAAAATGAACAAACAGATATTTAACAATGATATGTACATGAAAAAAAACACACAAAAACAAATAACCACATAAAAAATAGACAGCAATTTACACTGCTTTACAATATAAGCTACTTACTTTCTGTCCAGGTTTGGTCTGAGAAATTTGTCAAACTTTTAGGTTGGTTTTTTTTTTTTACAGAAAACAAAACCACACATTTTTTTTTTTTAACACTGAGCATTTTCATATCTGTCATAAATTATCCATCCCAAAAGTCAGAAAGTTGCTACCTAAATGTCAAACAAACAAATGGTTGCATAAGCAAAATCTCAACACTGGTGAACCTCAAGAGCACTAGCTGAGGAATGAAAAAAATAGATATCTAAATCAAAACAACGGTGACTTTTGTAAGCCTGTACTTTTCATCAGTGAAAACAAGAGTGACAAGTTTTCCATGCTCATTCCAAATCCATTTCCCTTTATGCACCAGCGCCGAGTAAGTTAGCTATGGACTGTTGTAGTCAACTGTCAGTAACATCAAGGGATTCATACTGTGAAACTCCCTGAAGTCAGAATGCAGCTACCTTAATGGTTAGTAAAAACAGCTGCATACGCCAAAAATCTCACCAATGGTGATCTTTGGAGCTCTAGCAGAGAAATGTAAAACAGTAAAACAAGAAAAGAAAGAACTGCAAAATATGGAAAGACAAAAGTGAAAACAAAAAAATGCATGCTCTATCCACATCATTAATGTTAGTGTGATCATTTTCACTACTCTTGATTGTTATTTTGATGATGATCACATCATTATAACCAAAAGCAATGTGATGACAACTGCATACAAAAAAAAATGTCTCACACAATCTTCAGAATCACACACACACACACACACCACTATCTCTCTCTCTCTCTCTCTCTCTCTCTCTCTCTCTCTCTCTCTCTCTCTCTCTCTCTCACTCACACACACACACACATACACACACACACACACACATGCACCCACGCATGCACATGCACACACACACAAAATCCTGAAAAGGTACAATTCCTTTCACCTGCCAAACACAAAACAAAAATAACAAACCTCCCCAAAAGTAAACAAAAAAACAAGAAAAAAAACCCACCCAAAACTCTAAAAAAACAACAACAAAAAAAACTTTTTTTTTTCAAAGATAAAACAAAAACCGAGCTGGAAAAACCCTAAAAACAGAAGACCCCCCAACAGCACTCAAATCCAGCACCACTCAGTCCAGAGTGCTAAATTTAGCATGACCCTTCCTTTTACCTACTCCGAGGGTGGTCAGTTCCTGGCTATAATTAGCACAAAGCTAACCCATCTGGGCTGGGCTGGGCTGAAATAATTAGCCGCTGAGAGGAGCTGAAAGTGGGGGAAACTGACTGCTGTGCCCTCCCCTCCCACCCCCCAATTCCCAACTCCCCCCATCATCATGACTTTTCCATTTTTGCAAGCTTTAACAATAGTCATAGCAAAAGTTAAAATTTCTACAGGTACTCAAGGGGTTAAATCAATCTTTATAAGTAAATCAGGTGTGTGACATGCATGTCCAGGATATTAGGCACAAGCATTTTACCGCAGACTCCCTAAAGATCTCACCTTAGAAATGGCGTAGAGGCGCACGGCCCTGGAGACGTGGCCCTGAGACAGGAGGTGCTGGGCGGCCAGTTCAGCCAGCAGGGCGATGTCCAGCCCCACACTGATGGCCAGGTGTTCCGCCATCCCCGTCTCCCCGCTCACCATCGTCTGCTGCAGGAAACAGCCGCTCTGGGGACGCCCTGCACGCGCACACACAGGTAAAACACAACACCTGATTTTTAACACACCTCCTTTTTTTTTTTTTTTTTTTTTTTTTTTAATGATTTAACACCCTTGTTAACCCTCTTAGTCCCTTCCGAACTTGGGATTTGCTGAGAGTGAATAATTGCTCCCCTTGAATCCCCGTTTCCCCCATCACCATCTTCTGCTGCAGGAACAGCTGCTAAGAGGACACCCTGGACACAGGTAAAATGCACCCGATTTTTCTTTTTTATGATTTAACCCCTTGTTAACCCTCTTAGTCCCTCCCAAACTAGGATTTGCCGGGAGTGAATAATTGCTTCCCCTGAATCCTAAACTGGGATTTGCTGGGATTGAATAATTGCTCCCCTGAATCCTGAACTGGGATTTGCTGGGATTGAATAATTGCTCCCCCTGAATCCCGAACTGGGATTTGCCGGGATTTACTCACAGTAGATTTCCATCATGCTGTAACCATCACTAATTGCTACCACATGCCAAAGCTCTATCAGACTTTAATTCGAGGCCCCGTGTGCGAACGCACGCAGGACACCTTGAGCACATGTTAAATCCTGTTCCGCTTTTCGTAAGAGTAGGCCATCGTGTGCCAGTGGGAACAGATGACATTTACAAAACTGCATACACACGGGGACTGGATGTAAAAACAAAAGCACAAGAGTGCTTATCCCATTATCCTCAATATAAAAGAATAAATAAATAAATAAATAAAAAAGATTTTTTTTAAAAATTGATTTAACCCCTTGTTAACCCTCTTAGTCCTGAACTGGGATTTGCCAGGATTGAATAATTGCTACCCCTGAATCCTGAACCAGGATTTGCCGGGATTTACACACGGTAGATTTCCATCATGCTGTGACCATCACTAATTGCTACCACATGCCAAAGCTCTATCAGGCTAGAGGTAGAAACCCTGCTGATAGTCTGGAAGTAATTATAGCTGCTGGTATGTACTTAGAAGGAGGAAAAGGCAAGCGAGCATGTGTGCCTGACCTGATTTCATGATGGAATGCGAAATCTAGGGGCAGTTTGTGTTCTGATAATCCAAATGCAAGAGGGTTAAGGTGTTACGGTTAAGGTGTCCCATAACCTATGTTGTCGCAGGGGAGCGAGGCGTCAGAGACCTCAGCTTCTCTAGGGGCCAACATGTTGAGGGCGGCACCCATCTCCTCTCCCTCGCTGCTTTACCTTCCCTGACCCTAAAGAGGGCAGGTACCCACTTACAGCTGGGTGAACTGGGGGACTGTACTGATGCCAAAGTGTGTGAACCGTTACCTATCCACTTGGTAACCATGCTCAATGCTGCTTAACCTTGGCTGGGTGAAAGCGAGTGCTCTGACCACTGAGCTATCCCATCCCCTTAACCCCTTGACTGTCTGTAAACATTATTACTTTTGCTATGACAACTTATAACCCACTTGGGAAAGTCATCACTTTGTATATTTCTACATTTAGTCCATCAGAGTTGCTTTCCCTTGAAAATCTTTCTATCTGGTTTCTTCTTGAGGGTTGGTTTTGGTCTCTGTATTTATTAAAAAATTTTTGGGGTTACTTTTGAAAATAGTATTCTTTTTTGTTCTGTTGCACTATACATCATGTATTCTGGGCAGTCAATGGGTTAATGTGTGATGCTAAGTAGCAGCATAGATTTTTATAATCTCCCTGGTCAATTTAAAGTGCAGACATGCCTTAATTTTCGTTTTGTGTAATATATCTGTGCATAGGTGCACACTAAAAGATGCCATAATTCATGTCAGCATTCCATGGGTTACAAGTACAAGGAACATACATAGCATGCATCTTGTACCTGCTACATTTCCAGAATATAGGGACACTACACTACTCCAAGGGAAAGAAACCCCCCCCCCCCCCCCCCCCATCCCCATGAAAAAAAAAAACCCATACCTTACAAGAATTTAAAGACACAACACTACTTCAAGGAAAAGAACCCCCCCATACCCATGAAAAAAAACACCCCACAATTTACAAAATTCGACACTACACTACTTCAAGGTAAAGACCCCCCCCCCCCCCCCCATACCCCCATTCCCACAAACACAAAAACCCACACACAAAAACATGCAGCTCTGCTGTTATCTCCCATCCATGAAAAAAAAACAACTACAAAACCCTGCAGCTGTTTCACCCACCTGGGTCGACACTCATACACAGTGGTATCGGTGACAACGATACACCCATCCAACAACTTACAGAATTTAAGGACACTACACTACTTCAAGGAAAAGACCCTCCCCTCCTCACCCCCCCTCCCCTCCCTCTCCCATTCCCATGAAAAACAACCCACAAAAACATGCAGCTCTGCTGTCTGTTATCCCCCACCTGGGTCGACACTCGTAAACAGCAGTATCGGTGACGACGATACACCCATCCAACAACTTACAGAATTTAAGGACATTACGCTACTTCAAGGTAAAGAACCCCCCCCCCCAATACCCCCGCCCCCCTTATACCCTCACTCTCATGAAAACAAAAAAAACAAACACACACAACAACATGCAGCTGTGCTGTCTGTTATCCTCCACCTGGGTTGACACTCATAAACAGCGGTGTCGGTGACGACGATACACCCATCCAACAACTTACAGAATTTAAGGACACAACACTACTTCAAGGAAAAGAACCCCCCCATACCCATGAAAAAAACCACCACACACCTTACAAGAATTCAAGGACACAACACTACTTTAAGGAAAAGAACCCCCCCCCCCCTCCAATCCCCATGGAAAAAAACCCACAACTTACAGAATTCCCCCCTCCCCCCCCCATTCCACACACAAAAAAACCCAACACAAAAACATGCAGCTCTGCCGTTATCCCCCATCCTGGGAAAAAACCTACAAAACCCTGCAGCTGTTTCACCCCTACCTGGGTCGACACTCATACACCGCGGTGTCAGTGATGACGATGCAGCCATCCAGCACGGTGTGCGTGGTGACGGGGATGTCAAAGGCCTGGGGGTCCATGGCAACAGTATCCATGGAAGGCTGCTCTAACACGGTGCCCTGCCGCAGCCGCAGCCGCTGCTGCTCCTCCTGCACAAGATTCACAAGATTCAAGATTCACAAGATTCAAGATTCACAGGATTCACAAGATTCAAGACTCACAAGATTCAAGATTCACAAGATTCAAGATTCACAAGATTCACAATTCACAAGATTCAAGATTCACAAGATTCAAGATTCACAAGATTCACAATAGTTTATTTCCCGTGTGTGAGTACGTTTGAATTTGCTAGGACCATAGATTGCTATTGATTGCTTGTGTGATGTACAGGTTGAATGTAAGCGCTTTGATTTGTTTTTACAAGATATAGCGCTATATAAGTTCCATTTATTATTATTATTAACTCTTTTGAGCTATAGAGAAACAACAAAAAGCATGCATATCGATAAATGAATGACGGGTATAAAAGAGGAAGAGCAAAACAAAAGTACACGAGACAATATTTATGAAAATGGAAATAGACATGGTTCTAATATACTGTTATGGCCAATGCGCTATGTATAGATGGCAAATTACACGTGTACCTGCTTGTCATGCCAGTAGAAGGGGAAGGAGCGCTGGCTGGCTCCCAGGATCTTCTCCCCCGAGGGCAGCTCCAGTTTCTGAATGACTGCGTCGTCGTTGAAGTCCTGGGATAGGAGAGGAGAGGAGAGGTAAATGTGTTTGTGGTGACGTTTCTGTGTGGGTTTTATAGTTTTGAGTGATGAGTAGTTGTGTATTTGTTTACATATCTGTCTTTCTAGTTCTCTCTGTCTCTCTGTCTCTCTCTGTCTCTCTCTGTCTCTCTCTGTCTCTCTCTCTCTCTGTTTCTGTCTCTGTCTCTCTCTCTACCCCCCCCCAAAAAAAAAAGTCAAAGGAGAAACGAAATGTTTAGAGAAACAGCAGAAGCCAGTTCTGTGACAAAATGGTTTGATGGCTTACATACGAAACATCGTCTATTTCTGATCAGATGTTACACCAACACATCTGAGAAATACACCTTACTGCCTCCACTGTGCCAGTGTTCGCGCTAGGATTTTTTAATACCGGTACTGCAAGTTGCCGTTTCAGAGATATCTTGACCAACTCCCCCAAAATCGGTCCCCAGAAAATAAAATCCGGTACGTACTGTGAACAAAACGAAACTATTCAGTGAGGAGGTGGGGGAGGGGGGGATTGTTCGGCAACAAAACTAAATCTAAATTGAACGCAAATCTCTCAGACTTTGACTGCCGTGCTGCTGCCACTCGCTTCTTGGGCATGAAGCCACGCAGGAAATAGGATTTTTTTTCTAGCGCCTGTGCCACTGTCCGTGTCAGTCTGTTGTTTTGCATGGCATCATTCGTGAGACTTGTATTCTTCTTTCTTGTTTCTATGCTTAGGCTCATCTAGATCTTTCGTTCAATTTAGATTTAGTTTTCGACTCTTCTCTCTCAAAGCAACGCACAAATTCATAGTCATAGACCCTCCGCTTTTCGCTTTTCGTAAGAGCAGGCCATCATGTGCGGGTGGGAACAGATGACATTTACAAAACTGCATACACATGGGGACTGGATGCAAAAAAGCACAGGTGTGCTTATTCCATTATCCTCGATATAAAAGATTAAAAGAATAAAGATTAAATAAATCTAGGCCCCATTTACTCATTGTGAATGAAAGTTACTGTCATGCCGAGAAGAGCGCAAAGCTCTATTCTTTCACAGTAAAGCTTGCTGTTCTGCGTGCTAGGCTAATGAGGCTGGCGCCAAAGATGTTCGTCGGCAGGGGTGTGCGAGGGAAGGGGTAGGTGCGTAAGCACAGTACAGGCGCATGACAGACTGTCAGAAAATGTCACTTCAGACTTTTTTTTTTAGACGGAAATCTAATCGGTCACAGGCAAACAGAATCGGTACGCGGTACCGGCTGCTTCGAAAATTTTCGGTATTCCCTGTTTACAATCGGTAAAATACCGACAATTACTGGTTATCGCGAACCCTGTGTGCATGCACTCACCAGCCAAATCGACACACTAGCCTGTTCTCACACAGCCCTGTACACAGCGCACAGCAAATCCAACATCACTCAGTCAAGAGTGCTAAATTTAGTTCGTCCCTCCCTTTTATCTTGTCCATGTGTGCTCAGGTCCTACTATAATTAGCACCAGCTGGGCTGGGATGGATAGCAAGTCACTGCGCACAAATCTAACATCACTCAGTCAAGAGTGCTAACTTTAGTGTGACCCTTCCTTTTACCTAGTCCAAGTGTGGTCAGTTCCTGCTATACTTAGCACCAGCTAAGCCCTATCTGGGCTGGGATGGGATGAATTAATTAGCAGCAGAGAGGAGCTAAAAGTGGGGGAAACTGACAGCTGTGTGTACTGACCTGCATGGTCTCCGCTGAAGTCTCCGCCCATTGGTTGGACAACACCAGCAGCTGGCAGCCATTACGGCGTGACAGGGTGAAGGTCAAGCGGTCCGTCAGAATGACGCTCTCCGCACCAGGGGGCAGTTTGTAGATGAAGAGGGGAGAGAACTGAATTTCACTGTCATACACCTGTGAGGAAAAAGAAAAAAAATGTCACCACCATGCTATTTGAGGCTTTTTGAAAAAAAAAAAAGAAGCTTTTTTCTGTCTAATCAAGATAAAAAGGTGGAGCTTCACTACCTAACACACTATGAGGAAAGAAGCTTAAATTCCACACAGAAAAATCATCTGTGATTGAAAAGTGGTATACAACTCAAAATGCTGCTGCTACTGCCAAAACAAAAATCTTTTGTTAAGACTGTACATTTATTTGTACTGCTAATGTTTTCCATTTTCTGTTTATTGTTCATTCTCCTAGGGCAAAGGTCAGATGAAAAAAGTTTTTAAAATAATGTTACTTTTGGGAATAGAGATCATCAGTCAATCAAACTTCCTTCATTTTGTAAATAATTTGAACAATTACCAATAGTTTTTCTATAAACAGCGAAATTCATGTGCATTACAAAGCCATGACTATATAAAAATAGAAAAACATTTATCTGAGAAAGCAATAAATATTCAATCTTGAAAATTCCAATTATGCATGCACACACTAACACCCACGCATGCACACAACCATACAGCATGTAGGCACATACACACACAGTGTGCACACACACACACACACACACACACACACACACACACACACACACACACACACACACACAAACACACACACACACACACACACACACACACACACACACACACACACACACACACACACACACACACACACACAAACACACACTCACACACACACACATTTTAAGATTTACATGGTCTTACGAGAGATTCTCACCTGTAAGGTGGCGGACTTTTGGTCATGAGCGGTGATAAAATGGCGACCCCGTGCGTTCTGTGGATGCAGCACCACCCAGGGTTGTGACTGAGAGATGCGCTCTGCTGTGAATATTGGTGTGCTCTCCGCTGAAAACCAACACACACAGCATGCTGAATAATTCATAAATATAATCAAGTTAGGGGGTGGTGGTGAGAGCTCCAAGGATCACCTATTGTGAGATTTTGGGTATGCAACTTTTTGCCCAAAATGAAGGGAGCCACATTTTTACTTGGGGATTAAAAGGTAACAGAAAAGGTGTCCCATAACCTATGTGGTTGTAGGGGAGCGGGGCATCAGAGACCTCAGCTTCTCTAGGGGCCAGCATTTTGAGGGCGGTGCCCATCTCCTCTCCTTTGCTGCTTTACCTTCCCTGACCCTAAAGAGGGCAGGTACCCATTTACAGCTGGGTAAACTGGAGGACTGTACTGAAGCCAAAGTGCGCAAATGGACATCCATCCACTTGGTAACCATGATTGACGCTGTTTAACCTTGGCTGGGGGAAAGCGAGCGGTCTGACCACCGAGTTATCTCGTCCCCACTCAGGGATACAATCTGGTTTAATTCACGATATGTTTTGAATTACAATTTAAGTTTACTCTGTCATAATTACTTAGAAATTCCAAGGAAATGTATTGAGAAGTAGTGGAAACTTGTTCCTTCAGTTTCAGGTAGGACTTTTCATAGATTAAAGCAGTTATGATCACTGCATCAGAGTGAATAAAGACCATGCCACTTACACACACATGTACAGGTGTGTATGCATACACACATACACTCACACAAAAAGAACCACTGAATACATAAAGCAAACAAAAAAAGAAAAATCTTAAACATGAAGACCCTAAAACAAACAAACTCATACATAAACAAATGGTGAAACTAAGTCTACACACACACACACACACACACACACACACACACACACACACACACACACACACACACACCCTTACCCGAGCAGTCAAGGACAGACTGGGGTGGCACAGTATGGGTGTCAATGTCAATGTACCCCATGTCGATGATGTCGCTGTCGTGGGAGAAGGGGGGGATAACTGTCCTGGCTTCCAGCAGCATTTTCCACTGACCACTGGACACCCCCGTCATCTGTCACCACACACACACCACCACATTCCAATTCAGTCATGTTTATAGCTGCACCAACCACAAAGGACATGTCAAAACATCACTACTGCACTCGCTTCAATACTTAGGTTTCCACAACGTGGGGATCTTGTTCTTGGTTTTTGCACCACAGCTGTCAGTTTTCCCCTTTTTTTTTTAGCTCCTCTTAGCTGCTATCCATTCTATCCCATCCCAGCCCAGCTAGGGCCAGCTGGTGCTAATTATAGCAGGAGCTGACCACACTTGGAGTAGGTAAAAGGAAGGGGCATGCTAAATTCAGCACCCTTGACTGAGTGATGTTGGACTTGTGAGCTGTGGCACATTTCCCAGCTTAACAACCTGAGGGTTATCCAGAATACGCACTCTGACTCAACTCACCTGGAAATCACAGCCGAGACCATAAGTATACCCTGTATGAGAAGTTAGTATGCATGACTGATTTGAAGTACTACCTTGTCATACCGACAACGAAGCTCCAGTTTTAGAAGATTTTTCTTCCCTTTAAAGGAGAGTGATAGTATTATGGCAAGAGCTTATCATGGCTTAAGACTATTTCAACATTACATATTTATGCCTATAAAGCCGTTCATGTAGGCCTGGATTTTTAGCTCACATCACTGACTGACAAACCATACATGCAGGCAGAAAATGCCAATGAAAGATAAAAATTTGTTGGGAAACGTTACGGCAATACCTCTCCCTGACAATAGCAGTTCAGATTTCATACAGAGAAATCTGCCACAGCTATAAATATTTAAGAAAATAGTACCAGAAACTACTAAAGAATAGATGTTTTGTTTTTATCTTGAAAACTGATGATACATTCATAGAAAAAGTTCCACAAACACTCAAGAAATCTGCCCCACCAAATTCTATCACTGATCACAATGATTAGGGAAAAACATGTGTTTTACACATTTTGCACAGAGTAACAGCATTAAAATACTATATTTCTTATAGATTCTGATATAATTCTTAGTGTTTCAAAATGAT
>CM060332.1:33111142-33121142 GCA_030674155.1 Stramonita haemastoma
CATTGTTGGTTGACTGATAATAGTGCTTTATTGGTCGGTGTCAGTTACATTACTATACCAAGTTCTTCCTTCCATTTTGTTGTATTTTGATTGTTGATTTGACTGATGATTGTGCTTCACTGATTGGTTGATAGTACATTATCGTTCCCAGTTTTCTTTCTCTTGTCCTGCAATTTTTTTTTTTTTTTTTTTTTTTTTTTTTTTTAAATACTATGTCTTCCACTCTAGATACATGGCCCTCTCAGGAAGGACTTCGTGTAGGATACCTAAATATCAATAGTGCCAGGAACAAAACTGAGGAAATATCATCAATTATAGACAATAAAGGAACTAGCTTTCATATATTTTGTGTAGCTGAATCGAGACTCAACAACTTAATTTCTGATTCAGATATGTATATCCCAGGTTATGACACTGTACGACTTGATCCAGTAAGTGTCAGATCTACCGGTTTGCTTTTATACTGTGCGACTTCTTTGTCGTGGAAAAGACTAACGCATCTTGAACAGTTTCATGTAGAATCTATATGGGTAGAAATCACGTTTAGACGCTGTAAATCGATTATACTTGGCTTCATCTACAGGAACCCAGCTGAAACAATTGACTGGTATGATAAATTCAATTCAATGATGGATGCCGCAATTCTAGAGTCCAAAGAAATCTTTCTTATGGGAGATTTCAATATAGATCTGACAGTCCCTGGATCAAAGTGGAATATTAATTATGCCATGTATGGTTTAGAACAAATAATTGATCGTCCAACTCGCATTACTAATAACACAAGCACCCTCATTGATCACATTTACACTACTTCAAAAGCCAACATAGCAGAAACATGCTCAGTGCAGACAGGTTGTAGCGATCACTCTTCCATTTGTTTTACATGGCGGAAAAAAGGAATAAAGATACCCAAATCAGGACACAAGGAGATATCCTACCGCTCCTTTAGACATTTTGATAAAGATGCCTTTATAAATGATATTCTTAATTCAAACTTAGACTATGTTTATCAGATTACAAATCCAGATGATGCTGTTAACTATTGGATAGAGACATTTATAGCTACCTATGATAAACATGCTCCATTTATTAAGAAAAGAATAAAATATTTCATGAAACCTCCATGGTTAACAAAAGAAATTGAAAACGAAATGAATCTAAGAGACTATTTATTAAAATCAAAGCAAAAAGATGAATATAAAAAGCAAAGAAACAAAGTTAATTCATTGAAGCGCAAAGCCAAAACAAAATACTTTCAAGATTTGCTGTCTTCAGCCCAAAATCCAAAAGCAATTTGGAAAGCCATTAATACCTTAACTAATAAATCAAGACATAACTCCCAAAAAGTCATAAAAGAAATATCAGCAGAAAACCTTAATTCTCACTTTGCAAACATTGCTGACTCTATAATATCTAATGATAAAACAAATACAAACGAGCTGATAGAATTAAAACAATACTGTTCATCAAAGAACATCTTATCTGATTTTGTTATACCCCCAATAACAGTAACAGAAGTGCTAAATAGTATACTCAGATTGAAACAGTCAAGATCAAAAGACCTTGATAAAATCGATAGTCAAATAGTAAAAATCAGTGCATATGCCATAACTGACACCCTAACCTACATATTTAACTTGTGTATTGACAAAAATTACTTCCCAATGAAGTTCAAACGAGCAAAAGTAATACCCTTACACAAAGCAGGAGACCCAACCAATCCGTTGAACTACAGACCAATCTCCATACTATCAGTCCTATCTAAACTATTAGAAAAACATATACAATTTCACTTACACTCTCATTTTAAAATATATAATCTAATTAATGAAAACCAGTCAGGTTTTCGTGAAAACCATTCTTGCCATACAGCCTTAATACAACTAATTGAGCATTGTCTTTTGAATATCAATAACAATGAAATCACTGGAGTCCTTTTTCTAGACTTTGCTAAAGCCTTTGACGTTATTAGCCACTCTCTCCTCATCAAAAAATTAAAATGCTATAAAATTTCCGACCAAGCATTATCATTTTTAGACTCATTTCTCAGTAATCGTTATCAACTTGTTGAAATCGGGCCTAGGAGATCAACCTTATTACCCGTGAAATATGGAATACCACAGGGATCAATACTAGGACCACTTCTTTTCTCCATTTATATTAATGACCTACCTCTGCATATCCATTGTTCATGTCAAATGTTTGCCGATGATACATCAATTCAATGTAACAACGATGATTCAAACCAGCTTGTGAAAGATATGCAGGCAGATATCAATAAACTTATCCAATGGACAGAACTCAATCATATGTCTCTTAATTCTAATAAAACAAAATGTATGTTTATAACCACTCGACAAAAAAGACAGAAATTGCGTTCTCCATTCGAGCCAATTTATATCCATGGACAACAAATTGAAGAAGTAGTCTCACACAAAGTACTAGGTGCAGTAATCGACAACGATTTGTCTTGGTCAGATCACATAGCCACATTAGGAAAACGAATCTCAGTAAGATTGTATCAACTTAGAAAAATCAAAAATTTTCTAAATTTACAGTCACGAAAACTATTTTTTTCACGCCCATATTCTATCTCTTATAAACTATGTTTCTACCTTATGGGACAGTGCAAGTGAAACAAACCTAAAGCATATAAACCGCCTACATAAAAGAGCTGTTAAACTAATCCGATTGAATCCTAATACGCTGACCATCACCAACTACAAAGAACTAGACATTCTTCCACTCAAAGACAGACTGCAGTTCAACAAGTATCTATGTATGTTCAATATATTAAACGGAAAAGCCCCAAAGAAAATTGTGGAAAAATTTGCTGTCAATAAAAATAGGCCTACCCATAGACTGTTACTGCCCAGGCCCCATAATAATCTCTATAAATCAAGCCTTGCTTATTCAGGAAGAACATTGTGGAATAGCCTACCCCCTTTTCTAAAATCAGTTCCTTCAAAACAAATGTTTAAGAAACTTTTGAAGAAACATTTGATGGACAAACTATAGTCCGCATTTATGTTTGATACTACCTCACATTTGGCTGCTTGTTGTTATTCATGCCCATGTTATATAGTATTTGTATCATTTGTATGTATGATGTGAGCTTATGTTGTACTGTCTTGGGTTTGTTTTTGTTTTTGTTTTTTATCTTGAGAGATTTGTTGGAAAATAATCCTGATTTATTTTAGTTTTTTCAACAAAGGTTGATATTTGTTTTTGAATGTTTTAGAAGTCAATTTACATGATTTTTTTTTTGTGAGGGCAGGATGAAAAAAAAGTTGTGTAAACTTAATCTTTTACCCTCAATAAAGATCATTTTGACTTTGACTTTGACTTTGACTTTTGACACACACACACAAAAAAAAAACAAAAAACACCCATTCATTATGCTCGGAGGAAAACTAATTATTTTACCTTGTCATGGCTTATAAAACACACACACACACACACACACACACACACACACACACACACACACACACACACACACACACACACACACACACACACACCTATGAACATAGATTAATGGGGGGGGGGGGGGGGGGGGGAGACGGATAGCCTAGTGGTCAGAACATTGCGCTCGCAATTTGACGATCCGGGTTCGATTCCGGTCGAGGAGATTTTTCTCCTGGAGTTAACATCAGTGCTGACTCCACTCTCCCCAAAAATCCTTCGGATAAGACTTAAAACCGAGGCCCCGTGTGCGAACGCACGCAGAATATCTTGCGCACACGTTAAATCCTGTTCCGCTTTTCGTAAGAGTAGGCCATCGTGTGCCGGTAGGAACAGATGACATTTACAAAACTGCATACACACGGGGACTGGATGTAAAAAAGCACAAGAGTGCTTATACCATCATCCTCGATATAAAAGAATAAATAAAATAAAGAGAGAAAATACACACACACACACACACACACACACACACACACACACACACACACACACACACACACACACACACACACACACACACACACACACACACGCACACTCGTCTAATATCACTAAAAGTGAACAGACGTAAAATTGAAGACAACAACAACAACAACACACACACACACACACACACACACACACACACACACACACACACACACACACACACACACACACACACACACACACACACACACACACACACACCACAGAGGATTCAGTTATAGCGTGAACAAATTTAATGAATAATGCTAATAGCTAATGATGCAATGTCATTCTCACTTTCGACTGTAGCTTCCACATACACGCTGTTTATCTAATATTTGTTTCGCATGTTTATTCTATTTACTTACTTAATTCTCTGTTAATGTGTTTCTATTTAAGTTGTAATCAAGGCTAATCAAGTGTTGAGATATGCCCATGCCTCCTTGGTCATCTATTCTATTTCAAGTTGTTATTAAAAAGTTAGGGTTTTTTTCTGGTTGTATTTGTTTTAAATGTGAAGAAAAGAAATGTGGAAAAAATTCATGCTCATAATATTATATAAACATTATTACAGATTATACATAAGAGGCACTATGAATATCCGTGATCCACACAAGTTATATTATAATATATATATATATATATATATATATATATATATATATATATATATATATATATATATATATATATATATAATGCATATGCTCACAAACATACGTTATTGTGTGGGACTATGGCATGTTAAGGCATAAAACACATAACTGCAACACACTGAACCTGAATGGGTGTGTGTGTGTGTGGGGGGGGGGGGGTATATGTGCGTGTGGCACATACATCATACCACGCCACCCCATTCCACCACGAACAATAACAACTACAAGAATAAACAACGCTGTCATAACAATAAGGACAACAACATTAACAACCAACATAACACAGAGAGTGAAGACAAACACACAAACATACAAAAGCAGCCACATCAACAGCATTTTAGCAGAGAGAAAAAGCAGAAACAGCAGCAACAAACAGAAAATAACACCAAAACAAAACAAAAACCCTACATAAAACAAAAACACACACAAAAACCACACATAATACCGAACGGAACTGACAGACAAGCCCGCTCAGCCAAAATGCCTTGCCAAGGGCAAAGAACAATCGCCTATTTTGGGAACAGAACGCCGCCATACAGGCATAAGATGATTAGTTTAGAAGAGCTTGCTTCTGAATCCGCCATGCCACACAACAACCTGACATGAATGAATAGGGAGGGGGGTCTACAGGTTAACAACACACCTGCCTAGAAACTGAGAAAGGTGGGTTCGATCCCCGTTTGAGCTAGAACTTTTCTCACATCTGCTAGGACCTTGAGTGGTGGTGGTCTGGGTGCTAGGCTTTCAGATGAGGAGATAAACCCAGGTGTCATGTGCAACACCCATACAGCGCACGTTAAAAAAAAAATCCACGGCAAGGAGAAAGTTGCTCTTGGCAAAATTTTGAAGGAAAAAGCCAATCTCTAGTAGAAATTTTTTTTGATACACATATCAGATAGAATATTTTTAAAGGGTGACACTGTTCTTATAGCGACGCTTTCTCCCAAAGTGAGCTGCAGAACTTGGTGGTGGGGATATGGGTTGGGGGTTGGGGTGGGGAAGAGATATCAAAATATATGATAAAGAAAAGTATTTGATAAAGCTGCTTCCCCCTCCCCCCCCCCCCCCCCCCCCCCCCCAATAGATGACAGTAGGAACTGTGGCAATCTCTGAGGAATCATAGCAGGCCCTCTATAAATGACAGGTAAAGTTCTCAACTAAGAACGAAGGAAAAAGTTGATTTCCTGGCACTAAGTTAACAAAGGTGCTTTCTGTCAAAACAGCTGGATCAGTGCTCCAAAAGTAGCGCACCTTCCTAGAAAGCGACAAGTGCATATTCGATTTTTCCTTTGAACTTTTCTCCCATCTATTTGACCTTGAATCGGGGAATATGACTGCTAGTCTTTCGGATAAAACGATAAACGGACGTCTCGTGAGCAACACACATTCAACACACGTAAAAGAACCCACAGCAACGAAAGAGTTGTTGCTGGAAATAATTATGTAGAGAAAATGACACTGATAGGGAAACAACATGTATAATAATTATGCAGACATACTTTGTCATTAGTGAGTGGCTCTGCTCTTGTGGCCACGCGCTCTCCCTGGAGGGAACAGCCGGAATTTTACACAGAAGAATCTACCGTGACTAAAATGCAATAATTATGAATTACAGATCTTGCACAGACTATTTATTTTGCAGCAGTACCCATCACAGGTTCCACATGCTGGAATGGTGATTATTCTCTATAAACTCCGTTGTGCAAAAGGTATCTGTTTACTTGACACAGAGGATTTCTCTCTGTGTGTGTGTGTGTGTGTGTGTGTGTGTGTGTGTGTGTGTGTGTGTGTGTGTGTGTGTGTGTGTGTGTGTGTTGTGTGTGTGTGTGTGTGTGTCTCTCTCTCTCTCTCTCTCTCTCTCTCTCCCCCTCTCTCTCTGTGCGTGCGTGCGTGCGTGCGTGCGTGTGTGCGTGCGTGCGTGTGTGCGTGCGTGCGTGCGTGTGTGTGTATGTGTGTGTATCTGTTTGTCCGTCCTTCTCTCTCCCTCCCTTCCCGCCTCTCTTTCTCTCTCTCTCTGTGTATATCTGTCTGTCTGTCTGTCTGTCTGTCTGTCTATATGTCTGTCTGTCTGTCTGTCTGTCTGTCTGTCTGTCTGTCTGTCTGTCTGTCTGTCTGTCTCTCTTCTCTCTCTCTCTCTCTCTCTCTCTCTCTCTCTCTCTCTCTCTCTCTCTCTCTCTCTCTCTCTCTCTCTCTCTCCTCTCTCTCTCTCTCTCTCTCTCTCTCTCTCCTCTCTCTTTCAATTAGACCGCTGAGCCAGACACTTTGGCTCAAACAGGTTTGAACCTGATCAGTGAATGATCTATAATCTGTATGCCGGCAGATGACCATCAAGGACAACTAAACAATAGTCTCCACTGGACTTGGAACTGAAGCTTAGCAAAATCTGTCTGTTGCTGTACGTACCCGGGGTTTTATGCTTGTTGTTTTTATTTTTTCCCCTTTTCTTTCGTTTGATCTTAATACCCGTTCTTTCCTAACAATACCTGTTCTCTCCTAACACAGGTACAATGGCGCAGACAACCCTGAATGAATCCGATGGACATAGATTAATGAATAAGTGTACCAACTGACAAGGTATGGACTGTATTCGTACAAAATGACGGACTTTATAGCCGAGTGGTTAAAACTGTTCGACTTTCATCTCATGGGTCTATGAAATCGTGGGTTCGAATCTCGGCAGCGTCTGGTGAATTAAGGGTGGGGTGTTTTGGGGTGTGGGTTTTGTTGGGTTATTTTTTTTATCTCCCGGGTCAATTTCATGTGCAAACCTGCTAATGCCTTTATTCCCTTCGTGTATAAACACATGCAGAAGATTAAGCATGCACGTTAAAGATCCCGTAATTCATGTCAGCGTTTAGTGGGTTACAGAAACACGAACAGAACCGGTGTACATCCCCAAAGTCGGAATGCGGCTACCTTCACGGTGGGCAAAAACAGTCACATAGGCAAAATCTCACTTTTGGCGAACCTCGAAGCTGTGGCCAAGGAATGAAAAAAAAATCACAAAATAACTCTGAAGAGTCTAGAGCAGAACACATTTAATATGTGTGATCTTATTGGGGAGGTGCACTGTTCATTGATAACAGCCTCATCAGAAAATCACATAAAATCAGGCTTCGCTAATCAGACACCATCAGCTAATCAACTGAAGGTAAGACCAAGAGAAGAACAAATACTGAGATGACAATACTTGGAGAGAAAGTCCCCCCCCCCCCCTCCCCGAAAAAAAAAGATATAACAAAAGACAGGGGTGAAATACGGCCGGAGGATCTCGAGGCCTGCCGCTGACTTCCTGTACTCATGATCATGAAGGCAGGGAGGGGGTAGCCTAGTGGTTAGAGCCTTGTTTTTATGATGGTAAGAAAGATTAAGATCTGACTCTCCGCTGAGGTGTTTTTGTTTTTTTTAATCTTTGCTGGGGTTATTTTTGGTTCTTACCTCATTCTCATGGAAGAGGTTTGTAAGTAACTATAAACCACGGTCCAGTTTGCGAATGCATGCACAACATTTGTATTTGTATCAAGTTTTGTATACCACTGTAAGTCACGGCAGCGTTTCCTGCGTGAAATTCGGGCTGCTCTCCCCAAAGAAAGCGTGTCACCACAAAAGCAGCGCCACCAGCACCCGTTACTTTTTTTCCTTTTCCTGCCTGTATGTACATTTGTTCACCCATCAGAGTGGGTTTTCTCTACAGAATTTTGCCAAGGAAATTTCTCTTATTGCCATAGATTCTTTAACCTGCGCTAAATGCATGGTGTACACGCCGGGCCTTTGTTTATCATCTCATTCGAAAGTCTAGCACCCAGACCACCACTCACGGTCGATCTAGTGGATGGGGAAAATGTTTCTGGCACAAACGGGGCTCGAACCCGGACCAGAATCGAACCCGAACTTTTCGCTTTGTAGGCAGGTGCGTTACCTCTAGACCATGGATTTGCTCTAGCACACACGGTAAAAACCTATTCATCCTTTTTTTCTTGTTTTTTGGTCGTTTTTTTTTCACAGAAGGATGAGCTAGCAATAAGCAGTAACATGGGTGACAGGGACATCGCAAGCGACCTTCAACCTTTGATAGGTTCCACCGGCTTTATATTGGCCAAAATAATTGAACTGAATGCCTGAAAAATTCAATGACTTGTCATCGAAGAGTGTTAAGGTAAAGGTAAAGAGGTGTCCCATAACCTTGACGGTCGTAGGGGAGCGAGGCATCAGAGACCTCAGCTTCTCTAGGGGACCAGCATATTGAGGGCGGCGCCCATCTCCTCTCCCTCACTGCTTTACCTTCCCTGACCCTAAAGAGGGGTAGTACCCATTTACAGCTGGGTGAACTGGGAGGACTGTACTGAAGCCAAGGCGCGCAAACGGTCACCCATCCAACTGGTAACCACACTCGACGCTGCTTAACTTGACTGGGGGGAAAACGAGCGCTCTGACCACTTAGCTATCCCGCCCCCGTAGAGTGTTAGAGGGATAAAATAATAAGTCATTCAGTTCTGGGAGGTACTGTATACAACAGTCGACATGGAATTTCTCACTGGGATTTAGATATTGCGCTGTCCCCAGACCGGGGTTGACGTGTCATAAACATAATCAACCCATCATGTAACATACTAATTTAATCACCTGTCTAGTATTTCTGATACCGAATAATGTCAGTTTCAAAACCAGGTGACGTACGTATGTTACTCCTCCTCCCCACTCCCCCCTCCAACCTCACAGATACACACGCAAACACACACGTAGCCCTCATTTTCTAATCAATCAATCAATCAAAAAATTAATCCGTGCCACCACCAAGCTCCCCCGATACAAAACAAAGTCAATCAGACCTCAACAACAATATTCCCCACATATAGTAAATCCCACCCACTTCAAAAGCTCCTCACCAGGGTCGTGCCGTCACATCACACTAAAAAAAAAAGTGGACACCCCCACTACACTCAACCCCCGCTCAAGCGTGAAGGGAGAGAATTAGTTGCTAATGCTGTCATGGGAGTTAAACGGGGCCAGCCAACGACTGGGGTGTTAGCAGATTAGCCCTGCCAACTGGACTTACCCACGGGGCTGGAACACTTTCCTTTGTCCACACAACTCTGCTCTGTTTGTTCCAAGGGTTCCAGACGAGAAAAAGGGGGGAAAGAAAGGGGCATTGGCAGAATAGAAAGGGAAAAAGGGTCGAGCGAGCGATCTTACACGGGAGAGTGGACTACAGAGGGGGAAAGTGGACGTCTTGTTAGTGTTTTTAGGGGAAGAAGAAAAGTGTGGTAATCTGTTCGTCTCTCTCCTCTTCACGGTTGGGGGTCTTCTTTTTTGTTTCATTGTCGGGCTGACAACTCGGTCTCAATAGAGGAATTATGTCTGTGCTACCGAACCGCCCTCGCACCTCTGAGTAAGTCTGAGAGATC
>CM060332.1:33126142-33131142 GCA_030674155.1 Stramonita haemastoma
ACATTGTTGATTAATTTAAAGATACTGGTCTGGCTATAAAGTGGACCAGTCCACACAATGTTCTTTGCAAATTGATTTATAGTCTATATTTTTTGTACACAACACATGACATTTAAAACAATTCAAACTGGTCACAAATACCCAAACAACATTGCTATGTTAGAGGCAATGTAAAACAGCAGTACATTGTTTTTGGAGGGTCACTATTGATAATCACGACATTTTCACATTCATTTATTTATTTATTCTTTTATATCGAGGATAATGGAATAAGCACTCATGTGCTTTTTTTTTTACATTCAGTCCCCGTGTGTATGCAGTTTTGTAAATCTTGTCCGTTTCCACCGGCACACAATGGCCTACTCTTACGAAAAGCAGAACAGGATTTAACGTGTGCGCAAGATGTTCTGCGTGCGTTTGCACACGGAGCCTCGTTTATAGTCTCATCCGAAGGACTTTTGGGGAGAGTGGAGTCAGCAGTGATGTTATCTCCAGGGGAAAAAAATGCCCTCGAACGGGAATCGAACCCGGGTCGTAAAGTTGCGAGTGCAAATGTTCTAACCGCTAGGCTATCCCATCCCCATGAGTATAGTATAAAAGAGGAAAGTCAGCACTTCACAGCTACTGATCATGGTAGTAGATCTAAATGTCTTAATTAATTTCACCACTTTGCAGAATAACGCGTCAAGCCATGTGATATGTCAAAGCGGTGAACAGGGAATTCTTCATGGTTTTACTTGAAGATCCGCCTTTCTAGTGAGTTTTAAACAACTGATTTTTATTAAGTGTCGGTAATCTCTTTGCAGCTGACAAGTTGAATGACAGAATTCTTTGAATTATTATACTGATAATACGTAAGAATACTTTTAACTTAGCTATCAAAAGTATTGAACAAAGTGGGCATATGCCTACTGATAGACATCTCTCTCTCTCTCTCTCTCTCTCTCTCTCTCCTCTCTCTCTCTCTCATCTCTCTCTCTCTCTCTCTCTCTCTCTCTCTCTCCCACACACACACACACACACACACACACACACACACACACACACACACACACACACACACACACACACACACACACACACACACACAAACTCCTTTTCCAAATAACACAACATACACTTTCCAACCAGTCATTCAACTCTCATCACTAAAAAAAAACCAAAAAAAAAACCAATCCCCCTCAGACTTTATTACCACCTCACACCCATTAATTTATGAGAGGACGACATCAAGAATCACACACTACAACGAAAAAACAAAACCCACAAAATAACACCCTCCCACACACCTCAAGTCTGATATTTTGTCACTACGCCCCAGAACACTAATTTTCAAGCCCAGCTCCTAGTCATTTTCTCCAGACTCAAAACCTATGTACCACCAAAACTCTCCCAGCCTTGCAAAAGACTATACTACAGTATGTATGTATGTAGTAGTTACTTTACACGGGGTGGTAGTCAACGACAGGGGTTATTATCGGGTATTACAGCAGTGGCGGGTGTGCAGATCGGGTGGCTTAATTCCAGTGGTTAATCTCTGTGATTGAGGGGTGAGGAGGTTAGGGTGGGCTTTTTTTTTTTTTTTTTTTTAGTCCTGTGAGGTAAACCTAAATCCTTGCCAGAGGTCTTCACACTCTGTGACTCCTGTTACTACTACTGCTCTTTTGGGGGGGATAGACTCGTAGGTAGGGTATAGCCGTACCCAGTGGGTGTGTGGGAGGGTGGGTGAGGGAATGGAGGGTGGTATATGAATGGGTGGATAGGTGGATGGATGGATGGATGGTGGTGGGTGGATGAGTAATGAAAAACAAAATAAAGAAAAATAATAGATAAGCTTTAGAAACGTTGTCTTTGCACTAAACAAGTTCTGATGTCTGAAATTCTCTCTCTCTCTCTCTCTCTCCTCTCTCTCTCTCTCTCTCTCTCTCTCCTCTCTCTCTCCTCTCTCTCTCTCTCATCTCTCTCTCTCTCTCTCTGAAAATGCTCCTAATAAGTCAATGCTGTGATAGACAAGAGTGTGTGTGGGGGATCCACTTTAGGTGAAAAGGAATGTAAATAGATTGGGGAAAAAAATCAACGCATGCACACACCCCCGCACCACAATAATCCTTCATCCCTTCACAGAGAAATGAGAGACAGACAAAAAAGACAAAAAGACAGGAAGATACTAAAACAAAGAAGGAGAAAGGGAGGAACACACAGGAGAAAAACAAACACATGGAAGACAAGACATTTGAAAATCATCAGTAGGCCCAATGCATGTAAGGAGAAAAACAAACAGAAGGAAGACAAGACATTTGAAAAATCACCGGTAGGTGCTATGCTGTGCATGCTGTTGACTCTGTGTAATGATTATATGGACAGGGTGAGAGAGAGAGAGAGAGAGAGAGAGAGAGAGAGAGAGAGAGAGAGAGAGAGAGAGAGAGAGAGAGAGAGAGAGAGAGAGAGAGAGAGAGAGAGAGAGAGAGAGAGAGAGAGAGGAGAGAGAAAACGGGGAATCAATAATGACAGCTTGCCTTCCTGCCACCCCAGTCACTGTGGACACGATAATCACTGACTGTGTTGGGCTCAAAGCAAACAAGAGGAGGATCCTCACTATCTTCACTGCTAGTAGTACCACCCTTCCCACACACACCTCTTTTGTCAGATTGCTTGCTTATACATGTATGTCAATCATCCACGCAATCATATACGGCAAAGTCAAGTGTGTGTGTGTGTGTGTGTGTGTGTGTGTGTGTGTGTGTGTGTGTGTGTGTGTGTGTGTGTGTGTGTGTGTGTAGGTGTAGGTGTGTGTGTGTGTTTAAGTGTGTGTGTGTGTGTGGTGTGTGTGTGTTTGTATGTGTGTGTTTGTTTGATTGATTAGTGTGTGTGTGTGTGTGTGTGTGTGTGTGTGCGTGCGTGCGTGTGTGTGTGTGGTGTGTGTGTGTGTGTGTGAGTGTGTGTGAGTTGTGTGTGTGTGTGTGTGTTCAGTTTGACAAATACTGGCCTGAGTTGGGCAGATTAATGACCTACAGTTAGCGAACCTGTCTAAAAAGCGACACATATGGGTTCGATCCTCGTTTGTGTCTACACTTTCCCCCTATCCACGCCACTTCTTTTCTTTGGTCTTCGGTTAGAGCTCGGATGGTCACCAATGGTGAGATTTTTTTTTTGCGTATACGACAGCTTTTTTTTTGGCCCACCATTCAAACAGCCACATAACAACTTCAGGAATGGTGTCTAGTCTAAACACGACACCAGTGTGCATGCGGGAGTTTTGCTTTGGGTTTGCTAAAGGTAAAGCATGTTGTAGTCTTATTCCAGGGGGAAAATCCCTTTGAACAGCTGTCTCCGGTGGTGGTGGTGGCTCAAACCCGGGCCCTCAGTTCGCGAATGCAACGCCCTAACCACCAGGGTTTGTTTCCTGTCCCCCTAGAGTGGTGGTCTGGGTGCTAGTCTTTTGGATGAGGCGGTGAACAGCGAGGTCCTTGTGTGCAACACGCATTCAGCACACATAGAAGAACTTACGGCAGCAAAAGATTTGTACCTGACAAAATTCTATTGAAAAAAAAAGCCACTCTCATTGGGAAACAGAATTAAACATGGAGAGAGGAATTCTAGCTTTTTAGATGGGTAGTACTGTTCATATGGTAAAACGCTCTCCCCAGGGACAGTATACACTACCGTACCCCACCCTATCTTACACTACACTACCCTACCCTACCCTACCCTACCCTACCCTACACTACACTGCACTACACTACACTACACTACACTACACTACACTACACTACACTACACTACACCACACGAAACTACACAAAACTACATTCCACTCCACTCCACCCCACTCCAAGACACGACACGACACGACACGACACGACACGACACGACACGACACGACACGACACGACACGACACGACACTACACTACACTACACTACACTACACTACACTACACTACACTACACTACACTACACTACACTACACTACACTACACAGCATTCCACTATAACACATTACAATGTTGTTGTTGTTGTGCGAACCCCAGTTTATCCACGTGGGGGGTCACCCAGAATAATTATGCACTCTGACTCACTCACCCCACCTGGGAATCATTGTGAGATTGAAAGTACACACTGGATGAGAATTTTGCGTGTATGACTGTTTTAATAAGTACCTCGCCACATAGGCAACCATACTCCGACTTTCGAGGAGTTTTGTTTCGCCCTCTTCAAAGCAGAGTGCAGGTTGTTATGCTAAGAGCTTGTCGTGGCTGAGGACATAATGTCAACATAATGATAAGTTTACAAACATAAAAACGTATTAATGCAGGCCTTGGCACTTAGCTGAAATCGATGTCTGACAAAGAAGCTTTTGGCCTGTGGCACGAGTGGTTAATAAATCACCACTGTCTTGTTTTCTTTCTCTGTCTGTCTGTTTGTCTGTCTGACTTTTACTGCCCTCTCATTCTTTCCCCCTTTCTATAGAATTCCACAGACAGTCATTGCCTGAACCACACCTCTTGTCTTTTTGTGAAGCATAGCAATCAAATGGCTAGGACTAATGGATGTTTGTGTGGGGTGGATAAATCACTACCTTGCTTCTGTCTGTCTGTCTGTCTGTCTGTCTGTCTGTCTGTCTGTCTGTCTGTCTGTCTGTCTGTCTGTCTGTCTGTCTGTCTGTCTCTCTCTCTCTCTCTCTCTCTCTCTCTCTCTCCTCTCTCTCTCTCTCTCTCTCTCTCTCTCTCTCTCTCTCTCCTCTCTCTCTCTCTCTCTCTCTCTCTCTCTCTCTCCACACACACACACACACACACACATACACACACACACGCGCGCGCGCGCGCATACACACATATGTATATATATGTGTGTATACTACAATATATATATATATATATACATACATATATATAATATCTGTGTGTGTGTGTGTGTGTGTGTGTGTGTGTGTGTGTGTGTGTGTGTGGTGAGTGTGTGTGTGTGTGTGTGTGTGTGTGTGTGTGTGTGTGTGTGTGTGT
>CM060332.1:33136142-33141142 GCA_030674155.1 Stramonita haemastoma
GTGAGAGCAAGATGTTCTGCGCAGAACCCCGGTTTATAGTCTTATCCGAATGACTTGGAGAGGAATGAGTCAGAGGCAGTATTAAAGTTTTGTTAAAGTCTGTCCCGAGCCTAAGGCTCATCAGGCCGGTGCTTATCCCGGTTTTCTGTGGCGTTAAGCGACTGAGAGTCATAGACTCCCCCCTGGATAGGACGCCAGTCTATCGCAGGGTTAACCCCCAACACAACGTTGGTACCCCTTTTACACCTGGGTGGCGTGAGAAAATAGCCGTAAAGTGCCTTTTCCAAGGCACAGCGCAATAGCCGAAAGCTGGGATCGAACCCGCAAACCTTTAGATTACGAGTCCAACGCCCTAACCACTAGACCACCAGCGGCGGCAAGGCAGTATTAGATCCAGGGAAAGAAATCCCCGCAAACAGGCCCGTCAAAGCAGACTCGAACCCGCCCTGTCCTACACCGTCAAAACACGAGCTTAACGCTCTAACCACTAGAGTTATTCCACCCCCACCCCCCCACCCCCCCCCCCCCCCCCCCCCCCCCCCTCTGTACATTACTGGACTGACAGTAAAAGACAAAACGCCGACAACACACAACCTCGCTGTACAGTTCCTTTACTGGCTTTCCACCAAAGTTCATAATACAGTATATAAAAGTTTCAATCAGTTTTCACGCTTCATTTGGCAACACGTTGCCCGTATAATTTCATCCACTGTATTATAAAAAAAAACCACAACAGAACCCAACCAAAACCGTTCACAGCCAACGGCAGACTACAGTTAGGCCCTTTGTCTGACTTCCGAATTCTCTCATACCCGCGCGTTTGCCACAAAACCGTTTGGCAATAAATCCTGACCACACAATGGGGGCTTTCTGAGGGAACAAGCCTCTGTGCAGTCGGTATTCATAATGGTGATTCTATCAAAATCCCCCCACCTTGCACTTCAGACACACTTCATGAAAAAATAGAATGTTCGTATAATTTTAGTTTCATAAAGGCTGTTTGTCTGTTTGTCCGTCTGTGTCTGTCTGTCTCTCTGTTTCAAAGTGATTCTCTCCCTCCCTTTTCCTCTCAGTGTGTGTGTGTGTGTGTGTGTGTGTGTGTGTGGTGTGTGTGTGTGTGTGTGTGTGGAGAGAGAGAGAGAGAGAGAGAGAGAGAGAGAGAGAGAGAGAGAGGAAGAGAGAGAGAGAGAGAGAGAGAGTAGTTAGTTTAGTTTAGTTTATTCTTTTATACCGAGGATAATGAAATAAGCACTTATGTGCTTTTTTCATCCAGTCCCTGTGTGTATGCAGTTTTGTCAATTTTGTCATCTGTTCCCACTGGTACACAATGGCCTACTCTTACGAAAAGCGGAACAGGGTTTAACGTGTACGCAAGATGTTCTGCTGTGTGTTCGCACACGGGGCTTCGGTTTACAGTCTCATCCGAAAGATTTTTGAGAGAGAGAGAGAGAGAGAGAGAGAGAGAGAGAGAGAGAGAGAAGAGAGAGAGAGAGAGAGGAGAGAGAGACAGACAGACAGACAGACAGACAGACAGACAGACAGACAAAGAGAGAGAGAGAGAGAGGTGCATGAGACCACTGGTGTTGTAATCATGGCGCTTCCTTAAAATTTCACTACTTAACAACCCGACTATAGCGTCCGTCAGTCAGTGATGATTTCGCTATGCATGTGCAGAAGCTTCCCTAAGTGTTTCAGTGGTCCTGGCACAAACACACCCCTTTGGAAAACGAGAGGTGCCGAGCTCGAATTTCGCTCAAAGCTAGACATTTCCCCCCTCGACACACTATACCATGATGGTCTGAGTGCTAGTCTTTCGAATGAAACGATATACTGAGATCCGACTGTAACACTTTTTGGTGTTAACATGCTCATTTTCTAGAAGCACATAGGAAAATTACACTACATGCGTCTAGCTTTTTAGGTCAACAAATAGATGTATAATAACAAATACGTTCTTCTTTGTTTGAAGATCCTACTCTCCGAAGGAATATATATAAATATATGCAGAAACAAAACGGGATGACATCCTAACAGTTATGGGCTCTTCGCGGAAAGATGGGCCTGTAAAAAGGGAAGGAAAAATCTGCTGTGAACAAAATAGATGATACTATAGTACAAGGTAAGATTCTCTGCATTACTCACTACAAGACTGTGTGATAGGCTAGCAGTGCTCCACATGCACAGGGTACCATCCCTATTCGTCTCTTTATGCTCCCAAAACTGGCACGTCCTGATTTGGCTCAATCCCCCAAAAGTGACAGAGAGAAACCTTTTGTTTCTGACGTGCAGTGTTCTAGAAAAAATTACACACACACACAACACACACAACTACTGCACTCATGCACGCCCACGAGTAACTGACATAATCCGCAAGTCGACACACTTGTAAATTACGTGGTGTTTGATGTGTACAAAAAGGCGATTTTTACTAGCTTGGGATAGATCTAGCATTTCAGTCAGGTGTTGTATTACGGTTCTTCATGCAAGATTAGCCAAGCCTTTTTCGCTAGCTAGCCTATTGTCTTTGAGCTCGATGAGATGGTTTATTTTATTCTATTTTGCCTGCTACTGTGTTGGTAGTGTTTGGGTTTGCCCGCTCCTCAGCTTAATACCCGAGGAGTCAGCCAGAACATCATTTTGGCTACATGCATTCTGTCTCCCTCAGCCCACTTGTGAATCCTTGTAAACACACTGAATAACATTTTTTTGCGTGTTTGTGTTCTCAAATTCATCGCCACAACAGACAGCTATATACCGACTTCAGATCATTTCTTCTGCTTTACAGGAGAGTACAGGTCGTTTTTTGCTGGGAACTTGTCAAGACTGAAGACAAACTTATCGAAACGTTTTCCAGCGAAACAACATTTTAATGTAGTTTGGGCACATATCGTAAGTTTACCCCAATAACTGACAACGCTATTAGCTTAGGCCTCATGGCGGTAGCGGTTTTATTTTTAATCAAACCAAAACTCAGGCACAGTTACCCATATTTTCCTTAACTGTTACGATAAACCTCCCTCCCCCACCTGTGTTAACTCCTTTGAAAGGTGAGCACCTCCTCCGCACTGCCCCCAAGTGCCCTGTCGGTCATTGGCTTGTTTTCTGTTATCCTGAGGACATTGTAGGATTCCTGACCGTTTTTTTCTTAGGATATAGGGGGTCTCTGTGAGGTGCTTCGCTTCATTCCGCTGCAATGCACACAGGATTTAGGAGAGTGAATCAAAACCTGTTTTACTAGTATGCCAGGCTTTCGTGATGAAAAGTTAAAATTGTAATCTTTTGATACCCGAAAGGCGCCATACACAAAGAAGAAAAGGGGGAGCAACAGAAGGGGGACTGTGAATAGACTTCAAAGATGGCGTTTGTCATAGGGAAAGTTCGACAGGTGCAGATAAGATCAGCGGCTGGGAAAAATCTAAAACATGTTTGCACATGCGTGTACGCTCGTACAAGCGCACCCATGCACACATAATTATGTGTGTATGCGCACGCACGCACACACACACACACACACACATGCACGGACAAGTTTTTACACCAGCACTACACACACCACACACACACACACACACACACACACACACACACACACACACACACCACACACACACACATGGAAGATACTAGTAAGCATCGCAAGTTGCCTCATAATACTTACTATCACTTTCATTTAACAGGATTTATGAACTGTCTCTCTTTTATTTACTTTTTAGAGACGTAAACTTCCTTGTTGTAAGCTTCGATATCTGATTTTTTCCCTTTCTTCCGGATCATCCTCTTTTTTTTTTTTTTTTTTATCTTTCCCTATTATTCACATGTGCTTTCTGCACTAATTTTTCCTGTCTTTAAAAAAAAAAGAATTTAAAACACACACACCATGCTAACAAGAAGCCGACGAAAAACCTGAAAAATCGCCCATCTCTCTTCCCATTAAGGTTACTGTTAGAATCACACACACACACACACACACACAACACACACACACACACACACACACACACACACACACACACACACACACACACACACACACACACACGAAAACACACACACACATACACACACACACACGAAACACACACACACTAAAACACACACACACACACACACACACACACACACACACACACACACACACACACACACACACACACACACACACACACACACACACACCACACACATAGAAGGCCAAGGTTAGAATGACAACATTCTGTCACCTATCAGTGAGAAGAAAACCATGTCAAACCAATATCCCCATCTCCATCCTTTCTTAGGTGATCTCAGAATTACAGTACCAAACGACCCCTGTGAGTTCCTACCGTCACAGGACCGTACACCATGAATGAATGATGAAGGCGTATTGTGGCTGCCCAACCCCAGAAAGTCCGAAGAAATGACTGAATATGAATGAGTCATGAAGATGAGAGGGGGAAGAGAGTGGACAGACGGATGGACGGACGGACATTTCCTTGTGATGATTAGGACAGGGACTTGGGAGTGCAGTGACATGAACATCTTTTGCCGTGGTCACTAGAGAGAGAGAGAGAGAGAGAGAGAGAGAGAGAGAGAGAGAGAGAGAGAGAGAGAGAGAGAAGAGAGAGAGAGAGAGAGAAGAGAGAGAGAGAGAACTCGAACTCGAAACTCGAACTCGAAAAGTTTATTCACAAAAAGGCCATTGGCCCATACATGAAGGGGGTTGCCAAACTGCTTAGTGTTTTGGTGGAATAAAAGACAACAGCAATGAAAACAGCAGAATTGTATAGCAACAAAAACAGTAACAAAAATATGACTTACGATAATAAAGTATCTCTTATTCTAAAGGCTTTACACAAATATAGAGTGAGGCTGCGCACAACCTCAGGCTGACTTGATGCCATGAGTAAACAGAGTCTAAATGAATTAGGCTGCTTTCTGTATTTCACAGGGATGTAACTCTGCCTAACATCCTCTAACACTGGACAGCACAACACAAAATGCACCTCATTTTCAGGTGCTTG
>CM060332.1:33146142-33148642 GCA_030674155.1 Stramonita haemastoma
CATACATACATACATACATACATACACGCGCGCGCGCGCGCACACACACACACGAACGCGCGCGCGCACACACACACGAACGCGTGCGCGCACACACACACATACACATACACACACACTCACACACACACACACACACACACACACACACACACACACACACACACACACACACACACACACACACACACACACACGGGCACGCGCACCAAAAATCATTCCCCAAACTGAGACTTACAACAAGCGAACTGACAGTCTGCCGAGTAATACATAGGAGGTGTAGAACGTTACAAGTTTGTTGGATAAAAGTCCACAGGAAAACATTGTTTCTTTGCTTTTGAATCAAGTAGCCTAGTAGGCCTACTGCACCACGAGAAGCGATCTATTTTCAAATTCTTCCTTCATGAATCTGTTTAACTTCGACTCCCCTCCCTCCTTTCCCCCACCTCTCTCTCTCTCTCTCTCTCTCTCTCTCTCTCTCTCTCTCTCTCTCTCTCTCTCTCTCTCTCTCTCTCTCTCTCTCTCTCTCTCTCTCTCTTACTTGTATATAATTATATATATATATATATATAATATATATATATATAATTTATATAATTTAGAGTATACATATATCAGTTGTGACGTGCACATCGACATGGCTTTGTTTTCCTTTTGGTATGACCTTTTGGAGAAATGGACAACAAAAGCAGAAATCAAATTTAACGACAGTTGAAAACCGCAAGCAACTATAAACGTTTGAAAGGGAAGCATGCAATTCGATTGTTAAACACACGTACACACAGTCTCTCTCTCTCTCTCTCTCCTCTCTCTCTCTCTCTCTCATCTCTCCTCTCTCCTCCTCTCTCTCTCCTCTCTCTCTCTCTCTTCTCCTCTCTCTCTCTCTCTCTCCTCTCTCTCTCTCTCTCTCTCTCTCTCTCTCTCTCTCTCTCTCCTCTCTCTTCCTTCCTTCCTTCCTTCCTTCCCTCCCTCCCCCCTCTCTCTCTCTCTCTCCCCCCCTCTCTCTCCCTCCCTCTCTCTCTCCCTCCCTCCCCACATCTTTCTCTCTCCCTCCCTCCCTTCCTCCCCACCTCTTTCTCCCCCCTCCACACCCTCTCTCTCTCTCTCTCCCTACCTCCCTCCCCACTCTCTCTCTCCCTCCCTCCCCCCTCTCTCTCCCCTCCCCTTTGTGTCTACTTCCCCACACCTACCTCCATGTGAATCATTTACACGGTCAGGTCACTTTCTTCTTCCCTCTAAGCTCTCTCTCTCTCTCTCCTCTCTCTCTCTCTCTCTCTCTCTCCTCTCTCTCTCTCTCTCCTCTCTCTCTCTCCTCTCTCTCTCTCTCTCTCTCCCTTTCCATTCTGCCACTCAGGGGGTCGGTCCATTGATCCCTGACCTGTTGTAGACACAGTTGATAGTCATAGTTAACACCCTGGCTTGACCATGACCATGACCACGGGCAAGGGGTCAGAAGAGGCCTAGTGGCCGGGCCTGTTCCGCTTTTTGTTAGAGTAGGCTATTGAGTGCCGGTGGGAACATGATGACAAGATTTACTAAACTGTATACACACGGGGACTTGATGTAAAAGAAAAAAGCACATAAGTGCGTATTCCCTTATCCTCGATATAAAAGAATAAATAAACAAACAACTCAATCAATAAATCAATCAATCAATAATTTTTATAAGTAAAGAAATAGTGGGCAGAGCACTCAAATCGTACCCAGAAAGCAACTGAGACTGCGGGGTTCGACTCTTCGCTAAGGTGTGCGTTCGAAAGAGTTTTCTCTCCGCCCCTGAGAGTTAACTTTAGCACAGCCCTTGGAGTTGATACTGGTATAACTGACCGTTCAACATTAGCACAAACTCCGGAAAACAAGCATAGCACAGTCCTTAAGAGTTTACATTAGCACAACCCCAAGACTTAACTTTAGCGCCACCCCTGGGGATAACTTTAGCCAAACCCCCTGGAGATAACTTTAGCTCAACCCCTGGGGATAACTTTAGCCAAACCTTCTGGAGGTAACTTTAGCCAAACCCACTTGGGGATAACTTTAGCGAAACCCACTTGGAGATAACTTTAGCCAAACGCGCTGAAGACAACTTTAGCACAACCCCTAGAGATAACTTTAGCCAACCCCACTGGAGTTACCATAAAGAGAGTAAACATTACTGAGAGGTAATGCTAGCACAGCCCCTGAGAGTTCACATTAGCACAAATCCTAGGCTTAACCTTAGCACAACTTCCGAGAGTTCACATTAGCACAACCCCTAAAAATTCATATTAGCACAACCCCTGAAGATTCCCATTAGCGCAACCCCTGAAAATTCACATTAGCACAGTCCCTGAAGATTCGCATTAGCACAACCCCTGAAAATTCACATTAGCTCAACCCTCTGGAGTTTACACAACCAGTGCCTTCTCCACTCCCCGGAAAGTCCTTCACATGAGACTATAAACTGAAGTTCTGCGAGCAAACACATGCACAACATCTTATCTTACCCACACATTAAAAAAAA
>CM060332.1:33153642-33157720 GCA_030674155.1 Stramonita haemastoma
GAGGAGGGGAGGTTCGATTAAGGGGGAGTAGGGGAGGAGGAGAGGGGGAGAGAGGGGAGTCCCACTAAGGGCTTAAAGCCGGTGGTCTCTCTTCTCTCTCTTTCTCTCTCATTGTTGGTTTTGTCCTCTCACAGAGCGGCCACACTTTTCCTTGCTGGTGAGTCTGTTGTGTATGTATTGTGCCTGCCTGACGGATCTTTTTTATTGAGTATTTTATTGATTGATCGATTTGTTGATCGATAGATTGATTGTTGCATATGTTTCTTGATTATATAAATTAAATATATGTATATATAACATATATATAATATATATTATGTGTGTGTATATACATACATATAATATATATATATATATACATACATATTATATATATATATATGTGTGGTGTGTGTGTGTGTGTGTGTGTGTGTGTGTGTGTGTGTGTGTGTGTGTGTGTGTGTGTTGTGTGTGTGTGAGAGAGAGAGAGAGAGAGAGAGAGAGAGAGAGTGTATGTGTGTGTGTGTGTGTGTGTTGTGTGTGTGTGTGTGTGTGTGTGTGTGTGTGTGGTGTGGCGCGCGCGCTCGCGCGCGTGTGTGCAAATTTTCAGACAGTAAGAGAAGAAAAAGAAGCCCCAAACCCCTCACTTAACACAAAACAACAAAACGTGACTTAATATATGTGTAAATTTTTAAAAATGTCAGTTTCTCTGCATAAGCAACAAGATAAATTTACCATGATGAGGGGCTTAAAATAAAATGAAGCTTGATGCCTTTCGCTACGGTATCGTTGTCTACTAATAATGTATGTATATTGAATAAACAGTGTTTAAAGCCAAAACAATAATACAACGATGTAAAAAATAGTCAGCTGACCAAAATTTAGACTAAACTAATTTTTCTTTTAAAAGATAAAACTTAATGAAGACTTACAAGATTGATACAATCTTCTTTAACTCTGATCTGACACTTTAAAATATCTTTCAGTATCAGATCAGTCTGCGAAAATATGTTTTAAAAACAACGCATATCATGTCACTTTTGACATAATCACAACAATTTTTGAATCATGTTTATCTATCGATTAAAAGATTGACTTCGGTAGAGTTTGCAGTTGATAATGTAGCAACTTTCTCCTTTTATTTTATTTAATGTGCTCTATTCCTCACTTCTTTGCCAATGACAATGGCAAAATGCGCGTAATGCAATGCGTCACGGTTGTTGTTTACAAGGCTGAAAAGCTCCCACACTGTCTGTCTGTCTACATCATGGTCAGAGTTATTATCAGTGTAATCAGTCTGGACTGATTTGCTTGTAGACTGTAATTTTTTATGGAAACATTTCTGACTGAGGCACTTGAGCAATAATCAGACACACACTTGTACACGGGTTTGTGTTTGTCTGGTAATAAATTTAGACCAATTTGCCTGCAGATTATGCTATAAAATAATGGAAATATTTTTTTTTTTACAAAAACACTTCGATGGTAATCAAACAAACTTGCACACTGTAGACAAAACAAAGCTCTTTGAAAGAACCCTGCTATATTCTTACCTTTCAAACCAGCGTTTTTGTCTTTGCAATAAATACAGACTGTTTCTTTGCCGAAGTTAACGGTACAAAATATATATCCCCAAATTTTTGCGCATGGTCGCAGACGACAATTTTTCACAACAATAACTTTAACTCTTAAAACTCAATTCCGGAGGTTATTAATAGTGCTTCCCATTTCGTAACGTTCGTTTGTAAATAATCATGTTGCTAATTTCTTCATTTTCTTTTCAACTCAGAATACCATCATTGAAAATAAACCCTTATCATTTCAGTATTTTGTGATTTTTTATGACATTCGACTCGATACAGATAGGTTACAATTTGTCATTACTAAACGGCATGCTATTTTAAAAGGAAAGAAAAAAACACATCTATTAACACACACACACACACCCCAACAACACACACACACACCACACACACACACAAAACCCCACACACACACACACACAACACACAAACATGACATGTTATAGCTAGCAACGATAACAACAAACACAGTCCATTTCAAGGAAGGAGGTACAAGGTATGAAAGAGACTGTAGAAGTAGACCAAAGCGGCACCAGGTAACACAATGGTCTGGCATCTATATGAAGGTATACAACAGGGACAAAGATTAAGTGTTTCCTTTTCTCCCAAAACGAGAGTCACGGCTGTTGGTTCGTGTCCGCGTATGCCCGGGGTGACAAAGCAATCAATCTTGCGCCCTCTGTCCTCTTCTGTCTCTCCTTCCTCTGCTCTCTCTTTTCCTTCTTCTCTCTGTCTCTCTGTCTCTGTCTCTCTGTCTCTCTGTCTCTCTGTCTTGTCCTTCTCTGTCTCTGTCTCTCTCTCTCTCTTTTCCTCCTCTCCTCTTCTCTCCCCCCTCTCTCTCTCTACCTCTCCTCCTCTCTCCACTCTGTCTCCTCCTCCTCTCTCCCCCTCCTCTCCTCCTCCTCCGCGCGCGCGCGCGCGCGAATGCGGGGTGTGTATGTGTGTGTAAGGGGGGGTGGAGATGTATGTGTGTGTGTGTGTGTGTGTGTGTGTGGTAAGGAGGTGTGTGTGTGTGTGTGGTGTGGTGTGTGTGTGTGTGTGTGTGTGTGTGTGTGTGTGGTAAGGAGGTGTGTGTGTGTGTGTGTGTGGTGTGTGGTGGTGTGTGTGTGTGTGTGTGTGTAAGGGGGAGGTGTGTGGTGTGTGGTGTGTTGTGTGTGTTGTGTGTGTGGCGTGGTGTGTGTGGTGGTGTTTGTGTGTGTAACCATCGGGTCAATTTCAGCGCGGCTGAAGGGGTGTCATAATGTTTTGATATTTTATTTGAGTATCATTTGGGCGCCCAGGGTCGCTTGCAACCGTGTATGATACGCACACTCGACAAAACAATATGGGGCAAAACATACGCCACGCGAACATACACACACCAACAGTGAAACACCAAACCAAACACACACGCACACGCACGTACACCCACACACACACACACACACACACACACAACGTGGGGGCCCCCCCGCGCACACACACTACATACACACCGCGCACACTGCGCACACGTACGCACCCACACATATGTACGCACAACAACCGAAAAAGAATGAAATTTGTGTTTTAATGAAAAAATAAAGAAAATAAAAATGTTGCAACTGAGATTGCACTTTGTGATCTGTGCCCTAAAAAGGTCACAACTTACGCGCGCACGCACGCGCACCTTTGTGTGTGTGTGTGTGTGTGTTGGGTTTGTGTGCGCGCGCACGTGTGTGGTGTGTGTGTGTGTGCGCGCGCGCGTTCTGCACACGCGCCGCGTGTGTGTGTGTGGGGTGTGTATGTGTGTGTGAAATTTTACTTCGGTGCCCGTAAAAAAAGTGGTAGTTTTTACAAATTTAAGCTTTTTTTTTCAGTGCGGTCTAAAATGTATGTATGTATTATGTATTATTATGAAGTATGAATTTATGTATATATTTTATGTATTGTGCATTTTTTTATTTATTTCCAGGGTAACACCTACCGCGCGTATGACATTTGGACGGTTTGAATTTGGAGACTTCTGGATATCGGTAAAAGGGGGTCATTTTTCTATTTTATTTTCCCCTGTCTGCCTGCCTGCCCTGCCTGCCTGCTGTCTGTCTGTCTGTCTGTCTTCCCGTCTGTCTTCTGTCTGTCTGTCTAGCTTCTGCCTGCCTGTCTCCTGACTGACTGCCTGCCTGCCTGCCCCGCCTGCCCTCAGTCGCCTGCTGTTTGTCTGCCTGCCGTCTTCCTCTGTCTGCCTGCCTGCCTTTCCCCCGTCCGTCTGCCTGCCTGCCTGCCTACCGTCTGCTTGCCTGTCTGTCGTCTGTCTGTCTGTCTTCTGTCTGTCTGTCTGTCATTTTGTCCTTCTGCCTCTTGTCTGTCTATCTGTCTTTTGCTGTTTTTTCAGGTTGTAACAGCATTTTTCCCTTCTTCGTCAAAGTAGTAAAGGGCTTTGTACCGGTTTTGTCTTTATTGGTAATTTTTGACATCATGGAGTGTTCGATTTGTGTTTGGTTTATGCCTTTTTTTCGAGATTGGACGCGCCTCTGTGTGTGTGTGTGTTGTGTGTG
>CM060332.1:33157820-33168083 GCA_030674155.1 Stramonita haemastoma
ACGCAGGAATATCTTGTGCACACTTTAATCTTGTACCGCTTTTCGTAAGAGTAGGCCATTGTGTGCCGGTGGGAACAGATGGCATCTACAAAACTGCATACACACGGGGACCGGATGAAAAAAGCACATGATTGCTTATTCTGTTATCCTCGATATAAAAGAATAAATAAAGAAAATAAATCTCTCTCTCTCTCTCTCTCTCTCTCTCTCTCTCTCTCTCTCTCTCTCTCTCTCTCTCTCTCTCTCTCTCTCTCTCTCTCTCTCTCTCTCTCTCTCCCCCCCCCAACAGACTCCATAACGTAACGCTACACACAAAACACCACCAACACCGACACACTCTCCTATTAACCCTCTCTCTCTCTTTCTTTCCCCAACAGACCCCATGACTTCGTGGCAGAACCCAGGGGCCAGGTTCCAGTACTCGGCCCAGGGCGGGAGAGCGGGTGAGCGACCAGTCCTTCGGGGATGTGGTCACTGGGGGTCTGCAGGGCGAGGTGCCCGGGCAGCTGGGCAGGAGCCAGCCCTCCAACAGCCTGAGGAAGTCCTGGATGGACAACCAGTACCACCAGAGAGCCAAGGACAACTTCCGATACTGGCTCATCAACAGACCCAAGCCCACACAGTGTCAGTGTATAGTTGGCGGGTGGGGGGTGGGGGGTGGAGGAGGGGGGTTGGGAGGGGAGGGTTGGGGGGGGGGCTGGGTTAGGGGGAGAGGGGTGGATAGGGATGGGGGTTGGGGGGGGTTCTGTTGGGGTCTTTTGGTGTGGGTGGTGTTGGTGGTATTGGTGGTTGGTGGTGGTGGTTGGTGTGTGGTTGGTGGTGGTGGTGTGTGGTGGGGTGTGGGTGTTGTTGTGGTTGGTGTGTGGTTGGTGGTGGTGGGGTGGTGGTGGTTGGGGTTGGTTGTTGGTGGTGGTGTCTTTGGTGTTGGAGATGGTGGTATGTTGTTGTTCGTAGTGTTGGTGTTGTTGGTGGTGTTGTTGGAGATGATTGTGTTGTTGGTATTATTGTTGTTGTTTTTGGTGGTGGTAGTGGTAGTGTTGGTGATAGTAGTGATGTTTTTGCTTCATGATTGTGATGTGGTGGTGGTAGTGTTTGTGTGTGAAGGTTTTAACAGAGTTGTG
The DNA here is from genome assembly GCA_030674155.1 of Stramonita haemastoma. Lineage (NCBI taxonomy): Eukaryota > Metazoa > Mollusca > Gastropoda > Neogastropoda > Muricidae > Stramonita > Stramonita haemastoma. The sequence continues at coordinate 33,158,942 of CM060332.1, forward strand.
TTGAGTGTGTTTTTTTTTAATGAGATTCTCTTCATAAACTAAAAAATCCTAAGATTGTAGATATGATCAGTACTTTTTCTTCTGATTTTCAGTATAACATGTTGCTTTATCTACAGCACAAACAACTCCAGGTGGCATGTATAATTATGAAACAGGTGGAACCTTTAGTGACGATAGGAAAACGAAAATACCTCCCATCATGTGCACCGTTTGGATGATGCTAATTTTGTTGTTGAATAATTAGACATCACAACACCTTACTTTCCTTTTCTGTTACATAGATGTTTGCATTGTTGTTTCTTTAGCATGTCAACCATAGAATGCCGCTCTTTGGTCTTCATGGGGATGTGATAATCTAGTGGTCAGAAGATTGCCGCTGGCAATTTGATGCCCTGGGTTCGATTCCCGTTCGAGGGGATTTTTCCCCCTGGAGTTAACATCAAGTGCTGACTCCACTCTCCTAAAAAGTCCTTCGGATGAGACTGTAAACCGAGGCGCCTTGTGCGAACGCACGCAGAACATTTCTTGCACACGTTAAATCCTGTTCTAATTTTCGTAAGAGTAGGCCATTGTGTGGCGGTGGGAACAGATGACAAGATTTACAAAAGTGAATACACACGGGGACTGGATGTAAAAAAAAAAAGCACATGAGTGCTCATTCCATTATCCTTGATATAAAATAGAGAAACAAATGAATAGATAATGAGGAAGGCAGCGGAGGTCGCTTTCCTTTACATGATGCTATCAGGGGACAAATTTTGACCCGATCTCGTAATCCACACGGGACAAACACTCCAAACCAATCCAATGATGTTGCTTAGAGCCAGGCCGACCGCACAGGCCATATCGGGGCTGTCACCTCGTCACGTGTTAAAACTCATATTTAAAAGTGTGCAACTATATACAGTTTAATTAAAACGGGATATAAAACCAATTTAGACTGTCCTTGCTTGTATCGACGCCCAGGACGGCCACCGCGTTGTGGGAAAATCCACATCGATCACACATAAAATGAGATAAAAATCCAAAACCAGATTCCTTAAAACAACCTTGTCCTCAGAGACCAACCATACCACTTTCACTCATAAACACTCACACGAGTGAGTGTTCTTCTCACACAATGGTGAGAATATCACTAATACTCACAATTATACTTTTTGACTGCCAGAGTGTAAAGTCTTTCATGTCCCATTTTTCCGAAAACTCCCTTACCAGTATATTCAGTAATTCAAAATTGGCATTTGAAATTGTGAAAGGTCTCTGTTACAGTCCCTTAGGACATTTGTTATAGTTGCATTAACGTTAGTGAGTTGGGTTTTTAATTTTTTTTTTAATTCCTATTCCATTATCAAGTTTCTTTGTGGGGTGGGTGGGGTTTTTTGTTGTTGATTTTTTTTAAACACTTTTTTTCCCCCGTCTAATATCACTAAAAGTGAACAGACGTAAAATTGAAGACAACTTACACGAAGCCCTTGTCCTGTGCTGTGTGTTGCAGTTGGCAAGTACGGGATGGGCTCCTACAAGACAGTGCTGGGCATCGGCAACGCTCCCAGAACCTAAACGTCCACACTTGCAGACTGAAGGACTAGGTGCTCAGCCCGCCCACCAGCATCCTCATTCACCTTCCTCGTTGTTCCTAGCTCTGAGAAAGACTCAGAGAGTGGGAAGAATGAGGGGAGAGAAAAGGGTCCAGTGGTGTTTTGCATCAGTTCTGTGACTTCGTTCATCTTCTCTTTCATCATAATGATACTTTTTTTTTTTTTTTTAATCCTGTATGTTCATTTGTTCGGGTTGTATTTTCTCCTTCTCCCATCATCATCTCTTTGAGTCAGTTTCTACAGAAATAAATGTGATAGTGTTACTTTTGATGTCTTCACTAATTCCTACAGTTACTGTCAATTGTACTTGTTCTTGTGCCTTCCATCCAGTAGCGGTATTATTGTTGAACTTTTACAACATCGTCCATACAGTTCTGAAGTCTTGTGCCTTTTTCTGATGAACACAAGGGTCCTGTTCAAAACGAAGTTGCGTCTGCTTAAAATTGATTAGAAACGAATTGCATTTGTGGACTGATTATTTAACCATTGCAGTTTACGTGGCATCGAAAAGCACAACGATGTCCTTAGAAATGGTATTGAGAGTTGACTGAAGCGAACAGTGCATGACATTAAAAGGCACACACAACAACGGTGTCGTCAGAGAATTGCTATACACTTCTAAGTTTATAATTATCTACTACCGAAAGTTTGCATTCTATATAAAATAACTGAAATAACCTGTGTCCATGAATTCAATGGTTGTGTCAACATTTCGTAACAAGAATAAATGCAGTGAGTTTATGGGTGTGTGTGTTGTGTTTGTTATACATGTGTTTTTGTGTGTAAAATTCTGAAAGTTGTCGACCATCAAACGTGTATGATAACAATAATAACAAGCTCACCAAAATGTGATTAAAACATGTACAGCATCTTCGATGGTAAAAAAGTGTGCGTATACCAATCTTTCCTGTATTTTTTCTTGTACATGTGTTCTAATTTATTACTGTAGAGAAGCTGTGTACAGTACATTTATGGCACTATTTATTAATTTATCTAGATCTATCTATTTATCCTTTAGTCTGATTTCTGACTGACGATTCTGTAAATACCACCCTTTAGTGCTCTCCTCTGACCCACATATCTACCTGGGTTCAAATCCCTGACTCAAGCAGGCATTTTTGTCTCTTTACTCCGAATCTGAATACTATCATCTATTACAGGGACCATATTATGCAACAAGACCAAGAGGAGATACACAAGATAAGCTGTGAATTGCAAGGCGCTGACATCTTTGGGGTCAGAGCAGCTCAATTTTACACATAGAAAATGTTTACTCAACAACAACTGGCATATAGACACGAAAAAATAATACGAGACAGAAATTCAGCCACTCAAAATTTCAGTTATAATCAGTCTGTTTTTTTGTTTTTTTACATGTGCAGATGGCATTATTAGTATATTTTTCCGATATATAGCTTATACGTGTTTTTTAAATATATAATCATTGTTCTATAATGGTTTCATAATAAAAATAATGCCCATATTCCGTCCAATGTGTATATATAAACAGCGTGTACTTTCGTTTTTGGTATCCATATATAATATGTGTATGTATTTTTGATGCATATGAACGCGTCTTTTGCTGTGAAAAAAAGTGATTATATACAAAAAATCTTTGAAAGCCCAGATTCCGTCCAAATCTGTACAGACACTGTGTGAGTTTTTGTGGTGTTTTTGCTAATGGTATTTATACTTCTTTAACTGTTGTACGTATTCATGACTAAAAATGTTACTTCTTTTATATAAACGAAATACCGTCCATATGTTTTGTCAACTAATGAAAAAAACAGTGAATTGATTTTTTATATTTGGTCTATGAATGCATGTTGGTGTTATTTTTTTTTTTTCTTTTACTGGCGCAGAAGTTTAATGTAATTCCTTCCGTCCAGAACACCTGCCTTATACTGCTCTTTAAAAATGATAATGATTATTATAATGATATTGATAACAACGAGGATGATGATGATAATGATGACAATCAGAATGATAATGACGATAACGATAATGATGATGGTGAGGATGTTTTAGAGTTGATTGATTTACACCTTAAACAAAGGCAATCTTTGGATTTAGACTAGTGAGCTATTTTTCAAAGTAGCTCAGAAAATATCACACAAAGGTGTACTTTCTCTGGTAAGAATGCCATTAGTGAGACGGTTGAGAAACAAGACTACCGCCTAAAGAAAAGGTGTTTGCTGAAAAACCTTGTCATTTCGCTTTGGTTTTCTGTGACCACAACAATGTATATATCTCTCTATACTGTTTTGTACTATTGAAATCATCCATTCTTATTTGGATAAGAATGTTTCGAAAAGGCCAAGTTCATGACCCTTTCGCCGTAGTTTTTCCGGGTTGCTACTTTTCACAAAGAAAGTGACATATTGAAACAGGAAATGACGTGTTTTTTTCTTCTTTTATGATGCACTTTGCCCAACACATTTTAGGCTTTTGTGGTTTGTTTGAAAGTTTGTAGTGTGGTTATTTTTCACCTTCACTGTTTTTCTTTTTTTTTTGGCCACCTATTTCCTGCTTTGAAAAAATTTGAATCAAAGCACCTAAAGCAATACGAGTTTATTTTACTAAGACTGCGCTTAGTTTTCAGTTTGAGGTGGTATTTTGATTTAGTTCGTTATTCTTAGTAAACATGGTGTTGTTTACTTCTTATGTGTCTATATTTATCTATATTTATTCATTTACGAAATACAAGGTCTATACTTTTTCAAGTAATAGAACCATTACTGGTGGAACTTGTTACGGAAACATGTGTTTTTTTGGAGTGATTTTTTTTTTTTATAGTATAGTTTGGTATGCTTTCTTTTTTTTCCTTTCTTTTTCTGTTCAGCCGGACTTCCCGAAAACTGGAACAAGGGGTCTCATCTTTGCCGCATCAGTATTATATATAATGTACATAGAACCTTTCAGCGGTGTGCAGTGCTCTGTCCTTCCTTTCTCTCGCTCACTTGAGGTTGTTGTTGTTGTTTTTTCCAGTAAGCTTTGATTCAAATTTTTTGTTTGTTTGGTTTTTTTGGTGTTTTTTTTTGGGGGGGTTGGTATTCACTCAAAACCAAGGTGACGTGACACATTTGACGGCCAGTCTAAGAGAAAACAACAATACAGACCCTTGAATATGGGGATTATATTCAGAAAAAAGGGTATCCAGAGGTCATCTTGTAGATATGGTTCGATTCCCGAAGTGGGTTAAAGGGGTTAAAAACCCTAACAGCTACTACAAGGGGGCTTCATCTTTGAAGACTTGTTGCTGTCCTGCTCTCGCTGGAGTTGCTTCCCCTAATCCAAGGTCACTAAGCTTCTTGTTAGGTATAGAATGTGTAAATTTACAGTGCTGTTCAAAAGTGGGATACTGGAATAGACAGAAGTGTTGGAATTGTTTTAGAAAAAGAAAATGATTCAACAATGATTGACCTTTCAGTCCAGCTGTTTCCTTGACATTTTCGCAGGCAACCTGGTTTTTTTGGGAAGGAAACTTTAGTATCTTTTTTGTTTGTTGTAGTTTTTTTCTTCTTCTTTTCTTTTTTCTGTTTACTTCCCCAAAACTCATCTTTTTTTTTCGTTATTGCTAGTTTTTGTTTTAGATACATATCTTATGTAGTCATGGGAAGATACAAGGGAAGACGTGAAGAATTGTCATCCTGTTTGTCATCATTGTCGTCATATCGTTATTGTTATTCTTATTTAAAAGTGATCTGTGTGCAATTGTATAACAATCATCCTTCAGCTTAAGTAGGCGGCATCCACTTGATGACATTTTTTTTCCTCTTTAGATGCCTAGAACAAATTCTCTCTCTCTCTCTCTCTCTCCTCTCTCTCTCTCTCTCTCTCTCTCTCTCTCTCTCTCTCTCTCTCTCTCTCTCTCTCTCTCTCTCTCTCTCTCTCTCTCTCCTCTTTGTGTACCTGGATTGTATGGTTACAAAAATAGTTTGCCATGCTTGTAGATCATTGACACATAAATGATAAAGAATTGTAGGCATTGCCAATAACAATAATTAATGTCTCTTTATTTTTCTTCTTACAAACACACTCTAATAATCAACTTTGCAGATTTGGAAAAGTAGCATTAGAAATCGCTTTTATTCATTGATTTTTTTTTTGTGTGTGTGCATATTTTTAATCCTGCTATTCAAAAAACAAAGAAGCGGAAAACGGACATCGTTTTGACGAATCCTGTGTGACTGACTAAATATTAATGAATTTCTAACGTCACATGTTATTGTGGGGATATTATGGAATGCATTTTCTGTGTTAAATATTGTTCTTTATGTCGTTTTGTGAAACCGTTTTTAATAAATTAAAGCGTTTACTACTTTTGTGTGACTTTCGTTTGATGTGAGTTGGGCTTTCAAAAAACAAAAATCAATGTATCTGCACATCTCTTACCTTCTCTGTCTATCTGTTTGTCTGACTCTCTGCATGACTTTCTCTATGACTCTGTGATCGGTTTCAACACTTCTGTCTGGCTGTCTGTCTGTCTGTCTGTCTGTCTGTGTCTGTCTGTCTGTCTCTGTCTGTCTCTGTCTGTCTGTCTGTCTGTCTGTCTGTCTGTCTGTCTGTCTGTCTGTCTGTCTGTCTGTCTGTCTCTCTCTCTCTCTCTCTCTCTCTCTCTCTCTCTCTCTCTCTCTCTCTCTCCTCTCTCTCCTCTCTCTCTCTCTCTCTCTCTCTCTCTCTCTCTTCTCTCTCTCTCTCTCTTTTGTCGTGTGTGTGCGCAAGTGTGTGTACACTGTGTCTGCGCACGCACGTGCGCATTTATGTGAGTATGTGCACGCGCGTGTGTGTGTGTTTGTGTGTGTGTGTGTGTGTTCGTTCGTTTGTTCGTTCTTCTGAATTAACGTCTTTTCACTGTTAGTGATATTAGACGAATGTGTGTGTGTGTGTGTGTGTGTGCGCGCGCGCGCAAGCTAAGGATGCAACATGACCTGATCTGACCTGACCTGGCCTGACATGATATAACATGACATAATCTGACATGACCTGACATGACATGACATGACCAGGATGGGTATGAACGTGATGGTATGTTGGCAATGAGCGACGTGGGAACAGCAGGGCATGTGCGTCACAGACATTGAATCTCCCTACCTCTCTCCCAAAACACAAACACACTTACGCATGAATGCACGTAGCTTTGGCACCTATGCTCGCACGCATGCACCCACGCACACACACATAGAACACAAACACACACACACACAAACACACACGTGCGCGCGCGCGCACCCCGCACACTCGCACGCATGCACAACACACACACACACACACACACACACACACACACACACACACACACACACACACACACACACACACACACACACACACACACACACGGATAGCCTAGTGGTCAGAACATTGCGCTGGCAATTTGAAGACCCGGGTTCGAGTCCGGTCGAGGAAATTTTCTTCCTGGAGTTAACATCAGTGCTGACTCCACTCTCCCCAAAAGTCCTTCGGATGAGACTTTAAACCGAGGCCCCGTGTGCGAACGCACGCAGAACATCTTGCGCACACGTTAAATCCTGTTCTGCTTTTCGTAAGAGTAGGCCATCGTGTACCGGTGGGAACAGATGACATTTACAAAACTGCATACACACGGGTACTAGATGTAAAAAAGCATATGATTGCTTATTCCATTATACTCGATATAAAAGAATAAAATAAATAAATAATCACACACACACACACACACACACGCGCGCGCTCGCATGCATGCACAACACACACAGACACTCACACACACACACACACACACCACCACCACCACCACCACCACCACTGCAACCGTCATTACATTAAAGGGAAAGAACTGTTAAAACTACCAACTTGGGAGTCAAGGAAAAGTTGCTGGACCTGACTGATATCGTGCTACCTGCACAGTAGCATTGATTCAACACCAACGTGACAACTTCTAAAAACAGCTTTTTGTCTGTCTATTTCAGATTTTACGTCCACGTCCCACCGACTCTTATGTTTTATAAACAAAGGAGAGGATCGTCTCTAAAAATGAGAGGGAGCGGATCTATGACCCTTTTGATCATCTTTAACAGACACCATAGCTGACTGGTTTAGACCGATGGGGTTTCATCCCCACCAAACCAAGCCAAGCCACGATAATCTTTCAAGCTACGATAGCCCCTCAAGCCAAGATAATCTCTCAAACCAAGATAACCCCTGAAGCCATGATAATCTTTCAAGCCACGATAATCCTTCAAGCCACGATAATCCTTCAAGCCACGATTATCCTTCAAGCCACGATAATCCTTCAAGCCACGATTATCCTTCAAGCCCCGATAATCCTTCAAACCACGATAATCATTTAAGCCAAGATAATCTCTCAAGCCAAGATAATCCCTCAAGCCAAGATAATCCCTCAAGCCAAGATAATCCCTCAAGCCAAGATAATCCCTCAAGCCAAGATAATCCCTCAAGCCAAGATAATCCCTCAAGCCAAGATAATCCCTCAAGCCAAGATAATTTCCCAAGCAAAGCAAGCCAAGCCAAACCAACATATTAACCCAAGCCAAGCCAAGCCAAGCCAAGCCAAGCCAAGCCAAGCCAAGCTAAGCCAAGCCAAGCCAAGCCAGACCAGTCATCCACTCAACCCAACTCACCCATACAACCCAACCCAACCCAACCCGACCCAGCAGAAACCAGTCCATCTGAATTCACCTCCGAACTTCAGTATAAAGTGGCCTATTAACCCTACGAAGACAGGAGGACGGACAGATAGAATTATGCACAGCTTGCATTCAGAGAGAGAGAGAGAGAGAGCACTTTAGATACCTCTCCATTATATAAACCCAGCATGCATCCACCAGGAAACGGAAACGACAGGAAAAAAAGCTTTCATAGATGAGGAGTAAGGTGGGTGAGGCTGGGATGTAATGTAATGTAATGTAATGTAATGTAATGTAATGTAATGTAATGTAATGTGATGCAATGGAATGGAATAGATTATAAATGAGCCAGGGACCCCGAATCTTACGATGACTCCCAATTTAACGCCCACTATCATTTGAGAATAAAAATGGCCCCAAGGAAGTTTTCATCTTCCTCCTTTCCATTTGATTTTATTCCCAATTTTATGTCTGCCGCTATTTTCCGTTTTTAAGTTATTCAGGCATATGTTTTGTTGTTGGTTTTCTTTCAGTAAAAAATAATTAGCTAAACGGAAAACTTTCAACGTGATTAGAGGGTCTTTGATTCGTTCTCATTAAATCAATCAGGGATGGTTTAACTTTGTTAGTGTCATAGTTTGAAGTTTGATGGTGTAGTTACGATGTGTAGAGACAGTAAAGAGTGAACGTGGATTGGCTTTTTGATGTCTGCCTCTGTGTGTCTCTGCTGCGCTCTATGGGTCAATTTTTATGATTTTTCCGGTGAATTAGAATTTGGCTGTTACAAAAAAAAAAAAAAAAAAAAAAAAATGTTTACGCGCGTATGTCTGGCACAAAACAAGAAGAAGAAGAAGAAGAAGAAGAGGAAGAAGAAGAAGAAGAAGAAGAAGAAGAAGAAGAAAGAAGAAGAAGAAG
>CM060332.1:33168183-33170683 GCA_030674155.1 Stramonita haemastoma
TCTCCTTCCCCTCCTCTCCTCTCCCCCCCTCCTCTCCCCTCCTTTCTCTCCCTCCCCTCTCCCCCCCCCCCTCCCCCCCTCCCCCCCCCCCCCTCCCCTCCCTCCTCTTCCCCCCCTTCCCCTCCCCTCCCCTTTTCCCCCCTTTTTTTCCCCCCCTCCTCCCCTTTTCTTTTCCTCCTTCTTTTGGGTTTTTCCTGGGGCCCCGGGGTTTAACCCCGGGTTTAAGCGTTGGGGGGGAAAACCCCCTTTTTCCCCCGCCCCCCCCCCTTAATTTTTTAAATCTTTTTTTTTTCTTCCTTTTTTTTTCTTTATTTTACTGTGTCTCCTTTACAGGTTTTTTTTTTATTTTTTTTTTTTTTGGACCTTTTTTTTTTTTTCCCCGATTTTTACTTTCTTGTTTTCCCCTTCTGTTCCTTGTGTCTTTGTCTTTCTCTCTGTCGTGTCCCGGTCTTGCTTTCTTTGTCTCGCTCTCTCTCCTGTCTTCTCTTTTTCTTGTCTCTCGTCTCCCCTTTTTTGGTCTTTTATTATGTGCTGTCTTTGTCCCCTTCCCCCCCCTCCTCTCTCTCTCTTTTCTTTCTCTCTCCCCCTCCCCCCCCCCCCCCCCCCTCCTCTCTCTTATGTCAAAGATGTAAAAAGGCAATTGTTGCTTATTTCCCTTCCCCTCTTTGAAAAAAAAATGTTTTAAAGTTTTTTCTCCCTCTTCTGTGGGTTTCCTTTGTTTTGTTTTGTTATTCTTTTTTAAACTTTCTGTCACTCTGTTTGCCTCTTATAAATAATAAAAGATAAAAAACTTAGGGTTTTTAGTCCGCGGTTGTCTCCATACCACAAAAAAAAACCTGTGTGATTAATACACAAAACATTTGAGGAAAGGAGCATTGAAGTGGGGGGGGGGGGGGGGGGGGGAAGGGGGAAAGGGGGCAGAGATTTTAAAACGAGAGAGCGGACAGGCAGAGGACAGTACAGGGGGTTGGTAAAATCTTTTGATTAGGGGAAAACGGGGGAGAGGTAAAGAGAGAGAGGGGGAGAATGATAGAGAGGAACAGGACAGAGGACAAAACAGAGAGACGAGAGAGAGAGGGGGGGAGGGGAGGAGGGAGGAGGAGGAGGAGGAGGAGGAGAAGAAGAAGAAGAAGAAGAAGAAGAAGAAGAAGAAGAAGAAGAAGAGAGAGAGAGATACAGAGACAAAGACACAGAGGGAGGGGCAGAGAGAGAGAGAGAGAGAGAGAGAGAGAGGAGAGAGAGAGAGTCAGACAGAGACAGAGAGGAGAGGAGGAGAGAAGGGGATAAGAGAGACAGAGACAGAGAGAGAGACAGAGCTCTTTTTTAATCAGAATGAAATATGAGAAAGACAGGAGATGATTAAAATCTATTAATCAGGATCAAATAAAATAAATATAAAAAAAGACTGCGGGGGGGTTTTAGAACTGAGGGAGAGCGGTGAAAGATATACAAGAAAACTAATGGGGAGAACTCATCCAAAATTCAGGAGTTGGAGGCTGATGCAAAATCCGCTGCTGTATCAGGAGGGGATGGGGGGTGAGTGGGGGGGGGGGGGGGGCTTGTGGTTGAGAGTGTCGAACAAGTATTCTAACAGTTACCGAAAGCACGGGTTCGAGTCCCCTGGTGAGGCATCTTGTTTGTTTTGAGAAAGGTCCCCCCCCCCCCCCACCGTGGAGTTAACCTATTATTTTGTACTGACTCGACTCTTGCTTCCCTGTGAGAGAGAGAGAGGTGGGGGTGAGGGAGAGAGAGAAAGGGGGGGGGGGAGCGAGGGAGAGAGAGAGAAAGAGGGGGGAGAGCGAGAGAGAAGGGGGGGGGGAGAGCGAGAGAGAGGGGAGAAAGAGAGAGAGAGAGAGAGAGAAGGACAGACAGACAGACAGACAGACAGACAGACAGACAGACAGACAGACAGACAGACAGAAGAAAAAAAACACTGAACAAATGTAAATGTACATAATAAGCCTTGGGTAAACAATACACGAGGTCTTGGGGACGGAACCAGAACACAGTCAATGTAAAACTCATGGCCACGAGTCGAACCAAAGTGATGAATAACATCATTCTGATCTGAAGCTGTCTAGTGACATTCAGAAACCACTGTCATGCTTCACCTGATCCGTAATGATCAGCAGTAATGAACGTAGCACACAAGTCACAAACACACCTTTTTGCACTTTGTTCAACCGATTCTATTGTGTTCTCTGTGCGGGCGCCGCGCGCGCGCGCGCATACACACACACCAGGTGCACTACACACACACACATACACACACATACATACATACATACATACATCATACATACATACATACATACATACATACATACATACATACATACATACATACATACACACAGACACATTTACATCACTGTTTTACACACACACACACACACACACACACACACACACACACACCACACACAACACACACACACACACACACACACTGCTTTAACACACAGAGAGAGACAGACAGACAGACAGAGACAGACAGAGA
>CM060332.1:33183183-33235683 GCA_030674155.1 Stramonita haemastoma
ATAAGGCAGTTAATTAATTAATTAATTTATGTATTTATTCATTCTTTTATATCAAGGATTATGGAATAAGCACTCATGTGCTTTTTTTGCATTAAGTCCCTGTGTGTATGCACTTTTGTAAATCTTGTCATCTGTTCCCACGGGCACACAATGTAGGCCATTGAAAAGCGGAACAGGATTTAACATGTGCGCAAGATGTTCTGCGTGCGTTCGCGCACGGGACCTCGGTTTATAGTCTCATCCGAAGGACTTTTGGGGAGAGTGGAGTCAGCACTGATGTTAACTCCAGGAGAAAAATCTCCTCGACCGGACTCGAACTCGGTGGTCAAATTGCCAGCGCAATGTTCTGACCACTAGGCTATCCGTCCCCCAATTGTGTCCTTTAGGAGGCAGTGTGAGATGAAGCACCACACCGCTGTGGAAATCAGGTTTAGGAATGTACAGCTTGTTACTCAGGATTCATACAGAACTTTTGGGGGACAATTTGACGACTTTGTAAGACCTTGTTTTATTTATTTGTTTTAAGGATATTATAATGAATATTTTTTTTGCATTCCACACACACACACACACACACACACACACACACACACACACACACACACACACACACACAGACACACACACACACACACGCACACACTCACACACGCACGCACGCACGCACACGCATGCACACACACACTTACACACGCACGCACGCACGCACACGCACACACACACGCGTACGCATGCATGCATGCACGCACACACACACAGAATTTAATTTGGATTTGCTAACTTCTTAAACAAAATCAAGGATGTGTCACCTGGGACAAATGTCTCATTTCTAAAGTTATTCAAAGTTTTGAAACAGAGACTCCTCTCCCCCCCCCCCCCCCCCCCCCCCCCAAAAAAAAAAAAAAAAGTCCCAGGCTTCAGCAGACCCATAATGTCAGAAAAAGGAATAATGAAAAATCTGAAAGCTCCTGGAAACAAGCACTGTGTCAACATAATCATACCAGTGAGATTTTTTTTTTTTTTTTTTTTAATGTAGTTCAGCGTAAGTTTGGGGAAATGAATTTTTACGTTATGTACATGTCAAGTCAAAATTATGTGAAAAAATTAGTCCTTGTCATGTGTTAATGGCGATATTTCGTGGTGATAAGCAATAATTGCTCCGATGTGATATACTGTAGATGCAGGTGAAGAGTTTAGTCATACCTGACAGAATCATCTGTTGTAAGGTGCTGTATATGTAAACAGACTGTCAAAACCACCTGTAGTATAGTATGCTTCTAGAAATTGATTGATTTTAAACTGACATATATTTTTGTTTTACACCAACTCTTTTTTTTTTTTTATACTGTCACATTAGTATGACTATGTTTGATAGTTTACACGGCTGTGATTATTGTAAACAGGTGCACCTGTATATATTGCTACGATTGTTTAATTTCTATTTCTATGATCTTTTTTTTTTTTTTTTAAAGAAAAGCAGAGCTGCTAGTATGTGTTAAGTAGAGTACAATTTTGAGTTTTCATGCTGTGCAAAACTTGAATATGTCCAAGCTAAGATTGGTCAGTAGCTAATGGTGTCAAACATGTACATCGTTTTTGTACTCGGCTGTAGGAGGTAAAATTACAACATAAGATCAGCAAGGATTGATGTATTCACTTTGTTTTATGCACTAGATCTGGGGTTATGTAGCCTTGTGGTTTAAAGCAAAGACTTGAAGTTTTATCACTTTTAAAAATGTAGCTAGCAGCACACTGTGTGTGTGGATTTATTTGCAATTATCGCAGTAACAGTGACTCAGTTGCATATACTTTCAAGACTATGCCATTATCTTCCTTTTTTTATGTGTACATTTTCCCTTCTTCCAAAAGGTTAGGCTACTGGTAGAATATTTATAGCAAAGTAGCTCTAATGTTTGTATCGTTTGGCATTTAACCCTGAAACTGATTTTCCTGTTTGAATCTGTGGGCTTTTAGATTTGATAGTCCTTTCTTGACCATACCACGTGCCACTGACTTGTGACTGCAGTTTTATCCACTGTTGTGTTATTTGCGTCATGTTAGGACACCACTGCCACCAATGTTCAGGGCAAACTTGGGAGCTTATATTGTAGAGCTGGCTCCGAAGATCTCCAGTGCATCAGGATTTAGACGCTAATTTTTTGCAGTGGATATGAGTGGAGAAGCCCTGTGGCCAGACATCAAACTCATGGTCTGAAGCGTTATGAAGGCATAGTGACAGTTCTGGTGAGCTGTGTGTTGAGGAAGATTTTTCGGCTCAGTGCTCCAGTAGCTTTTCAGGGAGCTACAGGATGGTTGAGTTACAGACATTTCATAGAAAAGGGACTTTTCATTTACCTAGTTCCAGACTTCAAATTATCTAAACAAAATATATATATATACATACAATTGCCCAGTAGTAGTATAGTAATGCTCGGCAGTGATAAACAGTAACTGATCTGATGTGATGTGATGTGTGCTGTACAGTTGATACCTTTAGTCCCAACTGTCAGAGTAAACTGTATGACAAGGTGCTGTAAACGGACTGTCAAATTAACATGTGTAAAGCTACTGTAAACAGACTGACTAAATTTTTTTTCTTAAAAACTTTGATGTATTCTGTTGTATTCTATGGTTAATTTTTTTCTTATTCTTCTGTAAACTATATTATGAGGGTTCTGTAAACAGATTTTTTTTTTGTTAAAAGAATGATGATGTATTTTGATGTTGTATTCTTTGGTTGGGTTTTTTTTTTCCTTCTTACCATTCTGTAGAAATCTGTATGTAGGAACTGTAAACAGATTGATAGGGTTTTTTTGTTTTTTTTCCCCCCCAAAGAGTTATGATGTATTTTGCTGTTGTATTCCAAGGTTGTGTGTGTGTTAATTTTTTTGGTATCAGTATCGGTATCACATACAACTCTGAATATTGTAAATCGTGTGATTGTTGTAAACAGGTGCACCTGTAATATTTTATTTTAAATTGTAGAGAATCAGTTTTGCCAGAGCTTGTATTATGTAGGTCGAGCTGAACTCCGTGATTGTGATGTGCAAAACACTGAGCATCACACTTTGTTCATGCTAATCCAGCCAGTCAGCCAGCCAGCTAGTGTGGGTGAAATGACAAATGTACCACCATGTCACTTTCTCTCCTGCCAGGGTGCATGACTGACCATACTAGTCTGCATTGACCGTGTTGTTGATGGGTCGCATATGCCAGATCTGGCAGCAATGGCAAAACCATGGACATAAGCTGTGTATAGACTCTAAACTTTAAAAAGTTCTGATTTGATGAATACTGATTTCTGTACATGTATAGAGCCAAGATTTTTTTTAAAAGGGGGGAGGGGAGGGGAGGGGAAGAGACTTTTGAATTGGGGGGGTAGGACACTCAGAATCTTGAAATCTTGGGTTGGACTTTGTCATTTTTTGCAAGGGGGGGTGTATTTTTTAGTGCCGGAAGGACACTCTTTAATCTCATAATTGAGATTGTCAAAATCGGCCCTTTTTCAAAAATTTTGGGATTCCAGCAGGGGAAGGGTACTGCGACATCTTCAGCCATTCTTCCTTCCTTCCTTAATTAAAAACCACTCCACAGTTTCTTTCAATGATTGTAATTTTTATTTATAGCATACAAATTATCAAAGTGTAATAAACTTATTCTTAGTAACATCCAGTTTGTTTGTTGCTTGCTTGTGAATGGAATTTTTTTTATTTCAAGGATAATTTTTTGCTTCTTGACCAAACTACAACATATAGACAACCTATGGCACTACTCAAGCTGACCCACTCACAGGTGATTTAACAACCGATCATTACAATACTTCAGGATGACACACAATCACTAAATAAGCAACAATTGAGATCTTACAAACCACCCAAGACAGAGTACATTATCACGAGGGAGAAGTACATAAACTGCTGGCCTAAAGTAAAGTAATAAACATTAGCCTCAACAAATTCTGTCGGAAAACCCCATGCAGCCTACCAGGTCTCAAACCATGATGGGCTGACATGCTGACTTCTATATCAGTCTTCGTTCCCCTTCTGTATGCCTTTCATGTGTGCATGCTTCACAACTAAGCTAGCATGTGGATTTTAACAGGCAGAGTTTCCCTGGTTTGGTGGCCTGACAGAAGCCCAACATTGATAGCTCCCTGTGGATTTCTTGTATAAATACAGAGCCAGGATTAAAAACAAAATCACAACAAAATGCAATAGACCATACTATAAAATACAGTGGTACAAGCAGATTGATTTCAGAGAAACACCATTCGCAAAAAAATGAAAAAAACCGACAACCAAGAAAATACCCATGATGTAAGTAAGACAGGATCTTTAACCCAAAAGACGGCAACACCATGGATTCCAACAGATTCTAAATTCTCTCTTCCGAAACCAGAACAGACCAACATAAAGCTGGAAACCCCCCCCCCCCCCCACTCCACTGTGGGGCATCACCGAGTCTTAGCCCGCGCACAAAGAGAACGCTTGCTCGCGATAAAGCAAGTGCGTGTAATGAAAGCGCTTGCTTGTCGTTGAGGTGGACATATAGAAAGCCTGAAAATCGCGCTTGGGGCTGGTAGAATTTTACCATTTGGCACCATGGCGGATTCAAGTGAAGACGAACTATTGTTGCTGGACAGTGTTTTGCCAAAAATTATCCTAGGAAAACGCAAAATAATGGGCGTTAATGAGATAAATAAAAGGAGGCAAATGAAAAGTGAATATCATCATTTGTTTCCTTTGCTTAAAAGGAGCCCTTTTCGTTTTCAGTCCTACTTGAGAATGAGCCAAGAGACATTGGCTATCTTAGAAAAAATGGAACCAAAGATAATAAAGAACTGGTGCAACTGGCACCAACAGCCAATTCTGCCAGAGGAGCATCTAGTTATTACACTCATTTTAGTCATCAAACAATGAAGTGAAAGCTCGCATTGCAACAGCAACATCTGCTCTAGTCAGACTCGAGAAGATCATCAGAAGCAACAACATCAGCTTCTGCACCAAATACCACCTTTACAAATCCCTCGTGATATCTATCCTCCTATATGGCTGTGAATCATGGACTCTGACAGCAGAGTTAGAGAGGAGAATCCAAGCATTCGAGAACAAGTGCCACAGAAGACTCCTCAAAATATCATACAAAGAACACAAGACCAATAACTATGTGAAAGAAGAAATCAAAAAGCGTGTGGGCCCCCAAGAGCCTTTGCTCTCCACCATAAAGAGGAGAAAGCTGATGTGGTTTGGTCACACCACAAGACACAACACCCTAGCAAAAACCATCCTGCAAGGAACAGTCGAGGGCAAGAGAAGAAGAGGCCGCCAAAAGAAATCATGGGTTGACAACATCAAAGACTGGACCGCCCAACCCCTGCAACACCTCCTACTAGCCACACAGGATCGTGAAGCATGGAAAAAGATCTCTGTTGCGTCTTCTCTCATGTCCCCCCTACGTCCTTTGGGACATGGGACTGAGTGAGTGAGTGAGTTGAAATGTATGTGTACATACAGTTATATATGTAAGTATGAACACGCTTGCTCGCAATAAAGAATTAACTTTTGATTCTTTATGCTTTCCAAGCGTTGCTTGAAATTGCAGGCGTGATAAAGCGAGTGTGCTTTTTGTGTGGCACAAGCAAATTTTGAACAACATTACAAGCGCTTGCTTTATCGCGCTCGCTTTTGTCGCGAGCAAGCGTTCTCTTTGTGCGCACCCGTATGCATTATTCACCTTCCAGATCATCTCACCACAAACCCCAACACTTTCTTCGTCAGAAAACCACAAAGTCTTCACAACTGTCTCCCCTAAGAACACACAAAGTCCCCTCACTGACTAGTTAACTGCTCAATTTAAACAGGTTGAGTTTCAAACCCTTAAAAAAAAATGAAATGCACAACCACCACCCAAAAATCAAATGCACACCAGTGACTGCCGAGTAAAACTGACATGAGAAGAGTTTCTAGAATATACATGCACACACATAGAGAATAGAATTGAGACACACTAGCAACCTGTGAATAAAATGCCAACAAGACAGACAGACAGACCGGTTTCTAGAGCATGAAGCAGAAGCTTAGCAGAAGGAACAGCCTCTAAATCTCCTGAACAAGCCCAACATCACCATTCTGACCTGGGGTTGAGGAAGACAGAAAAACCAGTCCCCTATGGCATAAAAGCTGTGACCACCAACATATCTTCAGAATCAATCACCGATGCACTGCTGTTTTCAAACAAAACCCAGCTTGTCTGAAAAAAAAAAAAAGGGGAAACAATCCGTTTTTCTGGTAGGCAACAAAAGCAAAGTTAACATCAGCAACACAAAATTCATGTGATGACAGTCATAGAAAAAATTTAAAAACTGTGGATTGATAACCATGAACTGATCACTGCAATAACAAGGGGGAAAAGTAACCAGCACTACACAAATTAGGATTTTACATTTCCACACTTTTTTGGCAGCATAAAAAGGGAATGAAAAATGATATGTTGACAAACTCCACATCATACACTGCAGTGGTTTCATTTAAGCACATCCTTAAAAAACCTTTACAGAAAAATCTAAACACCCCATAACTGGTGCTGGCAAAAACCCATCACCTAAAAACATGTTTTAACATAAAAATTTTGACACAAAATCCACTCCACTCATTAAACTTGGTTTGATTGTCAAAGACAAATAAAACAAATACAAAAAAACAAACCTGTTAACTACCATGGTTTTTTCCCCCATGATCATAGCCAGACAGGTTGGTTCCCCCCCCCCCTTTGGCAGTGTAAAACATGACTACAACTCCCAAACATATCTATTTGAAACAAAAGCATATGCAGAATTTTTTCTATAAATTCTGATTTTCAAATGCATGTGCCTGCTGAAACAATCTCCTTAAATAGCCCCGTTGTTTTCTTACAAAAGTATTTTTTTAAAAATCTTGAGAGAAAAAAATCCAACTACAAGTGTTACTTTAGTCATACATGATGATGAAAGCCCCGTGGCTGAATACAAGCATCACAGAACACCAGATATAATGTTGCTGGGCATTTTCTGTCACTTTAAACACAAACTGCCAACAAACATGAAGAAAACCCACATTTCGTTACCACACACACACACACACACACACATATATATATATATATATATATATATATATATATATATATATATATATATATATATATATATATATATATATATATATATTGTGTGTGTGTGTCCTGACCTTGTTTTTCTCTCCAAATATGAGGAGACAAATACATGTTTAAAAACAGATGGATGATAGGATGCCCTATTTATTTCAACACATCTTTTCTCCATGTTTCTTTTACATATTAAGCATGTTAACACATAATTTGCTGACTTCAATATTATGCAAATCATATTCAGGCATGCAACCTAGGAGAGAGGAACAAAAATCAGATTGTTGGGGTCCACAGAACAACTCAATAAACCCCCTATGGATGAAGCAAAGAGCAACAACCCTTGTGGGATTAAGAAAAGTTCTTACCACTCAAAACAAAACTTGAACAGAACCCAAAAAATGGCTATCCTGTGATCCAGATGAATTCTGTTTGAAATAGAAACTGTTACTACAAAGATAACATGTAATCTTAAAAAGAAAAGGTCACTTAACTTTTTTGAACTGAGGTATTTAAAAAAGATGAGATAATTACACCCTTCCAAGAAATATTTCTTTTTTAATTATATGAATATCATTTCAAAAAGGAAAGTATTTCCTGCTTTGACAGCTCATTGTGAAAATGAAACATCAAACCAAGGAACAAGCTTTACTGCAACCTACCATATTCATATCACTTTAAGTCATGACAGATTTTTCTGTGTGAAATCCGGGCTGCTCTCTCCAGGGAGAGCACTTCGCCACTAGAGCAGCGCCACCCAATTTTTTTTCTTTTCCTGTATTTGTTTCCCTATCAGAGTGGCTTTTTTCTACAGAATTTTGCCAGGGAAAACTCACTTCTTGCTATGGTTTCTTTTACGTGCACTAAATAATTATGTGTAACACACAGGACCTCGCTTTATCATCTTATCCAAAAGATTAGCACCCATGATGAGCCAATAAACCGAGGTCCTGTGTGTTACACAAAATTATTTAGCGCATGTAACAGAACCCACGGCAACAAGAGGGTTGTCCCTGGCAAAATTCTATAGAAAAAAGCCACTGGGAAACAAATACAGTTGCAGACAGGAAAAAAAAAAAAAAGGATGGCGCTGCTCTTGTGGCAATGCGCTCTCCATGGGATGATCAGCCCAAATTTCATTCAGAGAAATCTGCCATGATTTAGAGTGGTGTAAAATGCATACTCTGGCCGACTACCACACTGTTAAGCTGGGGAACACCCAACAACAAAACCTTTACACTTATTAGCAACAAAAAAAACCCCCAAAACCCTCTGCTGAAAAGAGAGGTTGCATGCCTGAATTTCATGCTAAATTTTGCATATGTATATGTGTGTGTGTGTGTGTGGACACTTACATTTCATTTTATGGCTAATCAAAGCAGACACCCTGCATATTCTAACACATTTCTCATCATATCACTGTATCAAAACTTACGGTTTTAACTCAATCCACGATATGCAATGAAAAATCTGCATCTCATGGCCCACTAACTGCGTTTCACCTTTATTGCACACAGTTCAGCACACACCATTTACTGTACAACAGATTACAGTTTCATAATAAATAATACTTCTGAATAAACAGAATCTATATTTCAATACTGTGTACAATGTCTCAAGCTTCCAGTACATATTTGGTCCATTCACTTATAAATTAAACAAGCATTTTTGCAGCTATCTTCAAAGTGGTGAAAACACTGGCATAACCAAAATCTCATCCTTGTGAACCTTTGAGCTATAGCTGAGGAACAACCCCCCACCAACCCCCCCCCCCCCCCCCCCCCCCCCCCCAAAAAAAAACAAAAAAAAAAACACCCCAACCCTGACACAAAAATCAAGACAATAAAAATGTCAGCACTTTTCTGTATCATACACACACAAAAATCTTCTGAAGTTGGTGTATGGCTGCCTTATGGTGATGTACTTTTAAAACAGTCAAACACACAAATTTCTCATCCAGTGTGGAATTTCAGTCTCACAGTTATTTCCAGGCAGGGTAAAGGAGTCAGAGTACGTAGTCTGGGTGACCCTCAGTGTGTTGCATTGGGCAACAAGCAACAACTTCAACAATACACACTAAGCCAATTTCAATACTTGCTCTGCATAATTAGCCAATTTCAATATTTACTCCATATGGTAAGCCAATTTCAATATTTGCTCCACAGGAAAAGCCAATTTCAATACTTGCTCCACATAAGCCAATTTCAATACTTGCTCTGCATGATTACATCAACACGCCCTGCATGCATCAAGACACAGTTCATCTGAAAAACGCTTTAAGCTGATTGATTTCAAGACACTCAGCTTCACCTCACTTCATTTGACTTTTGAATTCTCGCCTCCTTGAGAAGTCACCACAGCACTGACTTTATTAAGCAGTGCGCACACGTTAAATCCTGCTCCACTTTTCGTATGAGTAGGCCATCGCGTGCCGGTGGGAACAGATGACAAGATTTACAAAACAGCATACACACAGGGACTGGATGTAAAAAAACGCACATGAATGCTTATTCCATTATCCTCGATATAAAAGAATAAATAGATAAATAAATAGATAAATAAATAAATAGATAAATAAATAAATAAATAAAAGCAGTGTGTCCAGGGCTAGGTGCACCTGGCAAAGTCCGTCCCTCTCCACTCTGCTTCACTGCTGGTTTCGAAATACTGCTCACGTCAAGAAAATGAGTTATTTATTTATTTTATTTTATACCACTTTATGCCACAGCAAATTTCTCTGCATGAAATTCGGGCTGCTCTCCCCGAGGAGAGCGAGTCCCCACAAGTGCAGCATCTACCCATTATTTACCTGCTTTCTGTCACAATACACAGCTTATTTTATTCCAATCCAATCTTCTTGTTTACAGCCCCAATGACTGACCACAGAGACCATACTGGGGCTGTCACCACACAGTGAGTTTTAACATACACTCTGTACTGTTCACAACACACAATGACACACCAGGATTAAGACACCCAGAATCAATCGATAACTTACGTCTTCCAGCACCTAAAAAAACCTCAAAAGTCATGGGTTTGAATCTGGGTGTAGGCTGGGGGGAAGAGAAAATGCGCCCGCACGCACGCACACACACACACACACACACACACACACACACACACACACACACACACACACACACACACACACTGGCAGCAGAAGGGCATTCAACAGGTTGCAGTCTGCATAAAATCCATCCTCCCCAATGTTTAAGGGTCCAAACACTGGCTGGAAAGAAGCTTCTTCTCCAAAGAATTCCTGCTGTCCACATCCCCCTGAAATTTCTTTCGTTGCCCTCTCAGCTCACGTCAAACAGGGTAACAGGAGATAGGGGTGGGGTACGTACCCCTGACTGAAACCTACCAGGCTGAAGTGAGCCGTATCGGGCCATAGAGTGTTCTCTATCGAATCACAGTACCATGCAACCCCCCCCCCCCCCCCAAAAAAAAAAAAACACCAACAAAAAAATGCACGAAGAAGACAACTTCAAACACTCTCACCATTGGTGAACCTCAGATGTCTAACCAAGGAACGAACCCCCCCCTCCCTCCCCTTACCCCGC
Source organism: Stramonita haemastoma (assembly GCA_030674155.1). Lineage (NCBI taxonomy): Eukaryota > Metazoa > Mollusca > Gastropoda > Neogastropoda > Muricidae > Stramonita > Stramonita haemastoma. The sequence continues at coordinate 33,193,887 of CM060332.1, forward strand.
CCCCCTTTCAAGCACCACACTTGACACCACAGACTGAACAAGACGAAGCACAGCTGTCAGTTTCCCCCACTTTCAGCTCCTCTCAGCTGCTAATTAATCCATCCCATTCCAGCCCAGATGGGGGCCAGCTGACTGCTATTTATAGCAGGAACTGACCGCACTTGAACTAGGTGAAAGGAAGAGGCACGCTACATATAGCACTCTGGACTGAGTGCTGTTGAATTTGTGTGTTGTGGAAGCAGTAGCAGCAGAGGTCTATGTCCTCAGCACGTTCACCACACACTTGGGGCAGGCCAGGGGGAGCAGCCCCTGCCTCCGGTACATCTGCTGCAGCAGGGAGGCTGTGGCTGGCAGTTTGCACCCCGTTGCCAGGGACGACGACCCCGTGCTCAGCTCCTGCAAGGACGTGGCCAGGACGACGTCGGTGAAGGCCGCCCTGGTGTAGTGGTGGCCGCAGGTGAAGAGGACCACCGCCCCTGGTCTGTGTCGGTGTCCTCGCCCTCGTTGTGGGCCTCTGTGTGTTGAGACAGATGTGTACGTTACTATAGGACATATATCTGTGTACTAAGAGATATGTGTACATTACTATAGGACATGATTTATCTGTGTGTGTCAGCAGATGTGTGCATGTTACTATAGGACATGACTTATCTGTGTGTGTCAGCAGATGTGTACATGTTACTATAGGACATGATTTATCTGTGTGTGTCAGCAGATGTGTGCCTGTTACTATAGGACATCACTTATCTGTGTACATGTTACTATAGGACATCACTTATTCATGTACCAAGATGTGTGCATGTTACTATAGGACACGACTTATCTGTGTGTCATGAGATGTGTACATGTTACTATAGGACACGACTTATCTGTGTGTCAGCAGATGTGTACATGTTACTATAGGACATCACTTATCTGTGTACATGTTACTATAGGACATCACTTATTCATGTACCAAGATGTGTGCATGTTACTATAGGACACGACTTATCTGTGTGTCAGGAGATGTGTGCATGTTACTATAGGACATCACTTATCTGTGTGTCAGGAGATGTGTGCATGTTACTATAGGACACGACTTATCTGTGTGTCAGGAGATGTGTACATGTTACTATAGGACATCACTTATCTGTGAACAAGGAGATGAGTACTCATTACTACAGTTCATCACATAAATATCAAAGGATGTAAACAAAGTAAAAATCCCTATGGGCATGCCAGGGGCTCTTTTAGTATAAATATTTAAAGTTATTGGAGCCTCTCAAACTGAATGAGGTGACATGGCTGATATGGCTTTTGTGGCTGATATGGCTTTCGTGGCTGGTAGGGCTAAAACAATATGAAATCGAAAGGAATTGCCAAAGCCTACATTAACATGTTGTTATGTTTGCAAAATTATATAAGATTTTCTTCAGGTATCAAACGCTCCTAGCATAACAACCTACACTCTTCTTTAGGGGAAATAAAACTTCTCTGAAGTTTGAGTGTGGCTGCTTATAATGGTGAGATATTTTTACCCACATCATATATTCCCATTTGCAAATGCATGCACAACATCTTATACACACATTAAAGCCTTTCTCTGCTTTTCAGAAGAGTAGCATTATGTGCCAGTGAGAATAAATGACATTTAAAAAATAATTTTAAAAATGCAGCACACAGGTGTTGTGTTCAGACACCATCCCTGAAGTAGTCAGAATGCAGCTTGCCCTGCGAGGATGCCAGGGGCCTGTCAGTATAAATATCATCCCCACATTCTGAAGATTATAAGCTAGAAATTTCCTCTTTTCTATCACTCTGTTTCTGCCTTCTTCCTTTTCTTCCTGTTACCTCCTTCTTGCCTATTTTCTTCCTTCTTGGTCCATTCTCCTGCCTTTTTTTTCCCAGAAAGACTTAAAAGATAACAATTCTCTCTTATGCACAGTGCACAAATCCAGCATCACTCAGTCAAGACTGCTACATCTAATGCGCCCTTTCCTTTTACCTAGTCCAAGTGTGATCAGTTCCTGCTATAATTAGCACCAGCTGGGCTGGGGTGGGGTGGATTAATTAGCAGCTGAGAGGGGCTGAAAGTGGGGAAACTGACAGCTGTGTATGCCAAAGTCAAATGCACTGGGCCTGACTTGTCAGGCGCTTAACGGCAGCATGACATATTTTCGCAATATGATAGACAACGATAGTTGCTGTCTAAGCTTCTGTCAAAGAAGAAGAATGCAGCTACCTAACAGTGGGTAAAAACGGTCGCATACACAAAATCTCCCCATTTTGGTGAACTCTCAGAGCTCTAGCCAGGAAACGGCTGTATGTAATAAGAGTATGGCTGCTGACATGGCGAGGTATTTGAAAGGAGTCATACTTGCAGCAAACTACTCATGTAGAGAGTACTTTCAATCTAACAGTCCAATCATGTTATTTATAGCCCCACCGACTATACAGGCCATATTGGAGCTGTCACCTATTTACATTTTAAAACTCATATTAAGACTGTGCAACACAGATTAAAACACAGATTAAAACGGGGTATATAACCCAACTTCACTGTCCTTGCTCGTATCGACACACCCTGTCTAACAGTGATTCCCAAGTAGGATATAGGAGTCAGAGGAATTTGGGAGGGGGGGGGGGGGAAGGGGAGGGGGCCAAAACCCCGACACTGACCCGAGGTCTGGGCACACAGGTGATCCAGCTGGCTGCGTGTGAGGGGGATGGAGGCGGAGGAGGGGGGGGCTTTGGACACGCTGCGCACGATGTCCTGCCACACGCGCTGGTAGGGGATCAGGTGGGCCTGGGGCTGCAGCACCGGCCCCCCTCCCCCTCCTCTCCCCTCCCCTCTACCTGCCGCCGCCGCCACCTCACCTGTAGGGCAACACAGGTGATTTACAGCAAAACTTCACAGGGGTGGGAGGGATTTAATTTAATCTTTTTCCTACTGGTTGCCCACTATTGGGCAACCAGCCTTCCCCGATTCCCGTTTGAGGAGATTTTTCTCCTGGAGTTAACATCAGTGCTGACTCCACTCTTCCCCAAAGTCCTTCAGATGAGACTATAAACCGAGGCCCCGTGTGCGAACGCACGCAGAACATCTTGCGCACATGTTAAATTCTGTTCTGCTTTTCATAAGAGTAGGCCACCGTGTGTCGGTGGGAACTCATCTAGATGACATTTACAAAACTGCATACACACAGGGACTGGATGTAAAAAAGCACAAGTGTGCTTATTCCATTATCCTCGCTATAAAAGAATAAATAAATAAACAAATAAATAAACAAAATATGTAGCACCCACATATGGGCAACTGAAGCATACAAATGAGCACAGTGCACATGTACAGGGAAAGAGGGGTTCTCTCCCTTAATGTAGGTATAGCATTAAGAATCACAATCCTGAACATCACCTGCCAAACTCCTCTGAAGTCAGAATATGGCTGCTGATGTGGTGAGATACTTGAAAGGAGTCATACACACAAAAACTACTCATGTAGAGAGCGCTTTCAGTCTCACAGTGATTCCCAGGTAGGATGTGGGAGTCAAGAGTGCATGTTTTAGATGACCCTCCCTCCCCTCAGAGTGTTAAGCTGGGGAATGTTCAACAAAAACCTGGTCAAAGTCTAAATACCCTCTATCCTTCCACCCTTCTTTCTTTCTTTTCCTGCCCTTCAAAAAGCTTATTTAGGAAGATACAGAAATAAGAATGAAGTCTGTTACCCCCCCCCCCAAAACATAACAAAAAAGAGCAAACAATTTCAGTGGTGTGTGTGTGTGTGTGTGTGTGTGTGTGTGTGTGTGTGTGTGTGTGTGTGTGTGTGTGTGTGTGCGTGTGTGCATGTGTGTATGTGTGTGTTGTTGTTCTTCAGTTTAATGTATGTCTGTTCACATAAGTGATATTAAACAAAAAAAACACACAAAAAAAAAAAAAAAAAAAAAAAATTGTGTGTGTGTCTGTGAGCGTGCGTGCATGCGTGCCTGTGTATGTGCCCACGCTTGCACGTTTTAAAGCAAAATGATAAATGGAGAACCCAATTATATTCTATATTGCGAGTTATGCAAAATGTCTCACCTGAGGAAGTTTGTGCTTTTCAAACAAAATATCCACAACAACGCCATGTTGAACACTGATAAAAATTAGCATGAGCTTCAAGTACAAAGAGAAAAAGGAAGAACAAGCTTCCAATTACACACCATTCTTCATTTAAACTTCAGTACGTCTAGAAATCTTGAAAACGGAAAACAGACAACAAAAAAAGAAGAAAAACAACAACACTACTCTTTATAATAATACAAGCAAAATAATCAGTATCATAGGTGATCAATAAGAAAATTGAATTCACAAAAAAAACATTTTGCAAGTTATAAATTACAGTCCCTTCTAATATATTACAAGAAAAAAGAATAACTAACTTAAATAAACATCTACAGTGACAAATAGCATATGCATGACACAATATGAAATACATAACATATATACATATATAACATATGATATAACTCAATATACCATACATCTGATTTACAACAAAAATGCTACAATATACTACATTACAATTCAATGCAACACAACACAACACACACAGAAAAACAAAAACCAGAAGCGCAACCAAAACTAGTCTACAATAGGTAACGGTAAAAGTGTTCAAATGACCTTTGTGGTCATTGGGAAGTGAGATGTCAGAGACCTCAGCTTCTCTAGGGGCCAGCATTTTGAGGGCAGCGCCCATCTCCTCTCCCTCGCTGCTTTACCTTCCCTGACCCTAAAGAGGGCAGGTACCATTTACAGCTGGGTTAAATGGGTGACTATACTGAAGCCAAGGTGCGCAAATGGTCACCCATGTACTTGGCAACCACACTCGGTTGCTGATTAACCTTAGCATGAGGAAAGTGTGTACTCTGACCACTGAGCTTTTCCATCAGTCTATAATTCTAACACACAAAGAAAAGAAAGCCTATCTATCTCTCTATCTCTCTATCTATCTATCTACCTACCTACCTATCTACCTACCTACCTACCTATCTACCTACCTACCTATCTATCTATCCCTTAGTCTGGCAACCGTGGAGGCACTCCTGAAGCCAAATATTGTAAAATCCAGAAGCACCAAGCATACACCTTGAGCACACACACACCTGAAGCCAGGCAGCCAATCTTCTCACCTGTGTGGGAGGGGAGGGGTCAGGGAGCCAGGTGGACAGGAGGTGTTGGGAGGACGAGGTGGACTCCACCAGCACAGCGTTCAGCACTTGGAGGCAGAAGGAGGAGGAGAAGTACCGGCAGTAGAAGGTGCCTTCTGCACCTGACCCTTTCTCTGCCACTTGACACCTGAGTTTTTTTGAGAAAAAACAAAATGATAAATATGAAAGTGTTTTGAGTACAAAATGAAATAAAAGTGGAATAAATTAGAATAGATTTCTAAGAAAAAGAGAATAAATAAGATAAATAGAATAAAATAAAGTAGACTGAAATACATTTAATAAAATAAAATGAAATAGTATAAGAGGAAAAAAAAATGCAATGTAACAAAAAATTGAGTAGAATTAAACCAAAAAAAGCAACTAAGAAAAAACTAAATCCAATCCAATCCAAAGCATTTCTCTAACAAATTCCGACATTCAAACATTAGACTGAAGTTCTGAGAAAATTTACCAAACTAAACAAATGATATATCTGGGTTGTCAACAACCTTTATACTTCAATATCAAGGATTTTTTCTTGACAGGAGGAACACTCTTCTCATAGTAGACAATCATAAAGCATTATCACTCATCTACGAATAATCATTTCCAAATGAAAAACCTTTTAGAATTAAGGCCATTATCTTGGGACTTAACCCATCCACATTGACACTTTTCAATATCACCAATGACATCTTTAAATCATCTTCTCTTGGCAAGCCATCTGTTGCAGACATGTGGCTCTACAACAGGACTTATTTATTTATTTATTTTATTTATTTATTCTTTTATATCGAGGATAACAGAATAAGCAATCATATGCTTTTTTTCATCCGGTCCCCGTGTGTATGCAGTTTTGTAAATCATGTCATCTGTTCCCACCGGCACACGATGGCCTACTCTTACGAAAAGCGGAACAGGATTTAACGTGTGCGCAAGATGTTCTGCGTGCGTTCGCACACGGGGCCTCGGTTTAAAGTCTCAACCGAAGAACTTTTGGGGAGAGTGGAGTCAGCACTGATGTTAACTCCAGGAAGAAAATTTCCTCGACCGGACTCGAACCCGGGTCTTCAAACTTCTCAGAATAAGCTGGACTGAAAGACAAACAAACTGAATCATTCAGGAAGAACTGAACAAACAACATACACTTTTAGGCCTGGTTAGGAAAATGAACTATTGTGGACATGCTGTGAGACATCAGAGCTGCCATGTCATGAAGACTGTGGCCCAGGGCAACATGGAGGGCAAGAGACGACAAGGAAGACCACCGACCTTCTATGCAAAGAACACACCAAGTGGATGAGTTGTTGAAAGATCAAATCTACAGAAGGACTGAAGACAGAAGGGATGGAGACAGCTGATAGAGCATGCATCAGAGGCAACCATCAAAAATGATATCGCTGACTGGTGAAACTTCAATCTCCACGTTTCCAATATTACACACCCACAGAACAGTCACCTCTTTTTGCTTATGGACAGTAAGGTACCTAGCAGACAGATATTTAAACCACCTGTGTGACTGTACTATACCTGAACAGCAGAGTGGCCAGGTGAGGGGCAAGGTGGGTCAGGTATGGGTTCAGCAGCTCCTGTAGCTCAGGCACTGACAGCTGGTGCTCCAGCCAGTGGTTCACAATCTGTGTATAAATGCATTATGTGCAAGTATGTACACAGCTGGCCAACATTTTAATTTTAAGAAGGTTTTAAATAAACCGAAAATTTGTTTTGCCAAACACTTGGGTGTTGGTGTTCTTGCTTGTTTGCTCGTATAAACATAGATAAATGCTCTGTCTGTATGACATTTCTGTTGGCAAACTTTAAAACCCAACTAACCAATCCGCCAAACTGAACAAACACAACTGTACTATGTGTTTCCAAGAGTGACCAGTCAGGCAGGCAGGGAGTGAGCACTGACCTCCAGACACAGGGTGGCCATTTTCTCTTCCTCTGGAGGCGGCCCTCTGTCTCCACACAACGCCAGTCTGAAATGGTAATGGTTATAGTTATAGTTAAGACGTAGGGAGGGAAAGTGAGAGGGTGAGTGAGTATGTGTGTGTGTGTGAGTGAGTGAGTGTGTGCGTGTGTGCGTGTGAGTGAGTGAGTGTGTGCGTGTGTGCGAGTGAGTGAGTGAGTGAGTGAGTGAGTGAGTGAGTGAGTGTGTGTGTGTGTGTGCATGTCTGTCTGTCTGTTTTATCATTTCAATGTCTCTTAAATAGTGATACACTATTTCTTATTGTGTGTGTAAGTGCAAGTGTGTGTGTTTGCATGCATCTTACTTGCTAAACACATATCACACAAGCACAGATGTGTACATACATAATATACTGAAAACAAACATTTTAACATTCATAGTGTAAAATTCACAAAAAAAACATTCCTCTCTGTTGTTTAAGTAACAGACCATTCTTTAACTGAAACATCAAGTCTCAGCCCAAACTCAAAAGTCCTTTTGTGTCAACTCAAATTTAACAATAATGATCTTTGGAAAAATAAGGAGCATTTCAACTATCATCCATCCCCCCTAAAAAAAAAATCTCCACACACAGCAACAAAGGAAGGACAAAGGTATCAATTCTGTGCACAAAAACACCTATCAATATGATAGAGGCATATACAGACAAGTTACAGACATAATCATTTCAACGACAGCATCAGGAAACTATTTCCATTTGTGAACACATCATGAATTATTAGTTCATCTTTAACCTCATTACTGCGCAGTTGACGAACAGTGTTCGTCATAGAAACTGTCGCCAGCAATGTTCAGTTAACGATCACTGTTTGTCATGATTCAACGCTCTCTTTGTTTCATCCAGCATGTACCTGAGCAAAATATGATAACAGCGAAAGGGTTAAGAAGCGTTTTCTTTCCTTACTCAAAACTTTACTTCTTTTGAGAACCATTTCTGTTTTGTAGGTTATAATGTGCTATATTTTATATTTTGTATTTTATTTTTATACCACTTTATGTCACAGCAAATTCCTCTGTGTGAAATTCGGGCTGCTCTCCCTGGGGAGAGCGCATCGCCAGAAAGGCAGCGCCTACCCGCTGTTTCTTTCCAAAAGCAATCAATCCATGTGCAGTTTCTACAGACTCACTTGAGGTGGAAGGAGACGACCTGAGCACTGAGGTCAGCCAGGGATTCTGCAGACAGGGCCTTCTTCTGGTGTGTCAGCGCCAACAGCCGGTAACACAGGGCCTGCAATGGACACACTTGCTACAGGTCTTCAAGACTGCTCACAGACTGGATTGGATTGTAGTGTATTGCATTGTTATCATATTGCATTGCATCATATTGCATTGTATTGTATTGTATTGTATTGTCCCCATGGAGATGCCAGGGGCCTTTCAGTATAAACAGCATCCCCACTTTCTGTAAATTCTGATCTAGGAATTCCCTCTTTTCTCTCTGTTTCTGCCTTGTTCTTTTTCTTCCAGTCACCTCCTTCTTATCAATTTTCTCCCTCTTTGGTCCATTCTCCTGCCTTTTTTCTACAAAGACTTAGATTTTCTCTCCCATGCCAAAGTCAGATGTGCTGGGCCTGACTAGTCAGGTGTTTAACGGCAGCACAACAGAATTTTTGCTCATGTGACAGATAACAATAGTTGCTGTCTGAGCTTATGACAAAGAAGAAGAAAAAGTATTGTGTTGTATTGCACTGCTTTGCTGTGTACTGTAATGTGCTGCATTTTACTTTATTTTGTGTACATATTTTACTTTATTTTGTGTACATCATTTGTGTACACACACACACACACACACACACACACACACACACACACACACACACACACACACACACACACACACACAACACACACACACACAACACACACACACACACACAGACACACACACAGACACACAGACACACACAACACACACACACACACACAAACACACACACACACACAGACACACACACACACACAGACACACACACACACAACACACACACACACACACACACAACACACACACACACACACACACACACACACACACACACACACACACACACACACACACACACCTACACTCACCTGGACGTGGCTGTGGTCCAGCATGCAGAGGTGTGCAGCAGTCAGGTAATCCCGCATGTCCACACAGTGCTGCAGCACACACACACACACACACACACACACACACACACACACACACACACACACACACACACACACACCTACACTCACCTGGACGTGGCTGTGGTCCAGCATGCAGAGGTGTGCAGCAGTCAGGTAATCCCGCATGTCCACACAGTGCTGCAGCACACACACACACACACACACACACACACACACACACACACACACACACACACACACACACTCACCTGGACGTGGCTGTGGTCCAGCATGCAGAGGTGTGCAGCAGTCAGGTAATCCCGCATGTCCACACAGTGCTGCAGCACACACACACACACACACACACACACACACACACACACACACACACACACACACCCTACACTCACCTGGACGTGGCTGTGGTCCAGCATGCAGAGGTGTGCAGCAGTCAGGTAATCCCGCATGTCCACACAGTGCTGTAGCACTGCTGTGCTGTCCATGTAGTCTCCCACATGCTGCAATGGGATACGCCACACATTATTTATTTTTTTTATTTATCTTTTTTTTTTTTATAATTCATTCTTTTATATCGAGAATAATGAAATAAGCACTCATGTGCTTTTTTTTACATCCAGTTCCCACGTGTATGCAGTTTTGTAGCACTTATGTGCTTTTTTTTACATCCAGTCCCTGTGTGTATGCAGTTTTGTAAATATTGTCATCTATTCCCACCGGCACACAATGGCCTACTCTTACGAAAAGCGGAACAGGGTTTAACGTGTGCGCAAGATGTTCTGCGTGTGTTCTTCCTTGGTTTATGGTCTCATCTGAAGGACTTCCTTGTTGCACCGAGTGCTGATTCCAATACTTCCTTTACAAAATATATATACTGAAAGGAACCAACCTATTCAAGCCTTACTTGACAAGTAAGGGATGAACCAAGTAAGGAATTAACCTATTTAAGCCTTACTTGACAAGTAAGGAATTAACCTATTTAAGCCTTACTTGACAAGTAAGGAATTAACCTATTCAAGCCTTACTTGACAAGTAAGGAATTTACCTATTCAAGCCTTACTTGACAAGTAAGGAATTAACCTATTCAAGCCTTACTTGACAAGTAATTAACCTATTCAAGCCTTACTTGACAAGTAATTAACCTATTCAAGCCTTACTTGACAAGTATGAATTCACATATTCAAGCCCTACTTGACAAGTAAGGAATTAACCTACTCAAATCTAACTTGACAGGTAAGGAATTAAGCTATTCAAGCCTTACTTGACAAGTAAAGAATTATTAACCTACTCAAGCCTTACTTGACAGTGGATATTTTTGGAAAGGTGAAGGTCTCTAGATTCTTTTGATAACCAATAATCCTGCATTCGTCACAAGGAATCCCATTTTTAAGTTAAATCATTTTTTGAAAATATGTACCCGATCTAGGGAAAAAAAACCTGGCAAATAGGATTTAACTTCAAGCTCAATTGCCTGGCAGTGAACGGGTTAATATTCTTCACAAGACTTCTTCAAACCAATCTTCAAAGAAAAAGCACAGACACTAAACAACTAGCTGTTGAGTTTTCTGATTTCATGAAAAATAGCATTGCCATTGCATTTTTCCAGACAATATCATCATTTGTATCATTTTCTGTTTGTTTTGTACACGTAAGTACATGGTGTCAACAATTTTTATCAAGGACACAGGCACGTATTGTAGTCAAAACTTTGTAATGTGGAGAGGTAAAGTCCAGCAAAAAGTTAAAGAGAGAGTGTGTGTGTGTGTGTGTGTGTGTGTGTGTGTGTGTGTGTGTGTGTGTGTGTGTGTGTGTGTGTGTGTGTGTAACCTACGATGAAGCCTCCTCATAGCAACCTGACAGCAAGGCAACTAAGCCATCCACGAAAAACTCCAATGGCAAGCCTAGCTCGTAAAATTCAAATTCATCCCACCCCACCTGCCATGCTGGAACACTGTATTTCCCATCCTTTTCTCACCTTGACCAATAGAGGAATGATGCTGGTGTGATAGGGGAGGTCACCAGGGCAGACAGACAGAAGACTGGGCAACATGAAGTTGTCTCCTCCTCCCCCTTCCTCCACCTGTAACAAGTGCATTTTGATTCCTGTAACAGGTGTGTAGCAGGTAGTTTTTATAACTGTTTTTTTGTGTCATTTATTCATCAATTCCTGTAACATGAGTATAGTAGGAAGTTTTCACAGCTGTCTTTTACGTCATTGATTAATAAATTCCTGTGTCATTTATTCATCAATTCCTGTAACATGAGTATAGTAGGAAGTTTTCACAGCGGTCTTTTACGCCATTGATTAATAAATTCCTGTCACAGGTGTATAGCAGTAGTTTTCACAGCTGTCTTTTACGTCATTTATTAATAAATTCCTGTAACAGGTGTAAAGTAGGAAGTTTTAATAACTGTTTTTTTGTGTCATTTATTGATAAATTCCTGTAACAGGTGTAAAGTAGGAAGTTTTAATAACTGGTTTTTGTGTCATTTATTGATAAATTCCTGTAACAGGTGTATAGCAGGAAGTTTTCACAACTGTTTTTTTTGTGTCATTGATCAATAAATTCCTGTCACAAGTGTATAGTAGGTAGTTTTCACAGCTATTTTTTGTGTTATTGATTTATCAGTTGTATGCGACTGACACACGACCCTTTCCAACCTCATAGTTCAGACGGATCATTTACACCTTCCTGATACCCGACTGCACAATCCACCCATCCCTCTATCCCTGTGACACTCACCCACTGCAGGGTCTGCAGGGAGGCAGAGGGGGGTGTTGGGGGACAGGGACCCATAGCGCCCCTGAGCCATCACGTTCACAAGGGCAGGCCTCGATGACACGTGGGCACCGTCACCTCGGACGTGTTCAGAGTCGTTTGCCGTTTCTGCTGCTGCTGCTGGAAGTGTCCGCTGCTGCTGTTGCTGTTGTTGCTGCCGCCCATCTTGGGGAAAGTGATCGTTGCCAGTCCCAGCTGAAAAGTGGTTTTAGATTATGAGGTGTTCGTGTGATTTAGTTGTTGGAAGTCTGGTTTAGAAATTAGAGTGTGTGGGTATGTGTTTGTTTCATTTAGAGGACAATGGAATAAGCACTTACACGCATGTGTGTGTGTGTGTGTGTGTGTGTGCCTGTGTGTGTGTGTGTGTGTGAGAGACTCTGTGTGTTACTCTGTGTGTGTTACTCTGTGTGTGTTACTCTGTGTGTGTTACTCTGCATGTGTTACAGTGTGTGAGTGTGTATGTGTGCATGCACGTGAGTGTTTTGTGTTTGCATGTATGTTAATGTACCTGTATGGATGCATGTAAGTGGGTGTGAGCAGAAGGGAAGGAGGTGCATGCACGACTTGTTTTTGTCCTCAAGTTTGTATAACAAAATTGTTATTTCATAATTAAGATGCATTCTGCGAACATAATATACAAAACATATCGAGACAATACAATTCATATCAACATGCTTAAAGCTACCTTAAAATCATACAGGCAGGCTTTGTTTTTCATCAGTAACAAGTGATCTATGAAATAATTATACTAAATGGAACTTAAATGTTAAAATGTGGTCTTTAAATGATACTTTACAGTCTTGGGGATAGGACAGCTCAGTGGCCAGAGCACTTGCTCACCCCAATCTAAGTTTAAACAGTGTTGATTGTGATCTCTTGGATGGAGGACTGTTGTGCACCCTGGCTTCAATGCAGTTCCCCAGTTCACCCAGCTGTAAATGGACATCTGCCCTCTTCAGAGACAGGGAAGGTAAAGCAGCAAAGGAGAGGAGATGGGAGCTGCCCTGAAAATCTTGGTCCCTTGAGAAGCTGAGGTCTGTCACCTCACTTCAAAATGACCTCATAGTTTAAGGAACACCTTTACCTTTTTTTACAGTCTTAATACATTACTAACAATGGACATTTATGGAAAGGACAAATGCCTCCATCACTGCTGTTGATGGTAGGAGCTACACATGACACCACAAGAACAAGATTTCTCCATCTTGCTCTATCTCTTCCGAGTTCGCCATCTTGCTCTATCTCTGCCAAGTTCGCCATCTTGCTCTATCTCTGCCAAGTTTGCCATCTTGCTCTATCTCTGCCAAGTTCACCATCTTGCTCTATCTCTGCTGAGTTTGCCATCTTGCTCTATCTCTGCCAAGTTCACCATCTTGCTCTATCTCTGCCGAGTTTGCCATCTTGCTCTATCTCTGCCCGAGTTTGCCATCTTGCTCTATGTCTGCCCGAGTTTGCCATCTTGCTCTATGTCTGCCCGAGTTTGCCATCTTGCTCTATGTCTGCCTGAGTTTGCCATCTTGCTCTATGTCTGCCTGAGTTTGCCATCTTGCTCTATGTCTGCCTGAGTTTGCCATCTTGCTCCATCTCTGCCTGAGTTTGCCATCTTGCTCTATCTCTGCCAAGTTCTACAACTTCCTGTAGCCACCCCTTACCCTCCCCCAAACCACCTAGAGCATAAAAGAAACAACCAGGACCCTCACCTGTCCACAGTCGTTCTTTCCCCACACCCAGAGGGAGAAGTCAGCATCCACAGCCACGTTGAACTCTGCCCCCGCACACAGGTGGATGATGTGCTGGTCGTTGATGCGCGTCAGCATCTTAGGAATGCGCTGTCAGACACAGCAGTTGTTTTTTTTCTCTCAAGATTCAAGATTTATTTCGCCTTTGACCCCTACTAGGGCATGGAGGATTTCAGTAAACAAAGTCAACTGTAACGGTCATAATTTGCATTAACAAAATACGTTTACGAGATGACATTTCACGGAAATAGAAATGTAAACTGTTTCATCAATGCCATGCAACTTAACTCTTCAGTAGAAATTTGCTAAGTTTTAATAAAGTCTTTTTTTTCCCTCTTGTACCGTCATTAATGCAGAAAAAAGACCCACACTGTCGTCAATACAAACGAAAAACCCTTTCACACTCTGTCAAGAGTGTGACATATAAATCTCCCATACCCCACCACACAGGATTTTATCATCACTAAATGAAGGGGAAAAAAAGAAAAGAAAGAAAAGAAACGTTAAGAGGAAAAATATCAGTAGTAATGGGAAAAGTAATGATTGCTGTCGATTCAAGCGCGTGATTTACTCCAGATCTTTTTTTGGAGGGTGGGGGGTGGTGCAAGTCAAATCATAAGTGGTGGTGGTTGGTTGATGGTGCAGTCCCTCTATTTGGGACTTTGATATCATCAAACTAAATAAAGCCGGCCAATTCAAGCAAAAATTGAAACAACCTAAATATTCTTTTTATAGAGCAGCTCCTGTAACAGAGAAGGGCTTTCTCACCCCCAGTTGAGCAGTGTACTCAGTACACAAAGAGTAATCGAGGGAGCAACATAAGCACAATTATGATGTTTTTGTAATTTCCCAGCTTAACACTCTGGGGTCCTTCTCAATGTGTGTGCACTGTTATTCACTCATCCCACCTGAGAATCAGTGTGAGACCATACGTGAGAAGTTTGTGTGTACGACACTTTTTTCAAGTCCCACAAAGGTCACCATACTCCATCTCTTGAAGATTTTTTTCTGTTTTACAGAATGGGCAGGCTGTTATGCTAAGAGCTTGTCATGGCTGAAGAGACAATCTCAACATGGTGTCTCAATGCAAAACATTGCGCTCCTCAGTTTGAGCTCCTAAGTTCACCAATGGTGAGATTTTGCATCCACGACTGTTTTTACCCACCATCAAGGTAGCCACATTCCAACATCAGGGAATGCATAACATTTCACTAGAGGCCTTGGTACTTCGCTTACTTCAGTAACTTTTGGCCTGGGACTGACCTTCACCTTCACCTGTCCTGTGGTCCTGTGGACCATGGGGCACAACTGACGATTTTGCAACCAGCTTCCTCCACTCCCCACGGTCCTCTGCCTTCTGTAGCAGATTGTTCCACCCAAGGCCTGTCCACTCTCTGATGTTGTCTTCCCATCGTTTCCTCTGTCTGCCTCTTCGTCTCACTCCCCTTACTGTTCCCTGTAAGACTGTCTTGGCCAGTCCAGATGATCATGTGACATGCCTGTACCACTTTAAATTGAAAAAAAAACAACAAAAAATTGAATTGTGACTGACCACAGCCACACAACTTCCCATCTACTAAAGGGAGAAAGATGCCAGAATGACATGGGCCGGGCTGAAGAGGATCTCCCTGAACCGAGTCTGTTGGAGGAGTGTTGCTGCAGCCCTTTGTTCCCAAGGGAATCCACAGGCATAAGTCAAGTAAGTCAAAGGGAGAAAGAACAGCATTGGCAGCAGACCCTAGGACCACAGGCATAAGTCAAGTAAGTCAAAGGGAGAAAGAATACCCTGGCAGGCAGACCCTAGGACCCAGGCCACCCACCTCATCCTGCCTGATGCCTGTGCCCAGCTGGTACTCCAGGTTGCGTCCCCACACATACACCTCCCCCTCCACCGTCAGCAGGCACGTGTGCAGGCTGCCACAGCTCACCTGTCCACACAACAACAACAACGAGGGTGGTGTGGTGGTGGTGGTGAAGTGTCTTACAATATGATGGTCAAGCCAAAACACCTACAGATCACAGTGCACAAATCCAACATCACTCAGTAAGGCCTAGTCACTCACTCACTCAGTCCCATGTCCCAAAGGACGTAGGGGGGACATGAGAGAAGACGCAACAGAGATCTTTCTCCATGCTTCACAATCCTGTGTGGCTAGTAGGAGGTGTTGTAGGGGTTGGGCGGTCCAGTCTTTGATGTTGTCAACTCATGATTTCTTTTGGCGGCCTCTTCTTCTTCTCTTGCCCTCAACTGTTCCTTGCAGGAATTTAGCGCTTGTTCCTTGCAGGAATTTAGCGCGTTACTTCCTTTTACCCTGTCCATGTGTGGTCAGCTCCTGCTATAAATAGCACCAGCTGGCCACAGCTGGGCTGGGCTGGGATAATTAGCAGCTGAGAGGAGCTGAAAGTGGGGAAACTGACAGCTGTGAGATGTACAAACTGAAATGTGGTCTCTTAGTGAATGGTGTGAACAGTTGCTTTAACTTCTGCATAGGGTTAAACCGCATTTTAACAACTAGAGCTCTGAGGTGTCACCAACGGTGTGATTTTGTGTTTGTGACCATCTCTACCCACCATTCAGGTAGCTAGCTGCATTGGAAGTTTTACACAGAAATTTTTCAAAGTTTCATATTTGTTCACACTTTAGGTTATATTCAATACAATTGTGTATACTTGCAGGGTCACAGTGAAACCTTTAGATGAATGGTGTAATGGAAAAAAAGCAATTACACTGCTTACTTAATGTGCCACCTGGAAATAAAGTCCAACTCCCGACAGTAATTCTCAGGTGTGATGAGGTAGACAAAGAGTGCATATTCTGGGTGACAAAAAACACTCTCAGCATCACTCAACACCGTCTCTTCAAAGTAAATACCCCCCCCAAAAACACACCTGAATGATTTTGGAATGGACATAGGTGGCGTCGACGTGAATGGGCAGGTGGAACATCTCCATGCCGTCCCCCACAGGTGTGGTGCCCTGCCCCATCTGACGGCTGCGTCGCAGGGCGTTGGCTGCGTACCGCAGGTTTGTGGGGTGGCAGCCCCAGGTGTAAATGCGGTTGCTGACCGTCACTGCCACCTGCGTCACATACACCGCCAGTTGTGGAGTCACCACATGCACAAGATTAACATCAGAGAAGAAAGGCGTTTATGATATAAAATTGTGAGTTGTGATTTTGAGATATGATCTTAATGCAGTTTGTTTACTTCTGTATGGACAAAGAAAAGAAGTGACACAGAATATACAGCTGGACTTAGCATAAGGACACAGATGAATTTCCCCATATATGTATATATATATATATTTGTGTGTGTGTGCATACATGCCAACACATACTTATATGCTCAAGTATACTATTTTGAAATCACAAAATTGCATAGATATAATAATAATATATGAAGCACTTAATGTGGATACATTAGGGGACGGACAGCCTAGTGGTCAGAACATTGCGTTGGCAATTTGACGACCCGGTTTCGATTCCGGTCAAGTAGATTTTTCTCCTGGAGTTAACATCAGTGCTGACTCAACTCTCCCCAAAAGTCCTTCGGATGAGACTATTATAGTATAAACCGAGGCCCTGTGTGCGAATGCATGCAGAACATCTTGCGCACATGATAAATCCTGTTCCGCTTTTTGTAAGAGTAGGCCATTGTGTGCCGGTGGGAACAGATGACATTTACAAAACTGCACACACACACGGGACTGGATATAAAAAAGCACAAGAGTGCTTATCCCATTATCCTTGATATAAAAGAATAAATAAAATAAAAAAATAAAAAAAAATACAGACATACTCTCAGAAACAGGCACACAGACAAAGACAACACACACAAACTCTACATATGCCATTACATGACTTTTTTGTGTGTTCATGCACACAATAACATTCATGCATGCATGCACACATAATTTTACAAACATTATCCATTGACAGAAGTATATATACACACACACACACACACACACAACACACACAAACAAACCAACCCCCCATTCCCCCCCCCCCCCCCCCCCCACACACACACACAGAGAAACAACCACTGACATTATGGAAGTACTTGGTGCCGATGACGGTGACGGGTTCATTGATGGCGGAGATCAGCACAGGGGAGGTCTGCTTCTGTGCACTGCCAATGCCCAGCTGACCAAAGTACCCACAGCCAAAGGACCACACTTCCCCCTGTCCACACACACCTTTCTGCTGTCACCAACATCAGTCTGCGCCCATAGACTGCACACTATGTCAGTCGTACTGAGCAAGTTATACACACCCATGCATGTGCACATGCATGCACGCACACACAAGACACACACACACACACTCATCTACACACACACACACACACACACACACACACACACACACACACACACACACACACATACACTCTCACACTCACTCTCACACACGTACACTCTCACACACATACACACTCATCTACACACACACACACACACCTACACACACAAAGACATGAACACACAAAACGCATATACACACTCTCTCTCTCTCTCTCTCTCTCTCTCTCTCTCTCTCTCTCTCTCTCTCTCTCTCTCTCTCTCTCTCTCTCTCTCACACACACACACACATGCACATTCTCTTTCTCTCTCTCTCTCTCTCTCTCTCTCTCTCTCTCTCTCTCTCTCTCTCTCTCTCTCTCTCTCTCTCTCTCCCACACACACACACACACACATGCACATTCTCTCTCTCTCTCTCTCTCTCTCCTCTCTCTCTCTCTCTCTCTCTCTCCCTCTCTCTCTCTCTCTCTCTCTCTAACACACACACACACACAATTTCTCTCTTATCTTGATGACTCTTTCCTAAATTTTCCCATTTTAGACTGCTGGTATCACTTTAAACAACATGACTGGATTGGATCTGGTCTCACCTCGATCAACACATTCCCACCTCAGAGCACTTCAGCACAAGAGACACACCTGATACAAACTCACCTGCACAACCAGCATGCACACAGGTGTTGTGTTTAGACACCATCTCTGAGGGAAAAAAAAAAAAGGGTAGGCGCTGCACTTGCGGCAACACGCTCTCTCCGGGGAGAGCAGCCCAAATTTCACGGAGAAAAATCTGCTGTGACATAAAGTAGTATAAAATAAAATAAAAAATAAATAAATAAACCTAACCGACCTGCAGCATCAGCCTTACTCACTCACCAGTTCACTAAGCACCAGACTGTGGCAGTAGCCAGTGGCCGCCCTGACCATGTTCCGCCCCACTAGTCGCTGCACACACCTGGGGGATAACTGGTCTTCTGGGTCACCGTGACCCAACTGACCGTGTACCCCCCAACCCCACGTCCACACTCTGAAAGGGAAAGGAGAGAGAGTGTGTGAAGTGTTGTGATGGTGTGAATGTGTGTGTTGGGTGTGTGTGTGTGTGTGTGTGTGTGTGTGTGTGTGTGTGTGTGTGTGTGTGTGTGTGTGTGTTTGTAAGAGTGTGTGTGTGTGTATTGGTCTTGCTTTACCTATATCCGTCTCTTTCTAGCTATTTGCATTTTTGTCTGCATAAGTCTTTCTTGCTTTTTCTATCAGTCTTTCTGTCTGCATCAATTTTCTTTCTATCTCTGCCTATTTCATCTGTCTTGCCCCTCCCTCATCTTCTCTGTCTGTCTGTCTCTGTCTGTCTGTCTGTCTCTCACGCATTTTTTATGTACCAGCACACTTGTGTACATAGCATGCTAGCATGCATGTGCACTCTCTCTCTCTCTCTCTCTCTCTCTCTCTCTCTCTCTCTCTCTCTCTCTCTCTCACACACACACACACACACACACACACAGACACACCCCCCCCCCCCCCCACACACACACACTCACACACACACGCACACACACACACCACACACCCACAACACACACACACACACACACATACCCCCACACAAACACACACACCTCCCCCCCCCACCCCCACCCCCCACACACACAGACATGGAGAATCGAACCTGCAGTCTGCAGTGATGACCAGGAGTGGTACTGACCACAGTGGACGGCCACACAGGTGTGAGGCAGCAATGTCTCCACCAGCATGGGTCGGTAATACATGTGCCGTGTCCCCACCCCCACCTGCCCGTAACGCGAGTTACCCCAGCCATACACCTGTCAAGTCAACAGCCAGCTTTGGGTTTGTTGTTTGGTCAACTTTAACCTGTTACCTGTCGGCACTTTAGGATGTGTGTGTGTAAGTTTAATACACGTGCTGTGTCCCCACCCCCACCTGCCCGTAAAGCGAGTTACCCCAGCTGTACACCTGTCAGTCGACAGCCAGCTTTGAGTTTGTTGTTTTGGTTCACTTTTAATAACCTTGTAACTGTCAGCAGTTTAGGATATGTGTGTTTGGGGGGTATGGGTGTGGGTGTGTGTGGGGGGTATGGGTGTGTGTGTGTGTTGTGTGTGTGTGTGTGTGTGTGTGTGTGTGTGTGTGTGTGTGTGTGTGTGTGTGGAGAGAGCATGTGCATGCATGTGTTTGGATGACTGTGGTGTGGTGTGGTGTGGTATGGTAAGGTGTGGTGTGGTGTGGTGTGGTGTGGTAAGGTGTGGTGAGGTGTGGTGTGGTGTGGTGTGGTGAAGTGTAGTGTGAGGTGTGGTGTGGTGTGGTGTGGTGTGATGTGGTAAGGTGTGGTGTGGTGTGGTGTGGTGTGATGAGGTGTGATGTGGTAAGGTATGGTGTGGTGTGGTGTGATGTGATGTGGCAAGGTATGGTGTGGTGTGGTGTGATGTGGTGTGGTGTGGCGTGGTGAGGTGAGGTGTGATGTGGTAAGGTATGGTGTGGTGTGGTAAGGTGTAGTGGACACCCCCACACCCCCACCCCCCCACACGCACCCCCCCCCCCCCCCCCCCCCCCCCCCCCCCCCCCTACCAGCCCATCCCCACACACACAACTTTCCCATCCGACACCACAATTCAAACAACAGAGGTTAAAACTGAAGAAGCCCTATCCCCCGAGGAGGAGGACCTGAGGAACGTACAATTCAAAGAATGCAGGTTAAACAGAAGCCCTACCCCCTGAGGAGGACGTGAGGAACGACGTACCCCCTGGTGTGTGATGGCCAGGGTGTGTTCCCCCCCACAGGCCACCCCCACACAACACTTTCCCATCCAACACCCCGATTCAAAGAACTGACAGTTAAACTGCAGACCTATCACCTGAGGAACGACGTACCCCTTGCTGTGTGATGGCCAGGGTGTGTTCCCCCCCACAGGCCACAGCCTCCACCCGGATGTGCAGCATGTGGAACGTCGGCACGCACACCGGTCCACTTAGCGTCCATCCTGCACCAGGTCACCGTGACCCAGTCTGTCATACACACATATACCGCAGGTACATGCACTCTTTGATGTTCATTTCATGATCAGCCTACACATTTGTATATATACAAAAACACATATTGTCTGATAATGATAGTTAATAATTCAACTGACAACTCTCTTATTGCCATAGGTTGTTTCCATGTGCTTAATGCGTGTTGCACAAGAAACCTCAGTTTATCGTCTCATCCAGATGACTAGCACCCAGACCACCACTCAGTCTGGTGGATGGAGAAAAAGCATTGGGCACAAACCAGTGAAGATTTTTTACTATCTCCCAGGTCAACTTCAAGCGTACACCTGCCGGTGCCTCGATTCCCTTTTATGTATATATGTAAACAGCAGAAGATCAAACATGCACCCTAAAAGACCCCAACATTCATGTCAGCATCTGAAGAGTTACAGGAACATGAACATACCCTGCATGCATCATGTACAAAAAAAAAAGCTGCTCTGAAAGGGGAATGTGTCGGCTGAGGCCAGCAGGCAGACCTCCTGCAGAGTGACAAGCACAGGAGAAGACCAAGCACTACACATTCCACCTACCCACCCAATATGGGAACACACAGGAGAGCACATCAAGCTTCACACACAAAAACAGCAGCAAAATCTATTTCCGTTCACATACAGTACATTATCCACACTTCCACAGCCTAGTCAACACACAACATGCCAGCATTCCCTCTCTCACCTGCCGTAAGAGGTGCGACCCCAGGTGTACAGGTCCCCGTCCCTGATGACAGCGGTGTGGTGAGAGCCACACGAGGCAGGTGAGAACTGAAGAGCCAACTGCTGTCTTCCTCCTTCCTCCCCCTGCCCCTCCCCCACTTCCTGGTGACAGCAGCATCAGAAATAGGGGGGTGTTTTAATGCAGTTGTTTTATCATGCATAATTTTTGTTTTTTTTCATGTTCAGTTATTTGGTGTAATATGACAGTGTGTCTGTCCTCTCCTGAACTTATGCTGCACTGAGTAATTGAATACTGATCACTGGAAAGATTGAATCCTTTTTTTTTTCCGTGTGTGTGTGTGTGGTGTGTGGTGTGTGTGGTGTGTGTGTTGGTATGTGAGTGTGTGTGTGTGTGTGGTGTGTGGTGTGTGGTGTGTGTGGGTGTGGTGTGGTGTGTGTGTGGTGTGTGTGTGTGTGTGTGTGTGTGTGTGTGTGTGTGTGTGTGTGAGAGTGAGGTGTGTGTGTGTGTGTGTGTGTGTGTGTGTGTGTGTGTGTGTGTGTGTGTGTGTGTGTGTGTGTGTGTATGGTGTGTTTGTGTGTGTGTGTGTGTGTGGTGTGTGGTGTGTGGTGTGTGTGTGTGTGTGAATTTTCATGTGTTTCAGCATGTACATGTACTAGTATACATTCATATAATCTATTTGTGAGTACATATGTGCATACTTCTGTGTGTATAGGAGTGTGTATGTATGTGTGTGCATGCATGCATGCATGCATGTGCGTGTGTGTGTGAGTAAAGTTATCACACATACAGACGCATGATATGATGTACCAAAATGAATAACCTACAATGATCATTTTACAAATAAAAGGATATACATTCGCTACATAATCACACACGTCCCCATCCACACACACACACCTACACACTAACCACCATCCCCCCCCCCTCCACACACACACACACATACCTATACACTACACCCCCCCACCCCAATACTCATATACCCCCCCTCCCTCAACACACACACACACACACCTGAGACTCAGGCTTCAGTGTGGGGTCAGACAGCAGGGTATCAGCAGTCCAGGGCAGCTGGTTTCCTCGGCGACAGTAGATGTGAAGGACGATCAGCACAAACACCTCCAGCACCAGTGATAGGGACACCCCTGCCTCCTGTACACACACATTGCAACACTGTAAACACACATTGCAACACTGTAAACACACATTGCAACACTGTAAACACACATCGCAACGCTGTAAACACACATCGCAACACTGTAAACACACATCGCAACTCTGTAAAAACACATCGCAATACTGTAAAAACACATTGCAGCACTGTAAAATCAAATTGCAACACTGTAAAAACACATATCGCAACACTGTATAAACACATATCGCAACACTGTAAACACACATCGGAGCACTGTAAACACACATCGGAGCACTGTAAAAACAAATTGCAACAATGCAAAAACACATGTAACACTGTAAACACACATCGCAACACTGTAAACACACATCGCAACACTGTAAACACACATCGCAACACTGTGAAAACACGTCGCAACACTGTAAACACATATCGCAACACTGTCAATACACCCCTCCCTCCTGTAAACACACATTGCAACACTGTAAACACACATTGCAACATTGTTAACACATATCGCAACACTGTCAATACACCTCTCCCTCCTGTAAACACACATTGCAACACTGTAAACACACATTGCAAAACTGTAAACACACATTGCAACACTGTCAATACACATCACACTGCTGTAAATACACATCACACTGCTGTAAATACACACCACAATACTGCCAATACACATGCACACACACGCGCGCACGCATGAACACACGCACAGACACACAGACACAGACACACACCACACAACCCAGTATCACCTGATCGTTGCCATCACCAATGACAGAGCTCAACGAAGCAATGGACATCAGACTGCCAGTCCTGCAAAAAAATATCATAGTTGTATTTTTTGCTATTGTCATCCTTTTAGTCATTGTTATTCTTTTGTATGTCATTTTTGTAAAAGAAAAATAAGAAGAATCATCATCATGAGTCACTAGTTTACTTTGCTGTATAATTCCAAAAATGTTTTACTGAATTACCAAGACATCCGGCATAAGTATGTAAGCTAATATTTGCTCCATGCTCTTAAAACTTACCTGACAGAGTGCAAGGGAGCAAGGGAGTGAGTGAGTGTGTGTATGTGTGTGTGTATGTGTGTGTGTGTGTGTGTGTGTATGTGTTGTGTGTGTGTGTGTGTTGTGTGTGTGTGTGTGTGTGTGTGTGTGTGTGTGTGTGTGTGTGTGTGTGTGTGTGTGTGTGTGTTCTGTGTGTATGTGGGTGCATGCGTGCATGTGTATATGAGTGTGTTCATGTGTATTTCTGCGCATCTCCACAAGCTAAAATATAAAAAGAAGAAACTTTATACTCTGACACCATCAAACTTGATACTTTAAGAACCTTTTCTTAAAATTTCACAAACCGACTTGCAGTAACTTTTCTTCAAATTCTTTTTTTTACAGTCCCTTACAACCATGGTAACTGCAATAAACTGCTGATAACTTACCTGTGAAGCGAGGAAGCCTGACGAAGCACCAGGTTTCGCACAGCCCCCTGGGAAGGGTCGAGGATGGAGGCCAGCTGTAGCAGTAACGGCAGTTCCAAAGAGGTGACGTGACATTTGATGAGGACGACATGTCGCATGACAAGCTCCGGGTTTGTGGCCAACACGCGCGTCACAGCCTCCTCCGTCAGACTGGACAACACGCCCCCTGTGGGTGGCAACACACACACCACGGCTGTCAGTTTCCCCCACTTTCAGCTCCTCTCAGCTGCTGATTGATCCAACCCATCCCAGCCCAGCTGGTGCTAATTATAGCTGGAACTGACCACACTTGGGACTAGGTAAAAGGAAAGGGCGCACTAAATTTAGCACTCTTGACTGAGTGATGTTGGATTTGTGTGCTGTGACACTGATAGGATCAAAACAGGAACACCGACACAACTGCCTAACAGCATTTTTTTTTTTCTTGCGCATCTTGCGCACACGTTAAATCCTGTTCCACTTTTTGTAAGAGTAGGCCATTGTGTGCCGGTGGGAACAGATGACAAGATTTACAAAAGTACATACACACAGGGACTGGATGTAAAAAAGCACGCGAGTGCTTATTCCATTATCCTTGATATAAAAGAAAAAACAAATAAATACATTTTTTAAATGAGCTGTCCTAAAGTTCAAGTGTATCAACTGAGGCCAGCAAGCAGACCTCTTGCAGAGCTACCAAGCACAGAAGAAGAAGACCAGGCACTACACACCCCACCCAGTAAGGGAACAGAGAGAGAAGGAGAGAAGAGGAGAAGTACCTTGAGCTGCCTGGAGCACATGAGCGCTGAAGCCTCGAGTCACCAGCTGGGTCAGCAGGGTCAAGGCCACCGGCAGCTGATCTCGGACAACCAGTCTGCCCAGGGCATCGGCCACCAGACCCCGAGCCTGCAGAGTGGAGAATGGGTCTCTAGTTAACAGGACTGAGCCTGCAGAGTGGAGAATGGGTCTCTAGTTAACAGGACTGAGCCTGCAGAGTGGAGAATGGGTCTCTAGTTAACAGGACTGAGCCTGAGGAGTGGAGAATGGGTCTCTAGTTAACAGGACTGAGCCTGCAGAGTGGAGAATGGGTCTCTAGTTAACAGGACTGAGCCTGCAGAGTGGAGAATGGGTCTCTAGTTAACAGGACTGAGCCTGAAGAGTGGAGAATGGGTCTCTAGTTAACAGGACTGAGCCTGAAGAGTGGAGAATGGGTCTCTAGTTAACAGGACTGAGCCTGAAGAGTGGAGAATGGGTCTTCTAGTTAACAGGACTGAGCCTGCAGAGTGGAGAATGGGTCTTCTAGTTAACAGGACTGAGCCTGCAGAGTGGAGAATGGGTCTTCTAGTTAACAGGACTGAGCCTGCAGAGTGGAGAATGGGTCTTCTAGTTAACAGGACTGAAGAGTGGAGAATGGGTCTTCTAGTTAACAGGACTGAAGAGTGGAGAATGGGTCTTCTAGTTAACAGGACTGAAGAGTGGAGAATGGGTCTTCTAGTTAACAGGACTGAAGAGTGGAGAATGGGTCTTCTAGTTAACAGGACTGAAGAGTGGAGAATGGGTCTTCGAGTTAACAGGACTGAGCCTGAAGACTGAGCCTGAAGAGTGGAGAATGGGTCTTCTAGTTAACAGGGCTGAAGAGTGGAGAATGGGTCTTCTAGTTAACAGGGCTGAAGAGTGGAGAATGGGTCTTCTAGTTAACAGGACTGAAGAGTGGAGAATGGTTCTTCTAGTTAACAGGGCTGAAGAGTGGAGAATGGGTCTTCTAGTTAACAGGACTGAAGTGTGAAGAGTGGAGAATGGGTCTTCTAGTTAACAGGACTGAAGAGTGGAGAATGGGTCTTCTAGTTAACAGGACTGAAGAGTGGAGAATGGGTCTTCTAGTTAACAGGACTGAAGAGTGGAGAATGGTCTTCTAGTTAACAGGACTGAAGAGTGGAGAATGGGTCTTCTAGTTAACAGGACTGAAGAGTGGAGAATGGGTCTTCTAGTTAACAGGACTGAAGTGTGAAGAGTGGAGAATGGGTCTTCTAGTTAACAGGACTGAAGAGTGGAGAATGGGTCTTCTAGTTAACTGGACTGAAGAGTGGAGAATGGGTCTTCTAGTTAACAGGACTGAAGAGTGGAGAATGGGTCTTCTAGTTAACAGGACTGAAGAGTGGAGAATGGGTCTTCTAGTTAACAGGACTGAAGTGTGAAGAGTGGAGAATGGGTCTTCTAGTTAACAGGACTGAGCCTGAAGACTGAGCCTGAAGAGTGGAGAATGGGTCTTCTAGTTAACAGCACTGAGCCTGAAGAGTGGAGAATGGGTCTTCTAGTTAACAGGACTGAGCCTGAAGACTGAGCCTGAAGAGTGGAGAATGGGTCTTCTAGTTAACAGCACTGAGCCTGAAGACTGAGCCTGAAGAGTGGAGAATGGGTCTTCTAGTTAACAGGACTGAGCCTGAAGAGTGGAGAATGGGTCTTCTAGTTAACTGAGCCTGAAGTGTGGAGAATGGGTCTTCTAGTTAACAGGACTGAGCCTGAAGACTGAGCCTGAAGAGTGGAGAATGGGTCTTCTAGTTAACAGGACTGAAGTGTGAAGGGAAAGAAGCCACAAAGAGAGCAACCAACCAAGCACACATACATGAAAGCAGACTTGTACAGTCATGCACACATACTCAACTACTCTCTCTCTCAAAGAGTCATGCATGCACGCACGCACACACACACACACACACACAGAGTCAAACTTTTTTTGCTCCTTTTTTTAGATGGATGGCTTGATCAAAAAAAAGCAATTGCACTGCTTATTCAATGCATCATCTGAAAACAGAAGTTTGGCTTTTCACACACACACACACACACACACACACACACACACACACACACACACACACACACACACACACACACACACACACACACAAACACACACACACACACACACACAAACACACACACACACACACACACAAACACACACTGCAGACTTGGCAAGATGACACTTCATGTACATACAACAAACCAACCATACTTCCAAAATCTATTTTTGTCCAAAAATAAGACAAAACTTTTCTCATATTCCTAATGATTCATTAGGACACTGCTCAGAAAACTTCACTGTTCGTAGACAGATTAAGCCTGTTAGTTTACTTCAATGCTTCAATACATTCCAATCATATGGTGCATAGCCCCACTGACCACAGATGCTGTAACGGCAATTACAATCAAAACTGTGCCATTATACCCAAATCAAAACAACAAGATCAAAACCAACAGTTCACTTTTCCTTGAACACATGCAGAGCACCTTGTGCACATGTTAAGACCTGTTCCATTATTCGGAAGAGTAGGCCATTGTGTGCTGGTGGGAACGGATGAAAAAACTTACAAAACTGCATACACACGGGGACTGGATGTAAAAAAGTACACGAGTGCTTATTCCATTATCCTTGAAATAGAAGAATAAATAAATTAATTTTTAAAAAATGATTACTGTCATTTCAACGAAGCTCATGAAAATAACTGTGTCAGTCATTTTTTAAATGTACTTACCATCTCCAAATTCAGAACGCAGCTACCTTAATGGTAGGCAAAAAAAACGGGTCACATACAAAAAAAATCTCACCATTACTGAACCTCAGACACAGCTGTCAGTTTCCCCCACTTTCAGCTCCTCTCAGCTGCTATCCATTCCATCCCATCCCAGCCCAGCTGATGCTAATTATAGCAGGAACTGACCACACTTGACTTGGTAAAAGAAAGAGATGCGCTATTTTAAACACTGGGCATGGACCCTCAACTGAGTTATGCTGGACATGTATGCTAGGCAGAGAGCTCTGGCCCAGGAATAGGGGGGGGGGGAAGGACTCACCATAGCAAACTCCAGCAACAGAGTGGTCAGCCCATATTCAGCTAGCAGGTCCAGGGCTTTCGACTCGTCAAAAGAAAACTTCCCAGCAGAAACTCTCTGGAACACATCACAGCAGCCATTCTCTGTCAGTCCCTGCTAGGATGAGGGAGGCCCAGTTTACATTGTGGGTGATCCCTAGAAGGTTAAGCTGGGGAACGCCCAGACAATATATCACACCAGATCTGAAGTGTAGGGTAACTAACTGCATACTTGAAATAATGACATCCATACAAATTTGAAACATATGTCTAAACATATACAAAGGTCAATCATTGAAAACATTCAACTATATTTCCAATATCTTTTTAAAACCTGTAAAAAAGCAATAATTACAACAACAAAAAACCCAAAAAAAATGATCTCCCACTCACCCCCACACATACACTCACCCCCACACATACACACACACACATACACTCCCCCCCCCCCCCCACACACACACACACAGACACACACAACAGCCCCTTCCCACACACACACACAAACAACCCCCCCCCCCCCACACACACACACACATCTCACACACACACATCTCTCTCACACACATATACACACACACACACACGCACACAAACACCCACCCACCCACCCACACATTCATCCTGCCCACACACACACCCCCACACACACACCCCTACCTGAACACTGTCCCGATCTGCGTGGTGCCATGTGACTGGTGAGCCACCATGTGAACGTAGCAGTGGAGAAGCATGTCCGCCAGCACTTTCTGCTCCGAGGGGCCCAGATCCGAACTGGAGTTCTGCAGTGCCTGTTTCAGCATCACCACCATCTCCCCTATACACCCATGGCCCGCCAGGTAAGCGCAACGCTTGCTGTGGGAACACTGTGTGCAAAAAAAACACAGTCATATGTTACATACATACATACATACATACATACATACATACATACATACATACATACATACATACATACATACATACATACATACATACATTATACATACATACACACACACACACATATATATATATAATTAAAAGATCACAAGACTTGCAAAAACAATACTGCAAGGCACTGTCCAAGAAGGAAGAAAAAGAGGCAGACCAAGGAAAAGGTGGGAGGACAACATCAGTGAATGGTCAGGCCTAGAACTCAACAAAATTTTGAGAAAGGCAGAACAGAGAGAGGAATGGAGGGAACTGGTTGTCAAGTCTTCCCTGGAGTGAGAATGTGGCTACCTTAATGGTGGGTAAATGGTCACATGCATAAAATCTCACCAGTGATGTGATGAACCTTGGAGCTCTAGCCAAGGAACAAAAACAAAAAACAAAAAAAAAGGTATACCAGGGTATGCATCCAACAACTCTGTCAAGAGTGCTAAATTTAGTGCGCCCTTTCCTTTTACCGAGTCTTAGTATGCTCAGTTCATGCTATAAATAGCACCAGCTGGGCTGGGATGGGATGGATTAATTAGCAGCTGAGAGGAGCTGAAAGTGGGGTAAACTGACAGCTGTAGTGTATGACATCTTGGCCCAAGCCAATAGCTCTGTCGGTTGTTGATGTCAGTAAAGTGTAAAGGCCTGAGCGTTACATGTTGTTATGTGGTAGAATGTTATGGTAAAGATCATCTTCAAGTCATCCATGACAACTTCCTGGCTAACAACCTGGATTTAATGGAAAAAGCAACAACAATAGGGTGAAAGACACAAAATAAAAACAGTTATACAGGAAAGTTTTCAAGTGTGTACTTGTGGTTTCACAGTGATTTCCAGGTATGCAGGTGTGAGGAGTGAGACAGACTATATATGTTGGATGACCACCAAGTGTGCCCAAGCTAGGGAACGCCCAACAACATTCCAGTTTGCTTCACCCTGTTTCCAGCCCTACTAACCACATCATGGCTGTCGCCTCATTCAACTGCAGTGGCTCCAGTAACATTCACCTCAAGTTCAATGCTAACACCTGATAATACCTTCAAATATTGATCAACACTAACGACATACCTGGATGACTATGGACACAGTGCCTGGGGCTGAAGACAAAGGATTATATGAAAACAGAGTGGGAGAAGTGGGGGAGGGGCAGACTACTTCGTGGTTAGAGGGCTGTGCTCATGATCTGATAGCCTGGGTTTGATCCCCCACCAGGCCACCCATCCAGGGATTCTTCCCCTGGAGCTAACATCACCACTGACTCCATTTCCCTGGAGGTCCTTCAGATGAGACTATGAACCAATTTATAATTTATTTATTTTATAATAATTTTTTCTTTTATATCAAGGATAATGGAATAAGCACTCGCGTGCTTTTTTACATCCAGTCCCCATGTGTATGCAGTTTTGTAAATGTTATCTGTTCCCACCGGCACACAATGGCCTACTCTTATGAAAAGCGGAACAGGATTTAACGAGTGCGCAAGATGTTCTGCATGCGTTCGCACACGGGGCCTCAGTTTATAGTCTCATCCGAAGGACTGAGAATGCACAGAGAACATCTTGCGTACATGTAAAAACCCATTCCACTTTTCAGAAGAGTAGGTCACTGAATGCTGGTTGGAACTGATGGCCAGACGACAAAATCTGTTGTTGTTTTTTTTAAACACATGCACACTGGTGTTGTGTTTAGACATCATCCCCAGAGTTGGAATGCAGCTACCTTAATTGCTGGCAAAAACAGTCGCATATGCAAAATCTCACTATTGGTGAACTTCAGAACTCTAACCAAGGACGGGAGAAAATAAAAAAATGACAGCATAAAGCTAATAAAACATACTCATAACAAAATTGGTAATAAAAGGATTATGATAGACACAGGCAAACATGCACCTATACATCCATGCATATTCAGTCACAACAACAAAACTGACAGAGGAAAGACAGAAAAAGACAGACGAGACACTGACAAAGAAAAGCTACAAAAATCCCACAAAAAAAGAGAGAAAGGGAAAATAGCTTGCAGCCAAGAAAAAGAAACAAACGTTCCATATAACTTATAAGCGTACTGATAGCAGCTGTAAAACATCTCTGACAGCAGCACACAAATCTGATTTATGACCACAACATGAATAAAAAAGGTCAACCTGAAAAAGAAACACAAAGAGGAAAACAGAAAGATGAAGACAAAAAAGAACACACTTCCATGACTGTACAACTTAATATTTCTCAGATGACTATAGATTTCCTGATTTCAGACACCCTCTTGCAACTTCCACCGATTTCAGAACGTCTTTTTCACTTACTGGATTATTGTTACAATTCCACAACAACTGTCTTGACTCTGCTGCTCTCTTTCGTTAAAAGCTTTCTTTCTTACCAGCAGAAATATCTGCTTGAAGACATTTTAAGGAAAACAACTCATACCAGAACTGTACTTCATTAAGATCAAAATCTTTTTCATATATCGATGCCTCAGAGCAAGAACGGTTTATCTGAAAGAAACACCAATTTTCAATTTTTTGATATTTGGTAGAATTTACTGTAAACTTTCAGATGACAAAACAATAAAATAATTTGTTTTATCAATTTTAAAGATATTTGAAGAAAACCATTCTTGCACAAAATTATCTGAGTGAATTTCTCATGGTAAAAGGGATGATTGCACAGCACTCCGGCACTCCGCTTTTGCTCTAAAGGCTGTAGTGCCAATTAACCTGGTAATTTGTGTAAGGAAGGACTTCCAGCTGTGCAAAACCTTCTTGCATGGGAAGGGATACACTAGGACCACTGGGCAGAGTTTACGCAACACTGGCGGGCCTGGATGCCGTGTGGTTCTTGTGTGGGAACACTGGTGGCTGGAGAGTGATCTTATCTGGGAAAAAGGGTCAAGCTAATCGCCATGCCATGCTTGCATGGAGGAAGTGCCAGTTCTGCTGTAATTTCTCTGCAGACACGGGTGGTCTGGCTTCACTGCCAATGTTTTTGCTATCATGGCGTTTCTTGTACATGTATTACAACACAAACATACTATGGTAAAGATAGCATCAATGCCCTTCCTCTCTCCTAAAACCGAACGCTTCCATTCAATCCTCGATTTGTTCTGACCTTTCAAACTTTTCAAGTGAGCATATCTTGAAACTTTTGAAAATGGCAACTCTACCGGTAGACCTTTCTTGCTCTGAGGCATCGATATATCTAAAATACACAAAAAAATTTTTTTTTCTAAAAGCATGTTACAAACTTGATACAAAAATAAAATGTGCGCCTTACATACAGTGAAATGTGCCACAAAAAGTCACAACAATCAAATTGCGAGTTTCTGAGGCAAAAGCATGACCTATCAGCATCATTGGACATCCACAATATCAAAAACATCTATTCCCCCTTCCCAATATCAGAAATATGTATCATCATGGCTTTGCTATTGATCATATGATCGAATAGCAATTTTAAATATGAACATATCTATATTACTTCTGTACCTTCCTATAACATTTTTATTGGCAGAATTTGTGTATACGTCAAACTCCACATAACCTAAACAATATGTCATAATAAAGCTTAACTACATCACAATATTTACAAGAACAACAACAAGCCAATTCACAAAGAATAAGACCAACACACAAGCTGACAACGTCCTACTAAATAATAGTTATAAACACAAAAAGCCCCCAAACAACACACACACACACACACACACACACACACACACACACACACACACACACACACACACAAAGCATAACCTGCCTCATAACTTAAATCATTTGATACTGAAGGTGTGCTTTTCGTATATTTTAACACTGAGTTAATTAATCGTGCATGAGTGTGTGCATGTGTACATGTGTGTGTGTACATGCGTGTGTGAGCATGTGCACTTTTTAAAAAAAGTACAAAGGATAACGATTCTTACGCTCTCTGTTTCTGAAAAACAAGGCTGACATGACGAAAAGAGAACATTTACAAGAAGCATAATACAAAGCTGAGGACACATACATGCCAATCACAGATTAAGCTCACACAGAAAAAAACATTCAGAGAAAAAAAATGAACAAACAGATATTTAACAATGATAAATACATGAAAAAAACACACACAAAAACAAATAACCACATAAAAAAATAGGCAGCAATTTACACTGCTTTACAATATAAGCTACTTACTTTCTGTCCAGGTTTGGTCTGAGAAATTTGTCAAACTTTTAGGTTGGTTTTTTTTTTTTACAGAAAACAAAACCACACATTTTTTTTTTTTAACACTGAGCATTTTCATATCTGTCATAAATTATCCATCCCAAAAGTCAGAAAGTTGCTACCTAAATGTCAAACAAACAAATGGTTGCATAAGCAAAATCTCAACACTGGTGAACCTCAAGAGCACTAGCTGAGGAATGAAAAAAATAGATATCTAAATCAAAACAACGGTGACTTTTGTAAGCCTGTACTTTTCATCAGTGAAAACAAGAGTGACAAGTTTTCCATGCTCATTCCAAATCCATTTCCCTTTATGCACCAGCGCCGAGTAAGTTAGCTATGGACTGTTGTAGTCAACTGTCAGTAACATCAAGGGATTCATACTGTGAAACTCCCTGAAGTCAGAATGCAGCTACCTTAATGGTTAGTAAAAACAGCTGCATACGCCAAAAATCTCACCAATGGTGATCTTTGGAGCTCTAGCAGAGAAATGTAAAACAGTAAAACAAGAAAAGAAAGAACTGCAAAATATGGAAAGACAAAAGTGAAAACAAAAAAATGCATGCTCTATCCACATCATTAATGTTAGTGTGATCATTTTCACTACTCTTGATTGTTATTTTGATGATGATCACATCATTATAACCAAAAGCAATGTGATGACAACTGCATACAAAAAAAAATGTCTCACACAATCTTCAGAATCACACACACACACACACACACTATCTCTCTCTCTCTCTCTCTCTCTCTCTCTCTCTCTCTCTCTCTCTCTCTCTCTCTCTCTCTCTCTCTCTCTCACTCACACACACACACACATACACACACACACACACATGCACCCACGCATGCACATGCACACACACACAAAATCCTGAAAAGATACAATCCCTTTCACCTGCCAAACACAAAACAAAAATAACAAACCTCCCCAAAAGTAAACAAAAAAACAAGAAAAAAAACCCACCCAAAACTCTAAAAAACAACAACAACAAAAACTTTTTTTTTCAAAGATAAAACAAAAACCGAGCTGGAAAAACCCTAAAAACAGAAGACCCCCCCCCTCCCCCTCCCCCCCAACAGTACTCAAATCCAACACCACTCAATCCAGAGTGCTAAATTTAGCACGCCCCTTCTGTTTACCTACTCCGAGTGTGGTCAGTTCCTGGCTATAATTAGCACCAAACTGACCCATCTGGGCTGGGCTGGGATGAAATAATTAGCCGCTGAGAGGAGCTAAAAGTGTGGGAAACTGACAGCTGTGACACACAAAATCCTGAAAAGGTACAGTCCCTCTCACTTGCCAAACACAAAACAAAAACAACAAAGAAACAATCCCCCCCCCCCCCCCCAACAAAAAAAAACAAACAAACATCCAAACAACCAAGAAAAAAACCCTCACCAAAACCCTATAAAAACAAAAAAAACCCCACATTTTTTAAAATATAAAACAAAAACTGTGCGAAAAAACCCTAACAACAGAAGAACACCCCCCTCACACCCCTGCCTCCCCCTCAACCCCACTCCCCCCTAAACAAAACACTTTTTCTTTTAATAAAAAAGATAAAACAAAAAACCGAACCCCCAAAAAACCCCTAACAACAATAACCCCCCCCCCCCATCCCCAGCCCCCCCCCCCCCACCACCACCACCACCTCCCCCCCCCACCCCACCCCCAACCAACTCCCCAACAACAGCAGGCACAAGATGGCAGGAAGGGTCAAGCGAGTCTGAAATCAAGCACTCCCAGAACACCCCCCTTGTCCATCCCCCAACTCCCCCCATCCCCCCAAAAAAAAATCGCTCACCCCCCCAGTTCCCATCTCCCCCCCCCCCACCCCAGTTAAAAATCTCTCTCACCTTAGAAATGGCGTAGAGGCGCACGGCCCTGGAGACGTGGCCCTGAGAGAGGAGGTGCTGGGCGGCCAGTTCAGCCAGCAGGGCAATGTCCAGCCCCACACTGATGGCCAGGTGCTCCGCCATCCCCCGTCTCCCCGCTCACCATCGTCTGCTGCAGGAACAGCCGCTCCGGGGACGCCCTGCATGCACACACAGGTAAAACACAACACACCCGATTTTAACACACACCTCATTTTTTTTTTTAAATGATTTGACTAACCCCTTGTTAACCCTCTTAGTCCCGACCTGTGATTTGCTGGGAGTGAATAATTGCTTCCCCCTGAATCTCCACCATCCCTGTCTCCCCGCTCACCATCACCTGCTGCAGGAACAGCCGCTTGGGAGATGCCCTGGACATGCATGAAACACACCTGATATTTTATAAAGATAGATTTAACCCCTTGAGTGCAAGATAGATTTAACCCCTTGAGTGCCTGTAGAAATTATTACTTTTTTGCTACGACTATTGTTGACTCGATTGGAAAAGTCGTCACTTGAGACAGCTTGTGTCTTTCCCAATATTTAGTCTACCTATTTTTTCCCTACGGGGATCCAATCCAATCCAATGATGTTGCTTAGAGCCCCGCTGACCGCACAGGCCATATCGGGGCTGTCACTTCGTCACATTTTAAAACTTGTATTAAAAGTGTGCGACTATGTACAGTTTAAAACACACATGCGTAAAACACACCTGATTTACTTACAAAGATAGATTTAACTCCTTGATTGCCTGTAGAAGTTATCACTTTTGCTATGACTATTGTTGATTAGGAAAGTAGTCACTTTAGACAACTTGTCTTTCCCAATAATACATTTAGTCCATCTTTTTTTCCCAATATTCTGGAAATGTAGCAGGCACAGGGTCAAGTGAGTCAAGTGCTCCTAGAATTTTCTCCCGTGATGGCAGCTCCACCCCCCCCTAAAATCCTTTCAACCTGCTTTCTTCTAGAGGGCTGGCTTTTTTATTTTTATTTATTTCTTTTTTTCTTTTACAAAAATACTATTAATTTTTTTCCTGATTTGCTGCTCTGTACATCATGTATTCTAGGCAGTCAAGGGGTTAATAATAAGAGATGCATGGATTTTTACACTCTCCTAGATCATCTGAAAGTACAGACATACCAATGCCTTAATTTCGTTTTATGTAAATACCCATGCACAGATATAACATGCCCACTAAAAGATGCCATAATTCATGTCAGCATTCCATGGTTTACAAAAACAAAGATCATACTTAGCATGTACCTTGTACCTGCTACTTTTTCCAAATATAGGGACACCACACTACTTCAAGGGAAAGAACCCCCCCATACCCATGAAAAAAAAAACCCACACCTTACAAGAATTCACGGACACAACACTACTTCAAGGAAAATACAACCCCCCCCCCCCAAATCGCCATGGAAAAAACCCCACACCTTACAGAATCCCCCCCCCCCCCCCCATGAAAAAAAAAAAAACCCACAAAAACATGCAGCTCTGCTGTCTGTTATCCCACTCCCCCACCCCCACCCATGACAAAAAAAACCTACAAAACCCTGCAGCCGTTTCACCCCTACCTGGGTCGACACTCATACACCGCGGTGTCAGTGATGACGATGCAGCCATCCAGCACGGTGTGCGTGGTGACGGGGATGTCGAAGGCCTGGGGGTCCATGGCAACGGTATCCATGGAAGGCTGCTCTAACACGGTGCCCTGCCGCAGCCGCAGCCGCTGCTGCTCCTCCTGCACAAGATTCAAGATTCACAGGATTCACAAGATTCAAGACTCACAAGATTCAAGATTCACAAGATTCAAGATTCACAAGATTCACAAGATTCACAATTCACAAGATTCACGATTCACAAGATTCAAGATTCACAAGATTCACAATAGTTTATTTCCCGTGTGTGAGTACATTCGAATTTGCTAGGACCATAGATTGCTATTGATTGCTTGTGTGATGTATAGGTTGAATGCAAGCGCTTTGATTTGTTTTTACAAGATATAGCGCTATATAAGTTCCATGTATTATTATTATTATTATTATTATTATTATTATTATTATTATTATTATTATTATTATTATTATTATTTACTCTTTTGAGCTATAGAGAAACAACAAAAAGCATGCATATCGATAAATGAATGACGGGTATAAAAGAGGAAGAGCAAAACAAAAGTACACAAGAGACAATATTTATGAAAATGGAAATAGACATGGTTATAATATACTGTTATGGCCGATGCGCTATGTATAGATGGCAAATTACACGTGTACCTGCTTGTCATGCCAGTAGAAGGGGAAGGAGCGCTGGCTGG
Organism: Stramonita haemastoma; assembly: GCA_030674155.1. Taxonomy (NCBI): domain Eukaryota; kingdom Metazoa; phylum Mollusca; class Gastropoda; order Neogastropoda; family Muricidae; genus Stramonita; species Stramonita haemastoma. Next base: position 33,231,457 of record CM060332.1, read on the forward strand.
CGCCCAGGATCTTCTCCCCCGAGGGCAGCTCCAGTTTCTGAATGACCGCGTCGTCGTTGAAGTCCTGTGACAGGAGAGGAGAGGTAAATGTGTTTGTGGTGACGTTTCTGTGTGGGTTTTATAGTTTTGAGTGATGAGTAGTTGTGTATTTGTTTACATATCTGTCTTTCTAGTTCTCTCTGTCTCTCTTGTTCTCTCTGTCTCTCTCTCTCTCTGTCTCTCTCTCTTTCTGTTTCTGTCTCTGTCTCTCTCTCTACCCCCCCCCCCCCCCCAAAAAAAAAAAGTCAAAGGAGAAACGAAATGTTTAGAGAAACAGCAGAAGCCACTTCTGTGACAAAACGGTTTGATGGCTTACATACGAAACTACGTCCATTTCTGATCAGATGTTACACCAACACATCAGAGAAATGCACACACATTACTGCCTCCACTGTGCATGCACTCCCCAGCCAAATCCACACACTAGCCTGTTCTCACACAGCCCTGTACACTGCTTGCAAATCCAACACCACTCAGACAAGAGTGCTAAATTTAGAACCTCCCTTCCTTTTACCTTGTCCATGTGTGGTCAACTCCTACTATAATTAGCACCAGCTGGGCTGGGATGGATAGCAAGTCACAGCGCACAAATCCAACATCACTCAGTCAAGAGTGCTTAATTTAGTGTACCCCTTCCTTTTACCTAGTCCAAGTGTGGTCAGTTCCTGCTACACTTAGCACCAGCTAGGCCCTATCTGGGCTGGGACGGGATGAATTAATTAGCAGCTGAGAGGAGCTAAAAGTGGGGGAAACTGACAGCTGTGAGGTGAGAGCAGCTGAAAATGGGGCAAACTGACAGCTGTGAGGTGAGAGCAGCTGAAAATGGGGCAAACTGACAGCTGTGAGGTGAGAGCAGCTGAAAATGGGGCAAACTGACAGCTGTGAGGTGAGAGCAGCTGAAAATGGGGCAAACTGACAGCTGTGAGGTGAGAGCAGCTGAAAATGGGGCAAACTGACAGCTGTGAGGTGAGAGCAGCTGAAAATGGGGCAAACTGACAGCTGTGAGGTGAGAGCAGCTGAAAATGGGGCAAACTGACAGCTGTGAGGTGAGAGCAGCTGAAAATGGGGCAAACTGACAGCTGTGAGGTGAGAGCAGCTGAAAATGGGGCAAACTGACAGCTGTGAGGTGAGAGCAGCTGAAAATGGGGCAAACTGACAGCTGTGAGGTGAGAGCAGCTGAAAATGGGGCAAACTGACAGCTGTGAGGTGAGAGCAGCTGAAAATGGGGCAAACTGACAGCTGTGAGGTGAGAGCAGCTGAAAATGGGGCAAACTGACAGCTGTGTGTACTGACCTGCATGGTCTCTGCTGAAGTCTCTGCCCGTTGGTTGGACAACACCAGCAGCTGGCAGCCATTACGGCGTGACAGGGTGAAGGTCAAGCGGTCCGTCAGAATGACGCTCTCCGCACCAGGGGGCAGTTTGTAGATGAAGAGGGGAGAGAACTGAATTTCACTGTCATACACCTGTGAGGAAAAAGAAAAAAAAATGTTACCACCATGCTATTTGAGGCTTTTTAAAAAAAACAAAAAAACTTTTATTTATCTAATCAAGATGAAAGGGTAGTGTTTTGCTACCTAACACACTCTCAATGAGGCGAGAAGCTTAAATTTCACACAGAGAAATCATCTGTGATTGAAAAGTGGTATACAACTCAGATCGCTGCTGCCTCTGCCAAAACAAAAAGCTTTTGTTAAGACTGTATACTTATTGGTACTGCTAATGTTTTCCATTTTCTTTTTCGTTCTCTCAGGGCAAAGGCCAGATGAAAAAAGGTTTTATTTAAAATAATGTTACCTTTGAGAATAAAGATCATCAGTCAATCAATCTTCCTCCAGTTTGTAAATAATCTGAACAATTACCAATACCAATACTTTCTCAATAAACAGAGATTCATGTGCATTACAAGCCATGACTATATAAAAACAATAGAAAAACACTTATCTGAGAAAGCAATAAAAATTAGATCTTGAAAATTCCACCTATGCATGTACACACTAACACCCATGTATGCACGGAACCATACAGAATGTAGGCACATACACACACACACACACACACACACACACACACACACACACACACACACACACACACACACACACACACACACTCACGCACACACACATGTTGTAAGATTTGCATGGTCTTACGGCAGATTCTCACCTGCAATGTGGCAGACTTTTGGTCGTGAGCGGTGATAAAATGGGGCCCCGTGCGTTCTGTGGATGCAGCACCACCCAGGGCTGGGACTGTGAGATGCGCTCTGCTGTGAATATTGGTGTGCTCTCCGCTGAAAACCAACACACACAGCATGCTGAATATTTCATTTATAGTCTACTTTTCTTTTTTTAGAGCTCCAAGGATCACCTATTGTGAAATTTTGATGAATGTAGCCACATTTGTGACGCTCCACCACATAATGAGCAGCATTGTACCAGAGGTATTTTTTTAGTTATTGAAATATTAATCTGCAATAAAAAGGCTGTTCAGTACAGAAAACAGATTGAAAATCAGACAATTCTGTGAGAAGTTATAACAAATTGAAATGATACACTGCAGGATGTGACAAAATGAGAAACGGACGAGTTTATTTTCATAACAGGTGGTCAGAATGAGGGCTTGGGTAGTTATAAAACACATTCAAAAGCAAAAGGAAACAAATTTATGCCTTGATATTTCATCACATGGTAGAATAACGGCTATAGTTTTATAATCAATCACAATCTCAAAATCCACAACCTGCCTTAAATGGCTCCTAGAGCAAAAATGGGTCAGGTGCTAAGTGACTCATTTCATGGTGGAGCATCACATTTTTACTTTGGGGATACAGCCTGGATTAATTTACAATATGTTTTGATTTACAATTTAAGTTTACTCTTTCATAATTACTTAGAAATTCTAAGGAAATGTGTTGAGAAGTAGTGGGAAATAATTCCTTCAGTTTCAGGTAGGATTTTGAATAGATTAAAGTGGTGATGATCACTGCATCAGAGTGAATGAAGACCGTGCCACTTACACACACATGTACAGGTGTGTATGCATAAACACATACATTTGCACACAAAAAGAACCATTGAATACATAAAGCAAAGAAAAGGAAAATCTAAAAACTTGGAAGATGCTAAAATTTATAAAGTTAATACATACACAAATGATGAATATTAAGGGTACGCGCACACACACACACACACACACACACACACACACCCACACACGCACACACACACACACACATGCGCCCTTACCCGAGCAGTCAAGGACAGACTGGGGAGGCACAGTGTGGGTGTCGATGTCAATGTACCCCATGTCGATGATGTCGCTGTCGTGGGAGAAGGGGGGATAACTGTCCTGGCTTCCAACAGCATTTTCCACTGACCACTAGACACTCCCGTCATCTGTCACCACACACACCACCACATTCCAACCCATTCATGTTTATAGCTGCACCGACCACAAAGGACATAACAAAGCATTATTGCACTTGCTTCAATACTTAGCAAAGGTTTTACACAACATGAGGATCTTGTTTTTACACATTTACCAACTTGCTTAATACTTGACTAAGGTTTATTTTATTTATTTTATTTTATTTTATTATTTTATATCGAGGATAATGGAATAAGCATTTGTGTGCTTGTTAACATCCAGTCCCCATATGTATGCAGTTTTGTAAATCTTTAAACAACAAGGGGATCTTGTTCTTGTTTTCACACCACAGCTGTCAGTTTTCCCCTTTTTTTCAGTTCCTCTCAGCTGCTATCCATTCCATCCCATCCCAGCCCAGCTGGTGTTAATTATAGCAGGAACTGACCACGCTTGGACTCGGTAACAGGAAGGGGCATGCTAAATTTAGCACTCTTGACTGTTGGATTTGTGTCCTATGGCATATTCCCCAGCTTAACAACCTGAGGGTCACGCAGAATATGCACTCTGACTCATCTCACCTGGAAATCACTGCAAGACCATAAGAATACTCTGGATGAGAAGTTAGTGTGCATGACTGTTTTGAAGTACTACCTTGTCATTCTGACAACAAAGCTCCAGTTTTAGAGGATTTTTTTCCCCCTTTTAAAGGAAGAGTGATAGTGTTATGGTAAGAGCTTATCATGGATGAAGACTATTTCAACATTACATTTTTATCCATATTAAGGCTTTAATGTAAGCTGGGACTTTTAGCTCATACCAAT
>CM060332.1:33245683-33255683 GCA_030674155.1 Stramonita haemastoma
TTCTTCCACTTATAGACAGACTGCAGTTCAACAAGTACCTATGTATGTTCAATAATTATATTAAACGGAAAAAGCCCCAAAGAGAATTGTGGAAAATTTTGCTGTCAATAAATACAGGCTTACCCATAGACTGTTTCTGCCCAGGCCCCATAATAATCTCTATAAATCAAGCCTTGCATATTCAGGAAGAACATTGTGGAATAACCTACCTTCCTGTCTGAAATCAGTTCCTTCTAAACAAATTTTTTAAGAAGCTTTTGAAGAGACATTTGATGGACAAACTGTAAGTCCACGATTATGTTCGATACTACCTCACATTTGGCTGTTTGTTGTTATTCATGCCCATGTTATTTTGTAATTCTATCATTTGTATGTATGACGTGAGCTTATGTTGTACTGTCTTGGGCCTGGGTTTTTTGTTGTTTTTTTATCTTGAGAGATTTGTTGTAAAAAAAATCCTCATTTATTTGAGTTTTTCAACAAGGTTGATATTTGTCTTTGCATGCTTTAGAAGTCAACTTTATGATTTTTTTTTAGTGAGGGCAGGATGAAAAAAAGTTGTGTAAACTTAATCTTTTACCCTCAATAAAGATCATTTTGACTTGACTTGACTTGACACATTCATTATGCTCAGAGGAAAATAATTATTTTGCCTTGTCATGGCTTATCACACACACACACACACACACACACACACACACACACACACACACACACACACACACACACACACACACACACACACACACACACACACACAACACACACACAGTGGAGTTAACATCAGTGCCGACTCTACTCTCCCCAGAAGTCCTTCGGATGAGACTATAAACCGAGGCCCCGTGTGCGAACGCACGCAGAACATCTTGCGCACACGTTAAATCCTGTTCCGCTTTTCGTAAGAGTAGGCCATCGTGTGCCGGTGGGAACAGATGACACGATTTACAAAAACTGCATACACACGGGGACTGGATGCAAAAAAGCACATGAGTGCTTATTCCAATATCCTCGATATAAAAGAATAAATAACACACACACACACACACACACACACACACACACACACACACACACACACACACACACACACACACACACACACACACACACACACACACACACACACAGGATTCAGTTATAGCGTGGACAACTTTAATGAATAATGCTAATAGCTAATGATGCAATGTCACTCTCACTTTCGACTGTAGCTTCCACACGCACGCTGTTTATCTAATATTTGTTTCGCATGTTCATTTTAACTATTTACTTACTTAATTCTCTGTTAATGTGTTTTTATTTCAGTTGTAATCAAGGCTAATCAAGTGTTGAGATATGCCCATGCCTCCTTGGTCATCTATTCTATTTCAAGTTGTTATTAAAAAGTTAGGGGTTTTTTTCTGGTTGTATTTGTTTTACTGTGAAGAAAAGAAATGTGGAAAAAATTCATGCTCATAACATTATATAAACATTATTACAGATTATACATAAGAGGCACTATGAATATCCGTGATCCACACAAGTTATATTATAATATATATATATATATATATATATATATATATATATATATATATATATATATATATATATAATGCATATGCTCACAAACATACGTTATTGTGTGGGACTATGGCATGTTAAGGCATAAAACACATAACTGCAACACACTGAACCTGAATGGGTGTGTGTGTGTGTGTGTGTGGGGGGGGGGGGGGGGGGGTATATGTGCGTGTGGGCACATACATCATACCACGCCACCCCATCCCACCACGAACAATAACAACTACAAGAATAAACAATTCTGTCATAATAATAAGGACAACAGCATTAACAACCAACATAACACAGAGAGTGAAGACAAACACACAGACAGACAAAAGCAGCTACATCAAAAACATTTTAGCAAAGAAAAAAGCAGAAACAGCAGCAACAAATAGAAAATAACACCAAAACAAAACAAAAACCCTACATAAAACAAAAACACACACAAAACCACACATAATACCGAACGGAACTGACAGACAAGCACGCTCAGCCAAAATGCCTTGCCAAGGGCAAAGAACAATCGCCTATTTTGGGAACAGAATGCCGCCATACAGGCATAAGATGATTAGTTTAGAAGAGCTTGCTTCTGAATCCGCCATGCCACACAACAACCTGACATGAATGAATAGGGAGGTGGTCTACAGGTTAACACCACACCTGCCTACAAACTGAGAAATGTGGGTTCCATCCCCGTTTGAGCTAGAACTTTTCTCACATCTGCTAGGACCTTGAGTTGTGGTGGTCTGGGTGCTAGGCTTTCAGATGAGGAGATAAACCCAGGTGTCATGTGCAACACGCATACGGCGCACGTTAAAAAAAAATCCACGGCAAGGAGAAAGTTGCTCTTGGCAAAATTTTGAAGGAAAAAGCCAATCTCTAGTAGAAATTTTTTTTGATACACATATCAGATAGAATATTTTTTAAAGGGTGACACTGTTCTTATAGCCACGCTTTCTCCCAAAGTGAGCTGCAGAACTTGGTGGTGGGGATATGGGTTGGGGGTTGGGGTGGGTAAGAGAAATCAAACATAACAAAGTATCTGATAAAGCTGCTTCCCTCAAAATAGATGACAGTAGGAACTGTGGCAGTCTCTGAGGAATTATAGCAGGCCTCCTATAAATGACAGGTAACTTTCTCAACTAAGAACGAAAGAAGAGGCTGATTTCATGGCACTAAGATAACAATGGTGCTTTCTGTCAAAACAGCTGGATCAGTGCTCCAACAAAAGTAACGCACTTACCTGGAATGCAACAAGTGCATAGGCCTATTCCATTTTTCCTTTGTGCCCGAACATTTCTCCCATATACTTGACCTTGTGTTGAGAGATCTGGCTGCTAGTCTTTCGGATGAAACGATAAACGGAGGTCCCGTGAGCAACAAACATTCAGCACACGTAAAAGAACCCACAACAGCAAAAGAGTTATCCTTGGAAATAATTATGTGGAGAAAAAGAAACTGATGGGGAAACAAAATGTATAATAATTATGCAGACATATTTTGTCTTTAATGAGTGGCTCTGCTCTTGCGGCCATGCGCTCTCACCAGGGAGAGCAGCCGGAATTTTACACAGAAGAATCTACCGTGACTAAAATGCAATATTATGCACTACAGATCTTGCACAGACTATTTATTTTGCAGCAGTACCCATCACAGGTTCACATGCTGGAATTATAATTATTCTCCATGAACTCTGTTGTGTAAAAGGTATCTGTTTACTTGACACAGAGATAGGATTTCTGTCTGTCTGTGTCTGTCTGTCTGTCTGTCTGTCTCTGTCTCTCTCTCTGTGTGATTATATCTGTCTGTCTGCTTGTCTGTCTGTCTGTCTGTCTTTCTCCCCCCCCCTCTCTCTCTCTCTGTCTGGCTGGCTGGCTGGCTGGCTGGCTCTCTCTCTCTCTCTCTCTCTCTCTCTCTCTCTCTCTCTCTCTCTCTCTCCTCTCTCTCTCTCTCTCTCTCTCTCTGTTTGTGTCTGTGTTTGTGTGTGTGTGTGTGTGTGTGAGTGTGTGTGTGTGTGTGTGAGTGTGTGAGTGTGAGTGTATGTTTGTGTGTGTATGTGTGTGTGAGAGTGTGTTTGTGTGTCTGTGTGTGTGTGTGTGTCTGTGTGTGTGTGTGTGTGTGTCTGTGTGTCTGTGTGTGTGTCTGTGCGTGAGTGAGTGTGTGTAAAACATTATCCGATTGAAAAAAATGATATGTCTATTTTTTTTAAAAACGTCTAGGATGTTTTATGTGGGTTTTTTTCTTTTTTTTTTCTTATAATTTTATTGGTAGTATGTCTCCCCCCCCCCCCCCCCCCCAATAAGAATGCTAGTTTTTAAAAAAAAATTCCCCTTTTATTCAAATGTATGATTTATATTACATGTATAATTCTTGATCGATAGTGGTGGATTGATGTTTTCGGTTGTTTATTTCATTTTGCTCTCTTGTTTGCTCCTTATCTACTAACGCTTTTCTTTTTTTCCATAATCAAAATTTTTTATTGTGACTTCTGATTTTTGTCTTCTGAAAGAGTGCATTTTATTACCTTATCATATATAGTGTCCTTTATTCTTGTGTGTTGTTTGGTACTGCGTAAAGTCTTATTGTTTAGTATATTTTCAACTTGATGTATCCCTGAAAAGGGCGGGGACTGGATGTAAAAAAGCACACGAGTGCTTATCTATTATCCTCGAATAAAAGACTTTGCCTTGCCTTGCCTTGCCTTGCCTTGCCTTGCCTCTCTCTCTCTCTCTCTCTCTCTCTCTCTCTCTCTCTCTCTCTCTCTCTCTCTCTCTCCTCTCTCTCTCCTCTCTCTCTCTCCTCTCTCTCTCTCCTCTCTCTCTCTCTCTCTCTCCTTCATTAGACCGCTGAGCCAGACACTTTGGCTCAAACAGGTTTGAACCTGATCAGTGAATGATCTATACTCTGTATGCCGGCAGATGACCACCAAGGACAACTAAACAATAGTCTCCACTGGACTTGGGAACTGAAGCTTAGCAAAATCTGTCTGTTGCTGTGCGTACCCGGGTTTTTATGCTTGTTTTTTTTTTCCCCTTTTCTCTCGTTTGATCTTAATACCCGTTCTTTGTTGAACACAGGTACAATGGCGCAGACGACCCTGAATGAATCCAATGGACATAGATTAATGAATAAGTGTACCAACTGACAAGGTATGGACTATATTCGTACAAAATGACGGACTTTATAGCCGAGTGGTTAAAACTGTTCGATTTCTATCTCATGTGTCCATGAAATCGTGGGTTCGAATCTCGGCAGCGTCTGGTGAATTAAGGGTGGGGTGTTTTGGGGTGTGGGTTTTGTTGGGTTATTTTTTTTATCTCCCGGGTCAATTTCATGTGCAAACCTGCTAATGCCTTTATTCCCTTCGTGTATAAACACATGCAGAAGATTAAGCATGCACGTTAAAGATCCCGTAATTCATGTCAGCGTTTAGTGGGTTACAGAAACACGAACAGAACCGGTGTACATCCCCAAAGTCGGAATGCGGCTACCTTCACGGTGGGCAAAAACAGTCACATAGGCAAAATCTCACTTTTGGCGAACCTCGAAGCTGTGGCCAAGGAATGAAAAAAAATCACAAAATAACTCTGAAGAGTCTAGAGCAGAACACATTTAATATGTGTGATCTTATTGGGGAGGTGCACTGTTCATTGATAACAGCCTCATCAGAAAATCACATAAAATCAGGCTTCACTAATCAGACACCATCAGCTAATCAACTGAAGGTAAGACCAAGAGAAGAACAAATACTGAGATGACAATACTTGGAGAGAAAGTGCCCCCTACCCCCACCTGAAAAAGAAAAAAAAAAAGATACAACAAAAGACGGGGGTGAAATACGGCTGGAAGATCTCGAGGCCTGCCGCTGACTTCCTGTACTCATGATCATGAAGGCAGGGAGGGGGTAGCCTAGTGGTTAGAGCCTTGTTTTCATGAACTGATGGTAAGATAGATTAAAGATCTAACTATCCGCTGAGGTGTTTTCTTCTTTTAATTCTTTGCTGGAGTTATTTTTGGTTCTTACTTCATTCTCCTGGAAGGGGTTTGTAAGAGACTATAAACCAGGGTCCAGTCTGCGAATGCATGCACATTTGTATTTGTATCAAATTTTGTATACCACTGTAAGTCACGGCAGCGTTTCCTGCGTGAAATTCGGGCTGCTCTCTCCAAGGAAAGTGTGTCACTTCAAAAGCAGCGCCACCCGTTACTTTTGTTCTTTTCCTACCTGCATGTATATTTGTTCACCTATCAAAGTGGGTTTTATGTACATAATTTTCCCAAGTAGAACTCTCTTATTGCCATAGATTCTTTAACCTGCGCTAAATGCATGGTGTACACGCCGGGCCTTTGTTTATCATCTCATTCGAAAGTCTAGCACCCAGACCACCACTCACGGTCGATCTAGTGGATGGGGAAAATGTTTCTGGCACAAACGGGGCTCGAACCCGGACCAGAATCGAACCCGAACTTTTCGCTTTGTAGGCAGGTGCGTTACCTCTAGACCATGGATTTGCTCTAGCACACACGGTAAAAACCTATTCATCCTTTTTTTCTTGTTTTTTGGTCGTTTTTTTTTCACAGAAGGATGAGCTAGCAATAAGCAGTAACATGGGTGACAGGGACATCGCAAGCGACCTTCAATCTTTGATAGGTTCCACCGGCTTTATATTGGCCAAAATAATTGAACTGAATGCCTGAAAAATTCAATGACTTGTCATCGAAGAGTGTTAAGGTAAAGGTAAAGAGGTGTCCCATAACCTTGACGGTCGTAGGGGAGCGAGGCATCAGAGACCTCAGCTTCTCTAGGGGACCAGCATATTGAGGGCGGCGCCCATCTCCTCTCCCTCGCTGCTTTACCTTCCCTGACCCTAAAGAGGGGTATGTACCCATTTACAGCTGGATGAACTGGGAGGACTGTACTGAAGCCAAGGCGCGCAAACGGTCACCCATCCAACTGGTAACCACGCTCGACGCTGCTTAACTTGACTGGGGGGGAAAACGAGCGCTCTGACCACTGAGCTATCCCGCCCCCGTAGAGTGCTAGAGGGAGAAATAAGTTAGTCAGTTCTGGGAGGTACTGTATACAACAGTCGACATGGAATTTCTCACTGGGATTTAGATATTGCGCTGTCCCCAGACCGGGGGTTGACGTGTCATAAACATAATCAACCCATCATGTAACATACTAATTTAATCACCTGTCTAGTATTTCTGATACCGAATAATGTCAGTTTCAAAACCAGGTGACGTACGTATGTTACTCCACCTCCCCCCCCCCCCCCCCCCCACCACTACCACCTCACAGATACACACGCACTTACACACGTAGCCCTCATTTTCTAATCAATCAATCAAAAAATTAATCCGTGCCACCACCAAGCTCCCCCGATACAAAAAAAAAAGTCAATCAGACCTCAACAACAATATTCCCCACATAATTATAGTAAATCCCACCCACTTCAAAAGCTCCTCACCAGGGTCGTGCCGTCACATCACACTAAAAAAAAAGTGGACACCCCCACTACACTCAACCCCCGCTCAAGCGTGAAGGGAGAGAATTAGTTGCTAATGCTGTCATGGGAGTTAAACGGGGGCCAGCCAACGACTGGGGTGTTAGCAGATTAGCCCTGCCAACTGGACTTACCCACGGGGGCTGGAACACTTTCCTTTGTCCACACAACTCTGCTCTGTTTGTTCCAAGGGTTCCAGACGAGAAAAAGGGGGGAAAGAAAGGGGGCATTGGCAGAATAGAAAGGGAAAAGGGTCGAGCGAGCGATCTTACACGGGAGAGTGGACTAGAAGGGGAAAGTGGAAGTCTTGTTAGTGTTTTAGGGGAAGAAGAAAAGTGTGGTAATCTGTTCGTCTCTCTCCTCTTCACGGTTGGGGGTCTTCTTTTTTGTTTCATTGTCGGGCTGACAACTCGGTCTCAATAGAGGAATTATGTCTGTGCTACCGAACCGCCCTCGCACCTCTGAGTAAGTCTGAGAGATCTGTGTTGTTTTTGAACTGGCTACTAACGAGTCTCTCCTCTCTCTCTCTCTCTCTCTCTCTCTCTCTCTCTCTCTCTCTCCTCTCTCTCTCTCTCTCTCTCTCTCTCTGCTGGTGGTGATGCTGGTATGTAGGGGTAGGGAGGGGGTTTCTTAGCTTTATTCCCTGATCAGGGCAAGGGCCGGATGAAAAAAAGTATGTAATGCTTACTTACTCTGTTACCCTTGAAAAATAAAGATTATTCATTCATTCATTCATTCATTCATTCATTCATTCATTCATTCATTCTCTCTCTCTCTCTCTCTCCTCCTCTCTCTCTCTTCTCTCTCTCCTCTCTCTCTCTCTCTCTCTCTCTCTCTCTCTCTCTCTCCTCTCTCTCTCTCTCTCTCTTGGAATTCAGCCATTTTTCTTTTCTTTTCTTTTCATTCTAAAAATTATGTCATAGGTCATACGTACTTTGGGGATTTCAAACTTTGTTTTTCGTTCTTGAAAGTTCATCAAAACACACACTCACATAATTATTATGTACAATCAGGCAAAAAGATAGTCTGTGCGTGTGCGTGAGAGGGTGGTGTGTGTGTGTGTGTGTGTGTGTGTGTGTGTGTGTGTGAGAGAGAGAGAGAGAGAGAGAGAGAGAGAGAGAGAGAGAGAGAGAGAGAGAGAGAGAGAGAGAGAGAGAGAGAGAGGGAGTAAAATGCAGAGAAACAGACTGAGACTGAGACAGAGAGATGTGTCACAATATTCCCCGAGTTCAACACAGGCACAATATATACGCCATGTTTTAACACGTACTGTGTGTCACATACGTCAATATCTATTGTTATTTGCACAAGAACCATTCGTTGAACTTTAGGATATGAATGAGCAGGCCACTGTCATAGTTCTTTTTTTTTTATTTTTTTTTTTTTTTTTTAAGTTCTCCATTTAAGTTACGTCATTGAGGAAAAGCTGTTCAGAATTGGCTCAGCAGCATCTATAAAACCGACATTGTCCTCAACAGTATTTTTGCAAGCAGTATAATCCTCCGTTTAGGTATAACATCGTACGCAATTCTTGCCACAAATACTGATGTGACACCTCTCTGTCTCTGACTCTGACTTTTTGTTTCTCTGCGTTTTCATCTGCAAAATGTTACTCCAGAATTGTAAGGGGTCTAGATCTACAAAGTATTGTTTGGTTTTCACAGGACGACCGATTCCGTACAAATTGCCTTTTTTTTACCCCGAGAACATCCATTGTAAAATGAGCTATTAAAATGTAAAAAGAAAAAAAAGAAAACGAATGAAAAAAAATTTAAAGGCAGAAAAAAATGAGAGAGAGAGAGAGAGAGAGACAGACAGGCAGACAGACAGAGGCATACAGAGACAGACACAGTCAGACATACAGGCAACCAACCCACCAACCAACCTACCCACCCACCAACCAACAAACCAGCCAGCCAGACAGACAAGAAAGAAACAATACAGCGATGTGGCGAGAGTGAGCGGCCCCCACAAGGCAAATGGCTCAGTAGTGTCTGTGCAGTGCAGTGGGAGTCAGCCAGTGTCACAGTGCCCTGGCAGGGGTTGGCATGGCAGCTGTCAGTGTCACAGCCCGGGGAGATGACTGCCACTCTCCATCGCCTCTCATCTGTCCTCAGCTGACATCGCCACTGCTGGGGGCATCCTCTCTTGCCTCTTGCCATAATGTCTCTTTGTAGCATGTCTGAAGGATGCTGTAGCCTAGTGGTTAAGTTAAGGCAGCTTTGAGCTCCATCTCTTGGATCCATAAAAGTTGTGGGTTCGAATCTCGGTAGTGGCTCTTTGTGAATTCAGGGGTGGGGGTGGGGGTGGGGGGTTAATTACTATCTCCCTGATCAACTCAAAGTGCAGACATGTCCGTGTCTTAATTATCTTCGTGTATGTATACATGTAAGAGATCAGATATGCATGTTGAAGATCCCGTAATTTATGTCAGTGTTAGGTCGTTAACGGAAACACGATTATAACCAGCATGCATCCTATACTAAGCAAGCAAGCATCCACCCATCCCTAAAAAAACAAAACAAAACAAAAAAACTCACGAAAAAAACACACACAAAAACAAACCCCAAACCCCAGCTGCTCCGAAGTGGCGGCTAGGGTCAGCGGGCAAACCTCCTTCAAGTGCTAGGGAAGCAGAGTAGTAGTAGTAGTAGTAGTAGTAGTAGTAGTAGTAGTAGTAGTAGTAGTAGTAGTAGTAGTAGTAGTAGTAGCAGCAGCAGCAGCAGCAGCAGCAGCAGCAGTAGTAGTAGTAGTAGTAGTAGTGATACCAATAATAATAAGAAGTAAGAGGAAGAAGAATGATTGCTTTTTCCTAAACTAACTTCAACTGTGTCGCAAGGGACATATTCGTGTTTGTTACACAGTTAGGTTATTCGCATTCCCTCATGTCTAGTCATTGGTGGTAAGCCTATTGCACGTCAGTTTGCTCTCTTATTTTAATAATAATA
>CM060332.1:33258183-33260683 GCA_030674155.1 Stramonita haemastoma
CCTTCCTCTCCTCTCCTTCGGCACCCGTCTACCTGATACCAGTGATACCCGTGCACTTAAAAAAAAACCTAAAAAAAAACAACAACCCAATATCCTCCATGGGGCTAGTTGGCGAAGATCCATGGCTACTTGGGTGTTGATAACAGCCGTCGTCAGTTCAATTAATCACCCATGACCATTATTTTGCGGGGGCCAAAAAGGGTTAAACGGCTGTGTGTAGTCATGGCGTGACCGTTGGGTATTTGGGGGTAGGTGTATGTAACAGGCCAGGGTGCTGCACTGCACGTTTGAGGCCTAGTTTCGGGGTGGTGGTCGTGTGCTGACTACAGTCACGCTAGGTGTTGGTGAATTTTTTGTGTTGTTTTTTAATTTTATTTTTATTTGTTTATTTTTATTTTATTCTTTTATATCAAGGATAATGGAATAAGCACTCATGTGCTTTGTTTTAACATCCAGTCCCTGTGTGTATGCAGTTTTTTTTTGTAAATCGTGTCATCTATTCCTACCGGCACACCATGGCCTACGTGTGTGTGTGTGTGTGTGTGTGTGTGTGTGTGTGTGTGTGTGTGTGTGTGTGTGTGTGTGTGTGTGTGTGTGTGTGTGTGTGTGTTCAATAAAGTAACAAAAACTTACACCTGATTTGTATAATTGTGCTGTGTGTTTTGAATTAACTTAGAAGCACGCATTTTTGTTGAAACCATCATCAACAGTGACAAAAGGAAAAAAAAATATTCATGGAAAACATGGGTTCATGGATATATTGTGCTTCTTTTAAACAGACATACACTACACCTTTCTATCGGTCCCAAGTTTCCATTTCGTAAACCATTCAGTTACTTTCTTGCGCACTGATTTCAACCAAGTCATACAGAGATAATCTATACATTTATATGTCACGCTGACGTAATAATGTCATTGACCTTACCCCCACCTCACCACCACCATACCCCCCCCCCCCCCCCCCCCCCCCCCCCCCCGCAGGATCAGAGCTGATATCATGTGTTCAGATGCACGACCCATCTCCAATGTCGTGATGATAATGACCCAGACAATTGGCAATGATCCATGGCACTTCACCTTTTGAAGACAGCCCTCGTTAATCCAATTAATCATCCATGACTTTTGTACTGTTCGAGATGATTTGGGGTGGGGTGGGGGGAGGGGTGGATAGCGGAAAGGAGGTTGGGGATAGGGGTGGATATGTGATTTAGGATGACATGATCGGGACATTTCCAGACAGGACAAGCTGCTCAGAACGTCTGTGCAACGGTTTTGCTTGGTCTGTGTTTTGTAGAGTCACGCAATGTCTGGAGCGGTTGTTTTTTTTCTTTCTGATTTTGCATTATTTTGTTTAAATTGTTTTGTTCTGTACTCTCTGTTTTGACTTTGTTGTTGTTGTTGGCTTCCACGATAATCTTTTTTTTTTCTCCTCGCTCTGTTTTGACAGAGCTTTGATTTCTTTTTCTTTGTACTAAGTTCAGCCCGTCTAGTCTGGCTGTGTTCCATTTCCACCCTTCTATCAACATTGTTGATTAATTGAAAGATACTAGTCTGGGTATTGAGTTGACTAATTGGCACAATGTTCTATGTAAACTGATATAATCATCATTTACTTTTTTTTGTTTTTACTCAACACATGACATTTAAAACATAATTCCAACTGGTCAGAAATACCCCAACAACATTGCTTTGTGAGAGGCAATGTAAAAGAGTAGTACATTGTTTTTGGTGGATCACTGTTGCTAATCATGACACTTTAACATGAGTATAGTATAAGGGGGACGGGATAGCTCAGTGGTCAGAGCGCTCGCTCTCCCCCAGCTAAGCAGCGTCAAGCGTGGTTGCTGATTGGATGGGTGACCATTTGCGCACCTTGGCTACAGTTAAAGTCTCCCCAGTTCACTCAGCTGTAAATGGGTTTCTGCCCTCTTTAGGGTCAGGGAAAGTTAAGCAGCGAGGGAGAGGAGATGGGCGTCGCCCTCAACATGCTGGTCCCTAGAGAAGCTGAGGTCTCTGACGCCTCGCTCCCCTACGACCACATAGGTAATGGGACACCTTTACCGTTACCTTTTTATAGTATAATTATAAGCGGAAAGTCAGCACTTCACAGCTGCTGGTCATGGTAGATCTATATGTCTTAAAGTCACTACTTTGCAGAATAAGACACCAAGCCATGTAATATATCAAATCGGTGATTAAGGCATTCTACATGGTTTTGCTTGAAGATCCGCCTTTCTAGTGAGTTTTAACAACTGGTTTTTATTAGGTGTAGGTAATCTCTTTGCAGTTGACATCTGGAATGACAGAATTATTTGAATTATGATACTGATAATACGTAAGAATATTTTAAACTTAGCTACCAAAGTATTGAACGAAGTGGGCATATGCCTATTGATAGACATCTCTCTCTCTCTCTCTCTCTCTCTCTCTCTCTCTCTCTCCTCTCTCTCTCTCTCTCTCTCTCTCTCTCTCTCTCTCTCTGTCTGTCTGTCTGTCTGTC
>CM060332.1:33270683-33278183 GCA_030674155.1 Stramonita haemastoma
TCCCGTGTGTATACAGTTTAAAAATGTCATCTGTTCCCACCGGCACACGATGGCCTACTCTTACGAAAAGCGGAACAGGATTTAACGTGTGCGCAAGATGATCTGCGTGCGTTCGCACACGGGGCCTCAGTTTAAAGTCTCATTCAAAGGAGAGAGAGAGAGAGAGAGAGAGAGAGAGAGAGAGAGAGAGAGAGAGAGAGAGAGAGAGAGAGAGAGAGAGAGAGAGAGAGAGAGAGAGAGAGAGAGAGAGAGAGAGAGAGTGCGCAAGATGTTCTGCGTGCGTTCGCACACGGGGCCTCAGTTTAAAGTCTCATCCGAAGGAGAGAGAGAGAGAGAGAGAGAGAGAGAGAGAGAGAGAGAGAGAGAGAGAGAGAGAGAGAGAGAGAGAGAGAGAGAGAGAGAGCACTGTCAATCATGAAACTTAAAAAATAAAAAAAAACAGCCCTCAACGCAGTCATGAAAAGATATGGTTTGGAAATTAAACGAAAGCAGAATGCGGCTACCTTTATCCTCTCTTCCTACCGGCATGCACTGGCCTACTCTTTCAAAAGGCGAAACAAGTTTTAACGTGAGCGCAAGATGTTCTGCGCATGCAGGACCCCGGTTTATAATAGTCTTATCCGAATGACTTGGAGAGGAATGAGTATTAGCTGCAGGGAAAAAAAACAACCCGCAAACGGACACATCAAAGGAGACTCGAACCCGCGCTGTCCTACGCCGTCAAAATACGAGCTTAACCCTCAAGCCACTAGAGTTATTCCGCTCCCCACCTGTACATTATTGCACTGACAGTAAAAGACAAAACGCCGACAACACACAACCTCGCTGTATAGTTCCTTCACTGGCTACCACCAAAGTTCATAATACAGTATATAAAGTTTCAATCAGTTTTCACGGTTCATTTGGCAACACGTTGCCCGTATAATTTCATCCACTGTATTATAAAAAAAACACCCCAACCAAAACCGTTCACAGCCAACGGCAGACTACAGTTAGGCCCTTTGTCTGACTTCCGAATTCTCTCATACCCGTGCGTTGCCACAAAACCGTTTGGCAATAAATCCGGACCACACAATGGGGGCTTTCTGTGGGAACAAGCCTCTGTGCAGTCGGTATTCATAATGGTGATTCTATCAAAATCCCCCCACCTTGCACTTCAGACACACTTCATGAAAAAATAGAATGTTCGTATAATTTAGTTTCATAAAGGCTGTTTGTCTGTTTGTCTGTCTGTCTGTCCGTCCGTCCGTCCGTCCGTCCGTCCGTCCGTCCGTCCGTCCGTCCGTCTGTCTGTCTGTCCGTCTGTCTGTCTGTCTGTGTCTCTGTTTCAAAAAGATTCTCTCCCTCTCTTTTTCTCTGTGTGTGTATGTATGCATGTATGTGTGTGTGTGTGTGTGTGTGTGTGTGTGTGCGTGCGTGCGTGTGTGTGTGTGTGTGTGTGTGTGTGTGTGTGTGTGTGTGTGTTGTGTGTGTTTGAAAGAAGAGAGAGAGAGAGAGAGAGAGAGAGAGAGAGAGAGAGAGAGAGAGAGAGAGAGAGAGAGAGAGCATACACATGTATGTGCATGTGTGTGTGTGATTGTATACATATTTACAGGTCAGAAAAGGGGAGTAGCAGGACAGAGAGAGAGAGAGAGCGAGCGAGAGAGAGAGAGAGAGAGAGAGAGAGAGAGAGAGAGAGAGAGAGAGAGAGAGAGAGAGAGAGAGAGAGAGAGAGAGAGAGAGAGAGAGAGAGAGAGAGCATACACATGTATATGCATGTGCGTGTGTGATTGTATACATATTAATAGGGCAGAAAAGGGGAGTAGCAAGATAGATAGATAGATAGATAGATAGATAGATGAGAGAGAGAGAGAGAGAGAGAGAGAGAGAGAGAGAGAGAGAGAGAGAGAGAGAGAGAGAGAGAGAGAGAGAGAGAGAGACAGACAGACAGACAGACAGACAGACAGACAGACAGACAGACAGACAGACAGACAGACAGACAGAGACAGAGAGACAGAGAGACAGAGAGAGATGTACGCGAGACCACTGTGCTGTAATGAAGACGCTTCCTTAAAACCTAACCACTTAACACGACTACAGCGTCCGTTAAAGTCAGTGATGATTTCAGTATGCATATGCAGAAGCTTCCCTAAGTGTTTGAGTGGTCACACCCCTCTGGAAAACAGAGGTCGCGAGCGCGAATTCCGCTCAAAGCCAGACATTTTCCCCTCGATACACTGTACCACGATGGTATCAATACACTATACCACGATGGTCTAAGTGCTAGTCTTTCAAATGAAACGATATACTGAGATCCGACTGTAACACGTTTTGGTGTAAACTTGCTCATATTTTTTTTAGAAGCACTTAGGAAAGTTATACTACATTCGTCTAGCTTTTTGGGTCATACAGATGTATAATAACAAATACAAGTTCTTTTTTAGTTTGAAGATCCTACTCTCACAAGAAAATACATATATGCAGAAACACATAGAAGTGACATCCTACAATATGGGCTTTTCGCGGAAAGATGAGTCTGTAAAAAGGGGAAGGAAAAAATCTGCCGTGATAAAAAAAAAGATGAAAGCACAAGGTAAGATTTTCTGCATTACTCTCTACAAGACTGCAAGAGCAGCGTTCCACAGGGCACCACCCCTAATCACCTCTTAATGCTCCAAAAACCGGCACGTCCTTATTTTGGCTCCATCCCCAAAAAGAGGAAAGGGACAACCTTCTGTTTCTGGCGTGCAGTGTTTTAGAAACACACACACACACACACACACACTACTGCACTCATGCACGCCCACGTAACTGTCATCATCGGCAAGTCGACACACTGGTAAATTACGTGGTGTTTGATGTATACAAAAAGGCGATTTTTACTAGCTTGGGATAGATCTAGCATTTCAGTCAGGTAGTTGTATTGCAGTTCCTCATGCAAAATTAACTGAGCCTTTTCCCGCTGGCTAGCCTATTATTGTCTTTGAGCTCGATGAGATGGTGTATATTATTCTGTTTTGCCCGCTACTGTGTTGGTAGTGTTGGGTTTGTCCGTTCCTCAGCTTAATACCCGAGGAGTCAGCCAGAACATCATTTGGCTACATGAATTCTGTCTCCCTCAGTCCACTTGTGAATTCTTGTATACACACTGAATAACATTTTTTTTTGCGTGTTTGTTTTCAAGTTCATCACCACAACAGACAGCTATATACCGACTTCAGATCATTTCTTATGCTTTACAGGAGAGTACGTCGTTTTTGCTGGAAACTTGTCGCAAGTGAAGACAAACCCAGCATAACAATGTTTCAGTGTAGGTCCCTGCAGCTTATATCCAATAACTGACAAAGCTTTTGGCTGAGGCTACGTGGTGGTGATTTAAAAAAAATTTTTTTTTTTAATCAAACTGAAACTTAGGGTATAGGCACAGTTACCCCTTTTTTTTTTATTAACTGTTACGATAAACCTCCACCCCGTTACCTGTGTTAACTCCTTTGAAAAAGGCGAACACCTCCTTCGCACTGCTCCCTAGTGCCCTGTCGGTCATTGGCGTGTTTTCTGTTGTCCTGAGGACATTGTAGGATTCCTAACCGTTTTTTTTCTTAGGACCTTAGGATATAGGGGGTCTCTGTGAGGTGCTTCGCTTCATTCCGCTGCACTGCACACAGGAATTAGGAGAGTGAATCAAACCTGTTATTACTAGTATGCCAGGCTTTCGTGATGAAAAGTTAAAATTGTACATCTTTTGATACCCGAAAGGCGCCATACACAAAGAAGAAAAAGGGGGAGCAACAGAAGGGGACTGTGAATAGACTTCAAAGATGGCGTTTGTCATAGGGAAAGTTCGACAGGTGCAGATAAGATCAGCGGCTGGGAAAAATCTAAAACGTGTTTGCACATGTATGCATGTACGCTCGTACAACAACCACACGCACGTACAAACATGTGTGTATGCGTACGCACGCACCCACACACACACACATGCACGAACAAGTTTTTACACCGGCAGCTACACACACACACACACACACACACACACACACACACACACACTAACACTAACACTAACACACTAACACACACACACACACACACACACACACACACACACACACACACACACACACACATACACACACACGTGGAAGATACTAGTAAGCGTCGCAAGTTGCCTCATATTTACTATCACTTTCATTTAACAGGATTTATGGAACTGTCTCTCCTTCATTCTTTACTTTTTAGATACGTAAAATTCCTTGTTGTATGCTTCAATATCTGATTTTTCCTCTCCTTCTTCCGGATCATACTTTGTTGTTTTTTTGTCTTTCCCTATTATTCACATGTGCTTTCTGCTTTAATTTTTTTTTCTGTCTTAATTTTTTTTTTTTTAATTGCAACGCAAATTCACCACCAAGAAACCTCAAAATTTCTAAACAAGCAAGTTAACGCTCAAACAAACTTCGGATGAGACTATAAACCGAAGTCCGCGTGCAAAGGCATACAGAACATCTTGCGTGCATGTTAAAACCTTTCCAGCATTCGGAAGAGTAGGCAATCATGTTCCTGTGGGAACAAATGATAAAATTTACAAAACTGCATGCACACAGGGACTGAATATAGAAAGCACACGATTTCTCAATCCATTATCCTCTAAATAAAAGAATAGACAATAGAATAAAAGATAAACAAACATACAAACGAACAAAAACGAACAAGCCTGAAACAAGTGTTCAGAATGGGAACATCCAATAGCGACGTCACGCTTCATTTTCTTTCCTTCTTTTTTTTCTTTTTCCTTTTATCATTTTTTTTTTTGGTGTGTTGTAATTAAAAAATATTTTAAATGTTGATTCACTCCGTTGTTGTTGTTTTTTATATACCCCTGAAGTCTTTTCCGCCAACAACTCCCCTTCTTAACCCTATAACTAACTTTAAAAAAAAATTCTTCCTTTTTAACTAAAACTTTGGCAAGAAATTCCCATCTCAACATGAGAACGATACATTATTAGGCCGTTTCGTCATCTTTCCGTTTTTCTGTCTCTGCTTTTTATTTTTATAGTCTTTTTTATGTCCCACGCATTTCTTTTCTCTTCCCTAGCTTTCATCTTTTCTTCCTTCCGTCCTTTCTTCCCTTAAGACTAGAATCACCCACCCACCCACCCACCCACCCACACACACACACACACACACACAACACACACACACACACACACAAACACCACACACACAACACACACACACACAACACACACACACACACACACACACCACACACACACACACATACACACACAACATACACACACACACACACACACACACACACACACACACACACACACACACACACACACACACACACACACACACACAGAAAGGTAGCGTCTGTGTGTGCGCTACTTTACGCTCGTTTGGGTTTGTATAGCCTATTGTGGGTTGAACTTTTCGTTTCAGTGCGTAAGGGCTAATAACACGGGTATTCTAAGATGGGAAGAAATTTAGACTATTGACATAAAAATGTTGCTTTTTGGGGGGGGAAGTGGCCTACATGATAATTAGAGAAAGTAGAGTAAGTTGGGGAAGGAAGGAAGTGAAGAAAGAAGGAGTGTGTGTGCGTGTGTGTGTGGGGGGGGGGGGGGGGGGGAGGGGGTACGGTCACAGACAGACAGACAGACAGACAGACAGACAGACAGACAGACAGACAGGCCATAAAGTAGGCCCAGACCCAATCAACAGAACTAACATCAAACAAACCTGGCTGAATCTTTAATGCAGCGGAGTGTTTGGACAGCCTTGTAATACACGCAACGCAAACGTCCCAAAGTTCTGATCTGAGACAGTTATCCTTAGAGTCAGAGAACCACTACTGATACACACACACACACGCACGCACGCACGCACGCACACACACAACACACACACACACACACACACACACACACACACACACACACACACACACACACACACACACACACACACCACACACACACACACACACACACACACACACACCATGCTAACAAGAAGCCGACGAAAAACCTGACTGAACAACCAATCGCCCTTCTCTTTTCCTAATAAGGCCACGGTTAGAATCACACACACACACACGCACACGCACACGCACACACACACACACACACACACACACGCAAACAGACATACACACAAACACACACACACACACACACACACACACACACACACACACACACACACACACACACACACACACACACACACACACAAGGCCAAGGTTAGAATGACAACATTCTGTCACCTATCAGTGAGAAGAAAACCATGTCACACCAGTCTCTCCACATCCTGTCTTGGGTGATCTCAGAATTACAGTACCAAACGACCCCTGTGAGTTCCTACCGTCACATGACCGTACACCATGAATGAATGATGAAGGCGTATTGTGGCTGCCCAACCCCCAGAAAGGCGGAAGAAATGACGGAATATAAATGAGTCATGAAGATGAGAGGGGGAAGAGAGTGGACAGACGGATGGACGGACGGACATTCCTTGTGATGATTAGGACAGGGACTGGGGAGTGACGTGACATGAGCATCTTTTGCCGTGGTCACTAGAGAGAGAGAGGGGGGGAGAGGGAGAGAGAGAGAGAGAGAGAGAGAGAGAGAGAGAGAGAGAGAGAGAGAGAGAGAGAGAGAGAGAGAGAGAGAGTTTGTGAGTGTGTGTGTGTGTGTGTTGTGCGTGAGTGCGTGCGTGCGTTGGTGAGTGTCATCATAGTTTTTTATGTAATGTGTGTACGTGAGTGCATGTGCTCACGCGTGTAGGCTATGTGTATATGTGTGCGCGCGTGTATATGCGCGTGCATGTATGCGTGTCTTTATAGTTTTTTTTTTTTTAGTATGTGTACATACGTACATTCGTGCTCTCTTACGTATATATATATATGTATGCGTGTATGCACACGCGCGTTCATGCACATGTGTGCATGTGCGCACAGATACGTGCATGCATTTCTTTTGAATGTCTCATTTCGTATTCATTGTGTGTGTGTGTGTGTGTGTGTGTGTGTGTGTGTGTGTGTGTGTGTGTGTGTGTGTGTGTGTGTGTGTGTGTGCAGTATGACCTTCTGGTCCCGCTACGACCCTCTCCGAATGCCCAAAGGAAACACCGACAACTGGGCCAAACTGCGTGTGCGGGTAAGTTCCCTCTGTTTCTCAGCTCACTGTCTCTCCGATGGGGGACGGGATAACCTAGTGGTCAGAACATTGCGCTCGCAATTTGACGACCCGGGTTCGATTTCCGGTCGAGGGGATTTTTCCCCCTGGAGTTACAATCAGTGCTGACTCCACCCTCCCTAAAAAGTCCTTCGGATGAGACTATAAACCGAGGCCCCGTGTGCGAACGTACGCAGATCATCTTGCTTGCGCACACGTTAAATCCTGTTCCGCTTTTCGTAAGAGTAGGCCATCGTGTGCCGGTGGGAACAGATGACAAGATTGATAAAACTGCATATACACGGGAACTGGATGTAAAAAAGCACACGAGCGC
>CM060332.1:33280683-33283183 GCA_030674155.1 Stramonita haemastoma
GGTTATCTGAAATGAACAATCACGAAACCAGTGGCGCCAGACCACGGCGCCTTAATCTCTATCATCTGACCCACCGGCTGACCATTGTCACAGGACCGCTAGCTCTGGTCAAGCAAGGATGGGCGGTGGAAAAAATTAACAGGGAGGCCGGCAAGATCTGACCACACATCGATACTTTTCCCCGTGACCCTTGCACAGAGAAGAGAGAGAAAGAAAGAAAGAAAGAAGAAGAGAGAGAGAGAGAGGAGAGAGAGAGAGAGAGAGGAGAGAGAGAGAGAGAGAGAGAGAGAGAGACAGACAGACAGACAGACAGACAGACAGACAGACATAGGCAAAAGGAGAGACAGAGAGAAACAGAGAGAGACAGAGACACATAGAACCAGGAGAGAGAGAGAGAGAGAGAGAGAGAGAGAGAGAGAGAGAGAGAGAGAGAGAGAGAGAGAGCACTGACAGAGAGGCAGAGACAGACAGACAGAGACAGAAACAGCACACAGAGAAACAGAGACAGACAGAGACAAACACAAACAGCAGAGAGAGAGACAGAGACAGACAGACAGACAGACAGAAATATCAGAGAGAGGCAGAGACAGAGAGAGACAGAGACAGAGAAAGACAGAGAGAGACAGACAGACGGAGACACAGAGAGAGAGAGAGAGAGAGAGAGAGAGAGAGAGAGGAGAGAGAGAAGAGAGAGAGGAGAGAGAGAGAGAGAGAGAGAGAGGAGAGAGAGAGAGAGAGCACAGAGAGAGAGAGACAGGCAGACAGATAGACAGGCAGATAGACAGAAACAGCACAGAGAGAGAGAGAGACAGACAGACAGATAGACAGACAAACAGACAGAAACAGTACAAAGAGAGAGAGAGAGACAGACAGACACAGACAGACAGACAAACAGACAGAGACAGCACAGAGACAGACAGACACAGACAGACACAGACAGAGAGAAGAGGGTGGGAGGAGGATGGGGAGGGGAAGGGGAGAGGAGGTATAGGTGGGAAGTGGGGTGGTGGTTGTTCTGTAAGGTATAAAAGAGCCAGCAGTCACCTGCTTACACGCGCGTGACAGTCTCTCCCAGGCTGCATGTGCAGTCGTAGCGACGCGCGTGTGTGCGCGCGCGTGCACGCGCACACGGGTGTGAAAAGAACGCAGCAGTGTTACACAGGTAAGATATCATCTTTTTTTAAACTGCTGTTTTACTCCAAAAAATTGTCCAGGCAAATAATTTATGAACATTTTAAATGCTACTTTTTTCGTATTGTGATTGTGCTATCTGTTTCATCGATCAATTATCTCCTCACGTATCTATACGTATCTGTATTCATGTATTCATTTACCAGAATGTTTATCCATTTCTTCTTTTGGCTATTGTGTGTTACTCAACCCAATCATGCTATCTTAGAACACACACACACACATACATACATACACACACGCGCGCGCGCGCGCGCGCACACACACACGAACGCTCGCGCGCGCACACACACACACACACACGAACGCGCGCGCGCGCGCGCGCGCACACACACACACACATACACACACTCATACACACACACACACACACACACACACACACACACACACACACACACACACACACACACACACGGGCGCGCGCACCAAAAATCATTCCCCAAACTGAGACTTACAACAAGCGAACTGACAGTCTGCCGAGTAATACATAGGTGTAGAACGTTACAAGTTTGTTGGGTAAAAGTCCACAGGAAAACATTGTTTCTTTGCTTTGGAATCAAGTAGCCTAGTACTGCACCGCGAGAAGCGATCTATTTTCAAATTCTTCTTTCATGAATCTGTTTAACTCCGACTCCCCTCCCCCACCCCAACCCCCTCTCTGTCTCTCTCTGTCTCTCTCTCGCTCACTCTGTCTCTGTCTGTCTGTCTCTCTCTCCATACATGTATATATATATATATATATATATATTATATATATATATATATATATATATATATAATTTATATTATACATATATCAGTTGTGACGTGCACATCGACATGGCTTTGCTTTCCTTTTGGTATGACCTTTTGGAGAAATGGAAAACAAAAGCAGAAATCAAATTTAACGACAGTTGAAAACCGCAAGCAACTATGAACGTTTGAAAGGGAAGCATGCAATTCGATTGTTAAACACACGTACACACAGTCTCTCTCTCTCTCTCTCTCTCTCTCTCTCTCTCTCTCTCTCTCTCTCTCTCTCTCTCTCTCTCTCTCTCTCTCTCTCTCTCTCTCTCTCTCTCCTTCCTTCCTTCCCCCCCTCCCCCCCTCTCTCTCTCTCCCCCCCTCTCTCTCCTTCCCTCCCTCCCTCTCTCTCTCCCTTCCTCCCTCCCTCCCCACATCTTTCTCTCTCCCTCCCTCCCTTCCTCCCCACCTCTCTCTTTCTCCCTCCCTCCCCACCCTCTCTCTCCCTCCCTCCCTCCCTCCCCACTCGCTCCTCCACCCTCTCTCTCTCTCTTCCCCTCCCCTTTGTGTCCACTTCCCCACA
>CM060332.1:33288183-33298183 GCA_030674155.1 Stramonita haemastoma
AGAAAAAAGTCTACGACAAATTCAGTCTTTGAAAAAAGTTCCCCCATGCCTGTAGATCTTCCACGAGTGCTTGTACTACATGATTCTACTTTAAATAAAGTAAATCCTGTTCGTTTAGGCCTGTCTTATGGGCTTCAAGTGGCGGCAAGAAAGACCTACACTCTGGACAGCATCAGGAGCGTTGCTGAAGAAGCCAGACAACACCTGCACCCTGCTCCTGATTGTGTCGTGCTGCACACGGGGATCAATGATCTCAAGGGGAAAGATGCTACACTATGTGGCAAGAACATGGCGTCTGCTGTGAAAGCCGTGCAAAGCATCTTTCCTAGATCACACATCGTGTGCAGCAAGGCTCTACCAGTTAAACAACAACATCTGGAGTCGAAACGCGTGGTTTACAATGCCCATACATTTTCAGAGGCTACAGAACAAAATATTCAAAAGCTATCCTATGTAGACCATGAGAACATTCTTCCATCTAGACATCTCCAAGACGGTCTGCACCCTACAGAGCAGGGAGCTAGTCTGCTGGCCAGGAACCTGGGGCGACATCTGCACCGCCTCTACTGGGAACAGCCCCGGCGAAGGCAGAGAGGGGGAAGGTTCGGCGCTTCCAACGCTAAACAAGGCTACCACTGGTCTCCCAGACCCCACCACCTCCTGCCACCTCCTGGCTTCTGTCCTCTACTTCCGCCATGGCTTCCTGGTCCTTAGCTCTTTTGCTCAGCATTGGACTGCATCCTGTTTTAGTCCTTTCTAACTTGATTGAATAATTGTAGTTAAAATCATAGAAATGTTCAATTTTAGTATTTCAGCCACATCATGAAGAAAAACGGACAAAGAAAACCTGAATTATTTGAAGGAGTAAAGATTCTTCAATGGAATGCTAGGAGTATTGCAACAAACATTTTAAGTTTTGAACATTTTTTAAGTTGTCACTTTTATTCTATAGTAGCCCTGCAGTCTTTGAATGTTTGTAAAAATAAAATGCCCAAACTAGAGCATTTTTATTACCCGCCATTATGTAACATTGATGATGTTTCTAAAAAGGTAAAAACAGCCATATATATAAGGCAGGGTTTAGATTATCAAAAGTTAGCTTTGTGGCCAATACCTCCAGATGTCAAGGATATTTATTGTACTGGTGTGTCTGTCAAGATTAACAAATCTGTAGTATTTAATGTCTTATCTGTATATCTTCCCCAAGGTCCAAAACTTGATAATACTGACTGGCTTAAAAACGTAGATTTTACAAAGAATAAATGGGTGATATTGGGGGATTTTAATGCGCATGCCCCGTTTTGGGATTCGGAATGTACAATTGTTACCAATAATCGTATTGTGGAAAATATTATCGATTCTAAATTATGTCTTTTAAATGATGGCAGGATAACCAGAACACCTGATATTCACTATCACAAGCCTAGTGCCATCGATTTATCATTGATTTCCCCTTCTTTAGCACTCGATTGCAAATGGGATGTTAATGAAGATTGTCTTGGTAGTGACCACTTTCCTATTTCTATATCATTTAGTAAAAACATTATCCTAGATTTACCGAAATTTGAAGATAAAGTTCCAAAGTACTTGTTTAATTTGGCAAACTGGGAGTCATTCCGAACACACCTTGACCTATATGATTTGGCAAGTGTGGAAAATGATGACGTAAATATTTTCTACAGGCTTTTTACGAAAGCTGTTACGTCAGCTGCTGAGCTCTCTATTCCAAAGTGTAAAAATCAATGCAGTGGGAAGCATAAAGGCAATATATGGTGGACAAAAGATTGTGAAGAGGCAGTTCATTATAAAAAAGAGAAATACAAAATATGGTTTAAAGATAGAACTGAAGAAAATCTTATCAATAGTAAAAGAGCTAAGCAGCTATGCAAGAAAACAATTGCAAAAGCAAAAAAGACATATTGGACAGAATTTTGCCTAAAGGAAGTATCAGAATCAAAAGATATGCAAAAGGTTTGGAAGAAGATCAATAAAATGAAAAATGGATTTCACTTACCAGCTTATCCAATAAAATTAGAAAACAATAGTTTTCCCAAGCACAGCAGAAAAAGCAGAAGCCTTTAATACAATGTTTTCTGAAAGTAGTTTGACTTCAGAATTGTCACCTGATGTTAGACATAAAAGACAAGAAGAAGATGAACTATTAAATATGGGAGAACCTCCAGTAGATAATCAGCATTATCTAAACTCTGAAATTCAATACAATGAATTTGTTGAAGTCCTTGAATCTTTTAGAAGTAACAGGTCAGCAGTTGGTATTGATTGCTTGTCTTATCAAATGTTAATTAATTTGCCAGAGAGTTGGAAAAAAGTACTATTTTCATTTCTCCAAAAATGTTGGATAAATGGCACTCTTCCTAATGTCTGGAAGCAGTCGATTGTAGTCCCAGTTCTTAAAAGCGGCAAATCTCAATCAGCATTAAGCAGCTACAGACCAATTGCCCTCACTTCTCATGTTGGAAAAGTACTTGAAAAAATAGTTCAAAAACGTCTATGGCATTATTGTGAAAAAAACAATATAATTCCTATAAACCAGGCTGGTTTTCGAAGAGGGAGATGTACAACTGATCACCTAGTAAAGTTAACCCATGATATTAAAAAGCAGTTTTCCAAACGAAAGAGTACACTAGCTACTTTTTTTGATGTTAGGAAAGCATACGACAGGGTTTGGCATACGAGGTTATTATACAAATTGAAAAATATCGGCGTTAGAGGCATAATGTTTCAATACTTAAAGGATTTTCTGTCTGAAAGATCAATCTGTACCAAAGTGAATGGTGTATATTCAGACTTTAAATCTGTTGATATGGGAATACCGCAGGGAGCAATTTTGGCACCATTATTATTCTCTATTTTAATTCATGATCTTCCTCAGGCATTGTCAAAAAATACGACTATTGTTCAGTATGCAGATGACATTGCCATGTGGATCAACACTTCTCTTAAAAAGAATACGAAAAGTAGAGTGATAAAATGTGTTCAAAAGATTTATCAGGTTGAACTGAATAAACTTAGTAATTACATGAAAGAGAATGGATTGGAGTTATCTGGAGAAAAAACTTGTCTAGTTCTTTTTAACAATGGGAAAACCCCCCAAACACTACCGTTATTAACGCTTGATGGGGTCACACTTCAATACAAACAAGACGCCAGATTCTTGGGAGTTCATTTAACTAGCAAGTTAAACTGGAAAATGCATATTGAAAATTTGATTTTAAAAGCCAGGAAACGATTAAACTTCTTAAAGATTGTGAGTGCTCAGCCGTGGAGTCAGGATACTAAAACACTCATGCATCTTGCTGTTTCATTTATTCGATCTAAACTCATTTCTGGTCAAGAAGTGTATTTTTCTGCTCCAAATTATCTCTTAAAAAAGTTGCAAAGTGTGGATAGCAAAGCAATTAAAATAGCTCTAGGAGTGCCGATTCATGCCAGTACATTAAAAACTTATACAGAAGCTCATTTACTTCCACTTTCTGAGCAAAGAATGTTATCTGTCTCTAAATATGTCATTCGAAGTCTTGCTATTTCAAATTCTGTTCGTGATGAAATATTTATTAATCAAAAGGATTATCCAAAAAGAGCTAGGAATATCTCCTTTTTGCAGCCAATAAGAAATTATACTGAAGACCTTTTGAAGGAAAATAATATCGATATATCAAACGTACCAGTTTTACCAGTAGTTCCCCAGATTCCACCATGGGAACATAAATATGCAAATTTTGATATTGACTACACAGAAACAAAAAAGGACACTAATCAAAACCTGCTCAAAACTGAGGTTCAAAATCATATAAATTGTCAGTATTTAAACCATTTGAAAGTATACACGGACGGATCTGTCTTAGAATCGGGCATGTGCGGGGCTGCATTCGTTATACCTGACTTAAAAGAAAAAAGACCTTTTTGTATGGGAAAAGGTTTTACAATATTCACTTCTGAATTATTCGCAATTCTTATGGCGCTAAATTATATTTCAAATATTTCTCTTGCGATTTACAATGTCCTTTTTTGTGTTGATTCAAAATCAGTTTTACTGGCTTTAAAACATTGGGACTCTAAACTGAGAAATGATGTTATTTTTGAAATCAAGTTCCTTGTGCATTCTCTTGCTTCTAAAGGTATTGGGATAACATTTTGCTGGGTGCCATCACATTGCGGTCTTTACTGGAATGAATTGGCAGATTCTCTGGCAAAACGCGGTGCTTCAGAGTGTACAAGTGACATGATGATTAATAGTATAGGTCTGCGTTTATCTTCATTTGAAATTATTTCAATTCTTGCAAACTCTGTATATTCAAAGTTTTTTAGATTTCACTTAAATCGTTTGTGTTGCCCACGAAATATAGAAATTATAATTCATAAATTACGTCTAAATGCTTGGAAAACTAAATATTCAAAAGATGTTTTCTGTACTTGTTCTGCTATTATATCAGTCCACCATATACTGTTTGATTGCCCTGTGCTCATTGCCTCGTATAAAAGCAAAGGGATAGATCTAAGGGAAAAATACGGAAATTTCCAAAGTGTTCTGTATGATTCCGAGTCGCATGTCCTAATATCAGT
Source organism: Stramonita haemastoma (assembly GCA_030674155.1). NCBI lineage: Eukaryota > Metazoa > Mollusca > Gastropoda > Neogastropoda > Muricidae > Stramonita > Stramonita haemastoma. Next base: position 33,292,768 of record CM060332.1, read on the forward strand.
TGCAACAAGTATTTGCCAGTCACCACTAGGTCAGTTACTATAAATGAAATTGTATAAACTTATCATCATCCATTATTTTCTTTATCCTTTCACTTTTTCCCCTCATCCCCTTTTCAGTGCATTCTTAACGTGAATGTACCATTGTCTAAATCACCTTGTAGTGAACGGACATTAAACCAATGAGAAGAAGAAGAACACACACACACACACACACACACACACACACCTACTATTTGCACATGCGAATGTGTGTATTTTTAGCCTGACCAGGGTACATTTTTTATGAACTATAACGACTAAGAAAATTATTACATTGTGACAAGTTGTGTATCTATCGAATAAATCGAATGTACGGGCAAATTCAATCTAAACGAAGCTGTCGTGATAAATCCTAGTCTGAATACAAGTTTCAAATTTAGCTTTGTGTTTTCTGTACTGTTAAGTTCTGTATTGTCTGTAGGCCTATACTTCCTACTGTCCGAAATCACGAGTGCTGCTTTAGGTAATGAACCTAGTTTAAGGTCACTAATTACTAGCGACTGTCTTTTTTTTTTCGATTCTGAATGACAAGGTAACATACAAACAAACATAGAAGAAGGAAGGAGGGTAGAAGGGTAAAAATTGGGGGGGAGGGGGGGGGGGGGCAGGTAACTGCGACTCTCATTTCGTTGTAGTTGGGCTTTCCCCAGCTTAATATCCTGGGGGGGGGGGGGGGGGGGGGGGGGGGGGGGGGGGGTCAAACAGACTGTGCACTCGTGACTCACTCATCCTACCTTGGAATCTCTATGACATTGAACATTGAACACACTGGAGAAGAGAAGAGAGAGAGAGAGAGAGAGAGAGAGAGAGAGAGAGAGAGAGAGAGAGGAGAGAGAACTGAACTCAGAAACTCGAATCGATGACTCGAAAAATTTATTCACAGAAAGGCCATTGGCCCATACATGAAGGGGGTTGCCAAACTGCTTAGTATTTTGGTGGAATAAAAGACAACAGCAATGACAACAGCAGAATTGTATTGCAACAAAATCAGAAGCAAAAATATGACTTAAGATAATAAAGTATCTCTTATTCTAAAGGCTTTACACAAATAAAGAGTGAGGCTGCGCACAACCTCAGGCTGACTTGATGCCATGAGTAAACAGAGTCTAAATGAATTAGGCTGCTTTCTATATTTCACAGGGATGTAACTCTGCCTAACATCCTCTAGCACTGGACAGCATAACACAAAATGCACCTCATTTTCAGGTGCTTGCTTACATAACGGGCATAGTAACCTGAGGTCATCAGCATCATATCGAGAGACAATGACAATGACAATGACAATGACAATGACAAAGGCTTATTGTGCAAAGCAGTTATGCCCATTCACAAGGGGACAGCGGGGTGGGGGCTGGGCACAAAACACATATACACAATAAACAAACATAGTTAATCAAACCCAAAATTGTCCACATGGCATGGATTCCAAACCATGGTTTTGATAATTTAGCAGAATATTGATACCGTCTTTATATATATACTGTTGGTTGTTCCAATCACAGTGTCTTTACGTTAAGTTTGTATGAAGTCTCTCACACAGTCATCAAGGCACATCTTTAGAAAGCCTTCCTTTTGATACAGCAGCGGCTCCATTAGTGAGGCTTTGTTTCACTTCTTGCAGCATGGACCTAGTAGTGTCTACAGTTTTTGCCAATTTTCGCACGCCTTCCAAGATTTCACGTTCTACACGATCTTCCTCACTCTCATTCTCTTCATACTCCTCCTCGCTCTCATTCACTGCACGCTCTTCCTCGCTCTCATTCACTGCACGCTCTTCCTCGCTCTCATTCACTGCACACTCTTCCTCGCTCTCATTCATTGCATGCTCTTCCTCGCTCTCATTCACTGCACGCTCTTCCTTGCTCTCATTTACTGCATGTTCTTCCTCACTCTTTTTCTCTACATAGTCTTCTTCAGTCTCATTCTTTGCAAGTTCGTTTCCCCTTTTACATTCACCCCCTTCATCATGTCTTCTGTCTCTCACTTCATTCCCACAAGCACAGATATCACTGCAAGAAATTGTAACTTTTTGTTTGTCTATCTCATGTTTTTTCATATCAATACATGCTTCATTTGGGAGACTGCTTGAGGAGGGAGGGTAATGGTCTTCACACATAAACACACTATTGATATTGCTATTACGGTGGCTAGCACCATAATACAAGCTGGGTGGGGTGGGTAAAAATAAGCCAGAGGGGAGACGAAGCCTGTTCATTATTTTCGTTTTCTTTATTTGTTCTGTAGGCTGTCGCTCTTCTTCTGTCCCTGTTCGTCTGAGACGGGCACTTCTTTCTATATGTTGTATTTTGAACAGGCATGACAAGGGAATGGCCGGCATTGTTACCTGTTAAACGAAGAATGACAACAGTCTGATGTCCTCTCCCTTCCACCTTGAACGAAGACAGTGTTTGTTCGTGCAGTGCAGCGTTTAGCATGCATTCTAACGTTGCTGGAAGTCCATGCACTGGCATTTTGAGTTCAAACAACTTGTAAATCACAAAAACTCACACACAGTTGGAGAGAAAGCGTCTTGCTGGCAGCCAAGCAAGGGAAGTCACTGCATCATATCGAGAGAGAGAGAGAGAGAGAGAGAGAGAGAGAGAGAGAGAGAGAGAGAGAGAGAGAGAGAGAGAGAGAGAGAGAGAAGTTTGCGTGTACGACTCTTTTCAAGTACCTCGCCATAATTATAGGCAGTTATACTCAGACTTCAGAGGACTTTTTTTTTGTTCCTTTAAAGAAAAAAAAGAGTTCAAGTTGTTATGCTGAGAGCATATTGTCATGGCTGGAGACAGATTTCAAGATTACATTTTACAACATAACAACATTTTAATTAATGTGGGACTCAACACTAAGCTAACATTAATAAAAAAACACAAAAACAACCATACTGACAAAAGCTTTGAAACTCATTCTGGCACAGATTCTGAAGGACACGGTAACAGACAGACAGAGGAGAAGTAGGATGGAAGGAAAGAAGGAAGGGGGACGATGGGGGAGGAAGCTAGGGGTGGGCACGTAACTGTATCTACCAAGCAGGCGTGTGTTGGAGGGGGAGGTAATGGGAGTAGTTTAACGGTACAGTGGCCCGTGAAATAACAGGGGGGACAACTACTGCACCCACACCTCAGACCTGCCTTCCCACCTTCTCACACTCTCTGCTGGATCCTCCGGCATTATTATCCCCCTCCCCCCTCTCTTTCCCTCCCTCCTTCTGTATGTATTACCCCCCCCCCCTCCCCCCGTCTCTTTTTTTTCCCGGCCGTTCCGGTTGCTGACCCTCAGTGACTCTGGTTCATTTCGTATTAGCACTACAGGACTTACAAGTGCACGCATGCGCTCACACCCACGTGCATGTTCGATCACACATGTACCCGACACACACATGCGCACGTGCGTGCGCGCGCACACACACACACACACACACACACACACACACACACACACACACACACACACACACACACACACACTCACTCACACACACACTGGAAAACCAAAATCATTCCCCCAAAACAAGCCAGTAAAAAAACAAACAAAAACTCCTTTCCAAAGCAGACGTATCTTTGTTTTGCTTTCTCTGATTTTAGTTCCCCACAGTCTGTCAAATCTTATTCCTTGCCCAGTACATCACATTCAACCGGTATTTTGATTTTGAGGGACTATACTTACTGCAACTAAATGATCCGACCCTCCCCCCCCCCCCCCCCACCTCACCATCCCCCTTAATGTCTCTATTCCAGAATCATGTCTGACATTGTTCTCCCCCCCTCCCCCCACTTTGCCAATGTAATCTTTTCCCCCCCTCCCACCCACCCCCCTCTCTCTCTCTTCTCACCTTCCACCATTTTACACCTCCGCCCGACTTTTCTTTTTCTTTTCTTTTTTTTCTTACTAAAAAGAAAAAAAATCCACTGAAGCGAAGAGGGAGGGAAGGAGAGAGGGGAGAGGGTGGAGGGAGAGCAACAGACCGTAGGTGTGGACAGGGAGTGAGAGGGTGGGGTAGGAGACGTTGGGGAAGGAGGGGGAGGGGTTCGATTAAGGGGGAGTAGGGGAGGAGGAGAGGGGGAGGGGGGGAAGTCCCACTAAGGGCTTAAAGCCGGTGGTCTCTCTTCTCTCTCTTTTTCTCTCTCATTGTTGGTTTTGTCCTCTCACAGAGCGGCCACACTTTTCCTTGCTGGTGAGTCTGTTGTGTATGTATTGTGCCTGCCTGACTGATCGTTTTATTGAGTATTTTATTGATTGATCGATTTGTTGATCGATAGACTGATTGTTGCATATGTATCTTGATTATATAAATTAAATATATATATATATATATACATATATATACATATATATATATGTGTGTGTGTGTATACATACATATATATGTATATATATATATATATATATTATATATATATATATGTGTGTGTGTGTGTGTGTGTGTGTGTTGTTGTGTGTGTGTGGTGTGTGTGTGTGTGTGTGTGAGAGAGAGAGAGAGAGAGTGTGTGTGTATGTGTGTGTGTGTGTGTGTGTGTGTGTGTGTGTGTGTGTGTGTGTGGCGCGCGCGCGCGCGCGTGTGTGTGCAAATTTTCAGACAGTAAGAGAAGAAAAAGAAGCCCCAAACCCCTCACTTAAAACAAAACAATAAAACGTGACTTTATGTATGTGTAAATATAAAAGTCAGTTTCTCCGCATAAGCAAGATAAATTTATCATGGTATGGGGCTTAAAATAAGATGAAGATTAATGCCTATCGCTGCTGTAGTGTTATCTACTAATAATGTGTGTATATTGAATAAACAGTGTTTAAACCAAAACAACAGTTAAACGATGTAAGAAAATAGTCGACTGATCAAAACTTAGACTAAACTAATTAAAAAAGAAAGGATAAAACTTATTCAAGATTTACAAGACTGATACAGTCTTCTTTACCTCGGATCTGACACTTTGAAATATCTTTTAGTATCAGATCAGTCTGCGAAAATGTGTTTATAAAACTCAGATCATGTCACTTTTGACATAATCACAATAATTTTTAAGCATGTGTATCTATCGATTAAAAGATTGATTTCGGTAGAGTTTGCAGTTGATGATGTAGCAACCTCTTCTTTTTATTTTAATGTGCTCTATTCCTCACATCTGTGTCAGTGACAATGGGAAAATGCGCATAATGCAATGTGTCACGGTTGTTGTTTACAAGGCTGGAAAGCACCCAGTAGGTGTGTCTACATCATATGGTCATAATTATTATCAGTGTAATCAGTGAGGACTGATTTGCTTGTAGACTGTAATTATGTATGGAAACATTTCTAACTGAAACAGTTTAGCAATAATCGGACACACTTGTACACGGCAGGTCACACTATCAGTGTAATCAATTTAGACAAATTTGC
>CM060332.1:33300683-33310683 GCA_030674155.1 Stramonita haemastoma
TGTATGTGTGTGTGCGCGCGCGCGCGCGCGCGCGTGTGTGTGTGTGTGTGTGTGTGTGTGTGTGTGTGTGTGTTTGTGTGTGTGTTTGTGTGTATGTGTTGTTTGTGTGTGTGTGTGTGTGTGTGTGTGTGTGTGTGTGTGTGTATGTGTGTGTATGTGTGTGTGTTTGTGAATGTGTGTGCTCCCTCTCTCCCTCCCTTCTCATTCTATTCTTCGTATTGTCCTGAGATATCTGTATATATCTCTGTCTCTCTCTCCCTGTCTCTCTTTTACTATTTTGATGTATCATGTTCACGTTTGCAATGACAGAGTGTAAGACTGGGCTTGGCCTAAAACCTTCACCCTAGCGTATCATTCATTCATTCATTCATTCATTCATTCATTCTCTCTCTCTCTCTCTCTCTCTCTCTCTCTCTCTCTCTCTCTCTCTCTCTCTCTCTCTCTCTCTCTCTCTCTCTCCTCTCTCTCTCTCTCTCTCTCTCTCTCTCTGCTTTCTCAAAGACTGGATGGAAAAAGAAAGTATGTGAATGCTTATCTTTAACCCTCGGAATTAAAGACTATTATCGTTATCATCCTCATCCTCATCTGCTGCCCTCCTCTCTCTCATCTCTCTCATTCTCTCTCTCATTCTCTCTGTCTGTCTGTCTGTCTGTCTGTCTGTCTGTCTGTCTGTCTGTCTGTCTGTCTGTCTGTCTGTCTGTCTGTCTGTCTGTCTGTCTCTCTCTCTCTCTCTCTCTCTCTCTCTCTCTCTCTCTCTCTCTCTCTCTCTCTCTCTCTCTCTCTCTCTCCTCTCTCTCTCTCTTCTCTCTCTCTCTCTCTCTCTCTCTTCTCTCTCTCTCTCCTTCCATCTCCCTCCATCACCAATGATAGACATTGAACCGAACCGAACGGAACAGGAGAGACTCAAGCAAGAAAAACTACTAGGGCCTCGTTTCCCAGGCAACAAGTCCAGCAGGCTCTGAAACTTGGCATTGTCTGATGACAGAGATGAAGGTGATGTGATGGCTGTTTTCACACCTGGGGAAGGGGGAAGGAAAGGGGGAGAGGAGAGGGTGGGAGGAAATGGAAGGAAGGAGGTGGTGGGAGGAGAGGAAGGAAGGAGGGGACAAAGGAAGAGGAGGAGGAGACAAAGGAAGAGGAGGAGGAAGAGGAGGAGGAGGAGGAGTTTTCAGGTGGCCATGCAGAACGAACTTGTGGTGTGTGGTTGACTGCTTGGGAAGATGAGTCTGTTATTATCCTAAGCTAGCTGCATGCAGCAAGGGTGGGTTTTTTTTGTTCGATGAGGATTCTTACTGTCTGTCTGTGTCTCCTTTGTTATGTCTGTTGATGTCTGTGTTTTGTCTTTTTCTGTGTGTCTGTCTTTGTCTGTCTGTCTCTTTATGTTTCTTTCTCTCTCTCTGTCTGTTTTTGTGTGCCTGTCTCTCTGTCTTTGTCTGTCTGTCTCTCTTTGTTTCTCTCTGTCTGTCTGTCTGTCTGTCTGTCTGTCTGTCTGTCTGTCTGTCCTGTCTGTCTGTCTCTGTCTGTCTCTCTGTCTCTGTCTCTCTGTCTCTGTCTCTGTCTCCTGTCTCTCTTCTCTCTTCTCTCTCTCTCTCTCTCTCTCTCTCTCTCTCTCTCTCTCTCTCTCTCTCTCTCTCTCTCTCTCTCTCTCTCTCTCTCTCTCTCTCTCTCTCTCTCGCACATGAATGCTTCTTCCATTACCCTCGAAATAAAAGAATAAAAAAAATAAAGAAGTAAGAATAAATGAGATACATTATCAACATAAAGATATGTGGAGCACGTTTTCAACCCTTTCAACATTATCACAATGAAGAAAGAAAAGAAAACCCTTCTCCCGTATCCGTTTTTTTTTTTTTTTTCTTATTGAATCCTTTCTTGGACATACTAAGTATTACAGTTTGCGTTATAATCTTAATTGTTACGATTTGTTACGCCTAAAAATGTCCCCGTAACAATTTTAGTGTCGTGCTTGAATTTCTTCTTTATAATATTATGCTTACAAACTTCCGAATGAGTTTGTGATATAAGTTTTTTCTTTTTCACCGCACTGCAGGTCAGATGTGTGCAAAAACATTTACTGTTATGCGGTAGGGAGGTGTGGGTGAGAAAGGGTGGGGGTGGTTTAGGGGGAGGGGGGGGGGGGGGTTGTGGGGAGGAGTGGGAGATATTCCAAGTGCATTGAACAAGCAAAGTCGGTGAGACGTGAAACAGTGGCCCTTGTCATGTTACATTGTTCAGTCAGCAAGATAACACGATCAAGCAGTATTAGAAGAAATTAGACTGTGCTGCAGTGTGCTTTAGTTTGCTTATTATGATTATCACAGCATAGTATATCGATTGAGTCATGTATTATGTTATACTATATTATATCATATTATACTATATTATATCATATTATATACCATATCATATATATTCTATTCTATTCTTTCTATTGTATTCTATTATACTATACTATACCATACCATACCATACCATACCATACCATACCATATCATACCATACCATACCATACCATACCATACCATACCATACCATACCATACCATACCATACCATACCATACCATACCATACCATACCATACCATACCATACCATACCATATCATATCATATATCAAATGTCATATATCATATTATATCATAATCATATAATTATTACGTCATATCATGTCATATAATTATCATGTCATATCATATCATATCATGTTATGTCATAGCGTAGTGTAGCGTAGTATAGTATAGTATAGTATAGTATAGTATAGTATAGTATAGTATAGTATAGTATAGTATAGTATAGTATAGTATAGTATAGTATAGTATAGTATAGTATAGTATAGTATAGTATAGTATAGTATAGTATAGTATAGTACAGTACATCCCATTGCGTTTTATGGACTGTATTGTCCCCCATGTCCTTTGCTGTCCTGTTTTGCTAGACCCATTCTTATCACACTTTCACCATCTCCATAGTTCTTGTCTGACGTCAGACTTACGTGGGTTTTTTTTCTTCTCTTTTTTCTACATTTGTTTTCTTCGAGAGCAAGTGGTGAGTCACTATTCTACAGTATCGTGTGTCTATTTTTCCTTTTTTGTTTTATAGCATTTTCCATCTTATTTGTTTCTTGATTGATTTTGTCCAATGGTTTGTTTTAAGTTGTAGTCTGCTCACTGATATTTTTCTTCTAAGTTTTGCAGGATACAGTATTTCTTTTCTTAGTCGAAGCTAAGTAGACAATTGTGGTTAAATCCATTCTTGTGTAGATTGGTGGTTCCAGGTTTCTCGAATCTGCCAGCATTGCTGCACTAAATTTAGTCCAGTTTGATCACGTTTAAACATGTCACGATTATGACAGAACATCATGCACGTAATCAGGTTAAAGTCCTGTCGATGTCTAGATCAATGCTCACATAAAAAATTTGACGGATATCTCTGCAAGATATGACTACAAGAATTGCAGGAACCTTTCTCCATAGACCCCCCCCCCCCCCCCCTTAGATAAGCATGTAATTTGAACAAGTGAAATAGTTCAGATACACCCCCCCCCCCCCCCCCCGAAAAAAAAGCAAGTGATTAAGTATTGCTGTACTTATGTTTTTTCAGCCCTCTGTTAAACTTCTTCCTCCTCTTTCTTCTGTTCACTTTTATTACCATAAACCCTGTCACTACTGACAGACACCACTGGTACAACAAGCACTATTGCTACAACAGTTATGGTTAGGGTTATTATTTGTCATTTACCAGCATCGTCGTCATCATTATTTTAGTTTTTTTTCAATTGTTACATTTTTTCCCCTAAACACTTTTTTTTGGTAAAAATATTTTTTGCAAGGATCATCATCACTACCAACTCAACTTTAAAAAAAAAAAATCTGACCTGTATCATAAGGATTGAAGTCATGACTATCGTCGTTGTCCTTCAATCTCGTCGACGTCATCATCATCATCATCATCATCATCATCATCATCATCATCATCATCATCATCATCATCATCATCATCATTATCATCATCACCATCACCACCACCACCACCACCACCACCACCACCACCACCACACCATGACAACAAAGACAAAAACGAAAACAATGACAACAAACCAACTCTGTATAAATACAAACACCACCAACTGACACACTCTCCTGTTAATCTCTCCCTCTCTCTCTCCCCCCACAGATCCAATGACGTGACGCTATATACAAACACCACCAACACTGAGACTGACACACACTCCTGTTAATCTCTCCCTCTCTCTCTTCCCCTCTCTCTCTCTCTCTCTCTCTCTCTCTCTCTCTCTCTCTCTCTCTCTCTCTCTCCTCTCCTCCTCCCCCCTCCCCCCCCCTACCCCATTTTACCACCTCCAATCCTACTACACTCTCCTCTTAATCTCTCTCTCTCTCTCTTCTCTCTCTCTCTCTCTCCCCTACAGACCCATGACGTACTCTTATACAAACACCACCAAACTGACTGACACACTCTCCTGTTAATCTCTCCCTCTCTCTCTTCCTCTCTCTCTCTCCCCCACAGATCCATGACGTACGCTATATACAAACACCACCAACACTGAGACTGACACACTCTCCTGCTAATCTCTCCCTCTCTCTCTTCCTCTCTCTCTCTCTCCTACAGACCCCATGACGTAACTCTTTATACAAACACCACCAAATCTGACTGACACACTCTCCTGTTAATCTCTCCCTCTCTCTCTTCCTCTCTCTCTCTCTCCCTAAAGAGCTCATGACGTAACGCTATATACAAACACCCCCAACACTGATACACTCTTCTGTAAATCCTCCCTCCTTTCCTCTTTCTCCCTCTCGCTACAGACCCCATAATGTAACGCTATATTTATACAAACACCCCCAACAATGACACTATCTATATATTTATCCCTTAGTTTAGCGACCGTGGGGGCACCCATGCAGACTTGACAACCAGTTCCCTCCATTCCTGTCTCAGAGAGAGAAACACTGACACACTCTCCTGTTAATCCTCTCAATTCCTCCAGACCCCATGACGTAACGCTACATACAAACACCACTAACACTGACACTATCTATGTATATATCTATCTATATATCTATCCCTTAGTCTGGCGACCGTGGGGGCACCCATGAAGACTTGACAACCAGTTCCCTCCATTCCTGTCTCAGAGAGAGAAACACTGACACACTCTCCTGTTAATCCTCTCTCAATTCCTCCAGACTCCATGACGTAACGCTACATACAAACACCACTAACACTGACACTATCTATGTATATATCTATATATATATATCTATCCCTTAGTCTGGCGACCGTGGGGGCACCCATGAAGACTTGACAACCAGTTCCCTCCATTCCTGTCTCAGAGAGAGAAACACTGACACACTCTCCTATTAATCCTCTCTCCCTCCCTCTCTCTCTCTCTGTCCCAACAGACCCATGACTTCGTGGCAGAACCCCGGCGCCAGGTTCCAGTACTCGGCCCAGGGCGGGAGGCGGGTGAGCGACCAGTCCTTCGGGGATGTGGTCACTGGGGGTCTGCAGGGCGAGGTGCCCGGGCAGCTGGGCAGGAGCCAGCCCTCCAACAGCCTGAAGAAGTCCTGGATGGACAACCAGTACCACCAGAGAGCCAAGGACAACTTCCGATACTGGCTCATCAACAGACCCAAACCCACACAGTGTCAGTGTATAGTTGGGGGTAGGGGTGGAGGGGTTGGGGGGGGGCTTCGGGGTGGGGGTGGGGTTCTGTTGGTTTTTTTGGTGGTTGGTGGTGGTGTTGTGTTGGTGGTGGTTGTTGGTGGTGGTTGATGGTGGTGGTGTTTGGTGGTGGTGGTGGTGGTGATGTTGGTGGTGGTGGTTGGTGGTGGTTGGTGGTTGGGGTTGGTGTTGGTGGTGGTGGTGGTGGTGGTTGGTGGTGGTGGTGTTTGGTGGTGGTTGTGGGGGGGGATGTGGATGGTGGTGGCTGTTGGTGGTGGTGGTGTTTGGTGGTGGTTGGGGTTGGTGGTGATGGTGGTGGTGGTGGTGGTGTGTGTGGTGGTGGCTGGTGGTTGTGTTGGTGGTGTGGTTAGGTGGTAGTGGTTGGTAGTGGTGGTTGTGGTGCTGGTGATGATGGTGATGATTTTTATGGTGGTGTTGGTGTTGGTGGTGTTGTTGTTGGTAGTGGTGCTGGTGGTGGTGTCTTTGGTGTTGGAGATGGTGGTATGTTGTTGTTAGTAGTGTTGGTGTTGTTATTGCTGTTGGAGAAGGTGGTGTTGTTGGTGTTATTGTTGTTTTTAGGGGTGGTGGTGGTGGTGGTGATGGTAGTAATGGTGTTTTTGCTTCCTAATAGTGATGTGGTGGTGGTGGTGGTGTTTGTGTATGAAGGTTTTAAGAGTTGTGTTTTTTTTCCAATAAGATTCTCTTTATAAACTAAAAAAAATCCCAAGATTATAGATATGATCACTATTTTTTCCTTCTGATTTTCAGTATAACACATATTGCTTGATCTACAGCACAAAGAACTCCAGGTGACATGTATATGAAAGGGATGGAATCTTTAAGGAAAACGAAAATGCCTCCCATCGTGTGTACTGTTTGGATGATGCTAATTTTGTTGCTGAATAATTAGACATCACAACAACTTTCCTTTTCTGTTACATAGATGTTTGCATTGTTGTTTCTTTAGCATGTCAACCATATTATGCCGCTCTCTTGTCTGAATGGGGACGTGATAGCCTAGTGGTCAGAACATTGCGCTTGCAATTTGACGACCCGGGTTCGATTCCCGTTCGAGGGGATTTTTTTCCCCTGGAGTTAACATCATCAAGTGCTGACTCCACTCTCCCCAAAAGTCCTTCGGGTGAGACTAAATCGAGGCCCTGTGCGCGAACGCACGCAGAACATCTTGCGGACACGTTAAATCCTGTCCCGCTTTTCGTAAGAGTAGGCCATTGTGTGGCGGTGGGAACAGATGACAAGATTTACAAGAAGAGCATATACAGGGAGACTGGATGAAACAAAAGCACACGAGTGCTTATTCCATTATCATTGATATAAAAAAGTATAAAAATTAATAAATAATGAGGAATGAGGAAGGAAGCTGGGGTCGCTTTCCTTTACATGTTATCAGGGGACAAAAGTTGACCCGATCTTGTAATCCACTCGGGACAAACACTCCAATCCAATCCAATGATGTTGCTTAGAGCCAGGCCGACCGCACAGGCCATATCGGGGCTGTCACCTCGTCACGTGTAAAAACTCATATTTGAAAATGTGCAACTATATACAGTTTAAAACGGGGTATAAAACCAACTTCACTGTCCTTGCTTGTACCGACGCCCTGGTCAACCATAAGAGTCAGCCCAGGACGGCCACCCGCGTTGTGGGAAAACCCACATCGATCACACATAAAATGAGATAAAACCAAAACCAGGTTCCTTAAAAACAACCTTGTCCTTAGAGAGCAACTATACCACTTTCACCCCTAAACACTCACACGGAGCCATTGTGGGGACGGATAGCCTAGTGGTCAGAACATTGCGCTGGCAATTTGACGACCCGGGTTCGAATCCGGTTGAGGAGATCTTTCTCCTGGAGTTAACATCAGTGCTGATTCCACTCTCCCCCAAAGTCCTTCGGATGAGACTGTAAACCGAGGCCCCGTGTGCGAACGCATGCAGAACATCTTGCGCACACGTTAAATCCTGTTCCGCTTTTCGTAAGAGTAGGCCATCGTGTGCCGGTGGGAACAGATGACATTTACAAAATGCATACACACGGGGACTGGATGTAAAAAAGCACAAGAGTGCTTATTCCATTATCCTCGATACAAAAGAATAAAATAAATAAATAAATAAATAAATTGTCCTGTGTGTTGCAGTCGGCAAGTACGGGATGGGCTCCTACAAGACAGTGCTGGGCATCGGCAACGCTCCCAGAACCTAAACGTCCACACTTGCAGACTGAAGGACTAGGTGCTCAGCCCGCCCACCAGCATCCTCATTCACCTTCCTCGTTGTTCCTAGCTCTGAGAAAGACTCAGAGAGTGGGAAGAATGAGGGGAGAGAAAAGGGGTCTAGTGGAGTTTGGCATCAGTTCTGAGACTTCCTTCATCTTCTCTTTCATCATAATGCTACTTTGATTTTGTTTTTTTAAATCCTGTATGTTCATTTGTTCGGGTTTTGTAATTTCCCGTTTTCCCATCACCATCTTCTTGAGTCAGAATTGTGATAGTGTTACTTTTGATGTCTTCACTAATTCCTACAGTTACTGTCAATTGTACTTGTTCTTGTGCCTTCCATCCAGTAGCGGTATTATTGTTGAACTTTTACAACATCGTCCCTACAGTTCTGAAGTCTTGTGCCTTTTTCTGATGAACACAAGGGTCCTGTTCAAAACGAAGTTGCATCTGATTAGAATTAATTGAAAACGAATTGCATTTGTGGACTGATTATTTAACTATCGCAGTTTACGTGGCATCGAAAAGCACACACAACGATGTCCTTAGAAATGGTATTGAGAGCTGACTGAAGAGGGTAGTGCATGACATTGAAAGGCACACACAACAACGGTGTCGTCAGAGAATATGCTATACACTTATAAGTTTATATCTACCACCGAAACTTTATATTCTATGTAAGATAATTGAAATAACCTGTGTCCAGGAATTCAAGGGTTGTGTCAACATTTCGTAACGAGAATAAATGCAGTGAGTTTATGGTGTGTGTGTGTTGTGTTTGTTATACATGTTTTTTTGTGTGTAAAATTCTGAAAGTTGTCGATCATCAAACGTGTATGATAACAATAATAACAAGCTCACCAAAATGTGATTAAAACATGTACAGCATCTTCGATGGTAAAAAGTGTGCGTATACCAATCTTTCCTGTATTTTCTTGTACATGTGTTCTAATTTATTACTGTAGAGAAGCTGTGTACAGTACATTTATGGCACTATTTATTGATTTATCTAGATCTATCTATTTATCCTTTAGTCTGATTTCTGACTGACGATTCTGTAAATACCACCCTTTAGTGCTCTCCTCTGACCCACATATCTACCTGGGTTCAAATCCCTGACTCAAGCAGGCATTTTTGTCTCTTTACTCCGAATCTGAATACTATCAGATATAGTGACCATATCATACAAATAAGACCAAGAGGAGATGCACAAGATAAGCTATGAATTGCAAGGCGCTAAAATCTTTGGGGTCAGAGCAGCAGAATTTTACACATAGAAAAGGTTTACTCAACAACAACTGACATATAGACACGAAAAAATAATACAAGACGAAAATTCAGTCACTCAAATTTTTAATTATAATCAGTCCGTTTTTTTTTACATGTGCAGATGGCATTATTAGTATTTTTTTTCAATATATAGCTTGTACGTTTTTTATATAAACATTATTATATAATGGTCTCATGATAAAGGAATGCCCATATTCCGTCCAATGTGTATATATAAACAGCGTGTACTTTCGTTTTTGGTATCAATATATAATATGTGTATGTATTTTTGATGCATATGAACGCGTCTTTTGCTGTTAAAAAAAGTGATTATATACAAAAAATCTTTGAAAGCCCAGATTCCGTCCAAATCTGTACAGACACGGTGTGAGTTTTCGTGGTGTTTTTGCTAATGGTATTTATACTTCTTTAACTGTTGTACGTATTAATGACTAAAAATGTGACTTCTTTTATATATACGAAATACCGTCCATATGTTTTGTCAACTCATGAAAAAAACAGTGAATTGATTTTTTTATTTGGTCTATGAATGTAAGTTGGTGTTTTTTTGTTGGTTTTTTTTTTACTGGTGCAGAAGTTTAATGTTATTCCTTCCGTCCAGATCACCTGCCTTATACTGTTCTTTAAAAATAATAATGATTATTATAATGATATTGATAACAACGAGGGTGATGATGATAATGATGACAATCAGAATGATAATGACGATAACGATAATGATGATGGTGATGATGTTTTAGAGTTGATTGATTCACACCTTAAACAAAGGCAGTCTTTGAATTTAGACTAGTG